>OY979704.1:13945973-14545973 GCA_963855925.1 Inga laurina | reverse complement strand
ACTATAAAAGAGAGCAATTAACATCTTTCTTTTTCAATAGTAATTAACATCTTTCTTGCTTTATATTATTCTATAGCAAGAAAGATGAATTAGCACTTATTTTAAGGTGTATTAAATAATTAAACAATTACTTCTCAATATGCACTACATAAACAGACAACATATATAGTTAAAGTTAGGAATTGAGCCGTGCATGAATGAAAGCGTATTTGATAGAATTTAAAGTAAGTGATTAAGCTATCACGTGATAGACATATATATATATATATATATATTCTTTGGCTTTCCCTTTTTGCTTTCATTCCTGCATGCATCATCAAAATAGAAAATCTGATGGCACTTTGTATCGACCTGAAAATTAAAAGATAGTTTATTCGTACGCCTAACTAAATACTACTACTGAATAATATAGGCGTGTATATTATTTATAAACTATAAATAGCGTCATCCATTTTTCGAATATAAAATTTATTCAGTATTGCCATAGGTTTTTATATAATTTATACTATGTTTGAAAAATTAATGACACTATTTATAGTTTATAAATAATATAAATAAAGGTTAAGCATTTTTGGTCCCCTACGCATTTTTTCTCTCTCCTTCTCCCTCCTTTTAACTTTTCTTTTATTTGTCCCTTTTACTTTATTGTTTTTTTTTTTTTTTTATGGACAACCTGCTGCATTCTCATCATTATTTGAATAAACTAAAAAAAAAAAATGACAATGCTTCACCCACTATTCTTTTGATATTTTTTGTGGCGACGTGTAATTTTGATATTTATATATTCTTTATGATATATTTACCCTAACCATAGGTTTCATACTATTCCTTGAAACTAATAATCCTTTATTAATTCCAAACCCTCTCTTTCATCATTTCAATTATTTGTTAATATACATACTCGATTTAATTGATAGATCACCAAACCCCCCTAGTCAAAAAGAAAAAATCTCCCACTTCGGTATTTTTACATGTCAATTCAAACCCAAAGGATGGTCACTTATAAATTCGATCATCATCCATGTTAAGGGAAGGGATCCATACAAGTTTCTCCATTATGATAAAAAGAAATTGAAACCGAAATAAGTAAGCATTAAGCAGTGGACGTGGTGTGGAATTTCTATGACCTTTTGTTTGTTTTTAATGATATTATTGTCTATACGCCTCGTTATCGCTTCATTTCAGTTCGCGGAGTTTTAGGTATTGCTAGAAACGTAGATGTTTAATTCAACTTGTGGAAGCAAATTAACAACTTAAAAGACGCAGGTGGTTTCGTACTTTATTAAGACCACAATGATAGTTGTTGTCCTAATGAAATGTTTGTGTGTCATCCATATGGAACCTTTGTCAAGTTACATATAAGGTAATGACAAAAGATCCTGCCCCAAGGACCACAATTTACAAAAGGCAACGAACATTAAAAAAAATTTATCAAACTAATGTAAATTAAACAATCTTTTCAGTTAAGCAATCTGTGCAAGGGAATCAATTCGAAATGTGAGAGATCGCTTTACGTACATGCACTGACGTCAGACTTCCATCCCAAACCCAAAAATTTAGAGATCAAGGTAATTGTAAACTCAGGATATATATCTCACGTGTATAAACTCTGACTCAGCTCTCTGACTATAACAAATTAAATACTTCCTCAGTCTTTAATGTAAGATTTATTTATCTAATTTGATTATATTAAAAAAATTAATTAATATGTCATGTTTTTTCTAAAACACGTTAACCTTATTTCTTAATTCCCTCAATCTCTCTCTTACTAAGGGGTTACTATATCAATAGAGGTAAATTAGGAAATAATTGATAAATATGAAAACTAGATATTATATTTAAGATCAAGATTAACTTCCCAGTTAGGTTCTTAACCAGAGGGATTACTTTACAGACATATAACAGCTTAAGATCCATATGAGTAATACTCTAATAATGCCATCAACAAAACAACATTAAAGCCAAGACGTATGTGAAGAAATCGGAGCACATCGAGTAATTAAAAGTCGATCTTCAGCCATTCAAATTAAGGTATCTGCAGCATTAAGCAGTGGAAGTTGCAGGAGGAGCTTCAAGGTCCACCTGATCAGAAGCAGTTTGTGATATCTCTGTTACTTGATCAGCACGGAAGAGATGTGGTCGTCGGAGGTACTTATTATAACATGAGACCAACATCACTATCAGTGTGGGAGAAGACACATTGATGACCAGCGACTTGATCGGAGAGACCAATACCAGCAAGAGAAGCTCGCAGGAAAGAGCTCCAGAAATATGGCACACGCCCACCATTAACTTTGAGGAATGATCACTCATATGATTTGATCTCGTCAACGTTATGAGTGCCATGAAGTACACAAATATTGCCATAAGGAAAAGCGTCGTTAGAGTGGGGTGTTCGCCGAAAGGGTCGCCGCCAGTACTTTGGTATTTTATTCCCACTAAGGTAACTAGCAAACCCGTCAAGTAGGCATAAAGGGTGTGAAGTGACGGTATAAGATCTTGCACGGAGAGCCTTCAATCAATCAATCAAACCAATAAATATAAATTTAAAACCAGGGGGAAATATCCATAAAAAAGACAAAATATAGAAGGCAACAATTATACCAAAACAATGTTGATATAGAGGTGTAAGGTTTACTACATCCCTCTAAGTCTTAAGTTTGAGTCCTATGGAAACACTGAGGTGGGAGAAACAGCTTCAAACCCTAAACTAGATATCAGATGATAATATGAAAAAAAACAAGAAAGGCAATAATTATAACCTGCATGGTTGATCATCATGAACTCCTACGGTGTTCCTTCTCGAGGTGTAAATTTCCAGTGACTCAGAGATGAACAGTATAAACCTTGAGATGAAGCCCCTCAGCCCAGAAATTGAGACATGGGTAGTCAAAGTAAGGAGCCAGCCGTACAGGGAATTGAAAATGGTGGGATGAATCACATCTGAAGAATTGGAGGCCCTTCTGTAAATATTAAGAAAAATGAAGTGAAGGAAATCTCAGTTAGCTTCTGTTGGATCTTGGATTCTGGAAGAATCAAATACCGTATGAAGAAAGAAAGAGAGAAAAAAGAGTGGAGATATTCTAGAACCAGAATCTGCAATTCTATATCAGGAAGACAGGTTTCACTTAATAATACTTCATACATAATTGTCTTACACATGGACTCAAATAGGAATACCACAAAACTCACAACATGCCATGCATGACTGACACCCCAAGATACATATATAACTAATGATACAACTGACAGAAACTACCTAAAACGAATAACAACACAGAAAAGATAACTACCTATCAAATAAAGACATTATTATTCCACCAAGACAACAGTATGTACCCCTAAACTGAGCGCCCCTTCCTAGAATAAACCAGAAGAGGACGATGTACTCTAACAGCTTCATAGCCATGTATAGCAAGCGAAAAATAATGAAGTTAAAGAATCTCAATTAGCTTCATAGCCATGTATATATATATAGCACAACAGAAAAATAATAAAGCTGAAGAATCTCAATTAGATACATAGCCACACACACATATATATAGCAACAGAAAAATGAAGTTGAAGAATCCCTGGCTACTTGGGCAGATAGCAACAGCAAAAAAAAAAAAAAGAAGAAGAGGTTGAAGAAGAATCTTTGTCTGCTTAGCCAGATAGCAACAGGGGTAAAAAAAAAGAGGTTGAAGAATAAACTGTGGATGCTTAGCCAGATAGCAAAATAAATGAAGAGATAATAGTAAACTACATAGGGGGCATGGTAACGCTGCTTGAAGTGGAAGTATGGGGAGGAACAGATCCAGACATGGAGCTTCTCGTTGCAGAAATTGGTGTACCCCGAAGCTTCCTGTAATTATTTATAGGCCGCACGCGTCACTATTACGTTGAATCATTTATGTAAAATTTAATAAACTAATTAATGAAGTGAGTTTTGGTCACTTAAGCTCGAGATTTCCAGTTTCATTAGTTTATATAAACGAAAAAAAATTGCCTTTGCGGGCCCAACAATGCTCAATACATTAATACTAATATAGTGTGTTAGCTTGGCGCGTATTCCATCGTTTCTCATCTTTCACTTTATTTATTGTCATTATATATAGATAATTACTTAAGAAAATTAAATCTCCATATGCTTCATGTGAAAGAAAGGTCTCAATTTCATTATGGGATGTGAAAAATTTAAATATCTAATATTGCTAGCCGTTGATTCTGTTCAAGTGTTGATATTCTTGACCCATCGGCTTTCGGCTTTAAAATAAAGCGGGTCATCATCCATATATAGCGATGCACATCTTCGCTTTGTCATTGATGCACTTTAAATCAGTGCATTTAAATTTTTAACAACAAAAATATAATAGAGATTTTTTTTTTTTTTTTTTTAAATAAGAACTGCTGGAAGACTTGACCTAGACTTATTTTTCATTCTACCTTGTCACAGTATTCAATTCACCAACTCGCCACCCTCTCTTCCTTCTAATCGTCTGTAATCTGGACCAATAGGGCACCAGATCCTCATCCCTATATATGACTTTCAATTCTGCCCCCTTCGTCTTTATTTCTCCTTTTTTTTTTATAAGTATTTAATTACGAGATGTGTCATATTTACTCCCTTGCTTTCATCCTACGCACAAATAATCGCTATATATATATATACTCGCTATAAGGTTGTGGACCCAAGATTTTCTAGTTCCTCACACATTGTTGGCATCAAAAGTAGATTCATGCATGTGTGTGTGTGCAAAGCACTATAGCTTGCTCTTGCCGTGCTTGAGGAAAGAGTATTGAGGTATGACGACACCAACCATACGTTCTATAAAAGACATCGTCGACGACTTCATTCTATATAAGGCACCGACCGTGCTTAAAGGCAATTTGTGTTTGTATGTGCTCTCACGCCCTTACCTTGTTTTAATTTTTTTTTTCTAGAGTATTTACAGAAAACGATATGCAGTTCAATAGGCAACACATAAATAACATGAATATACTGATAATAAGTGCATGATTATATAAATTCCCCATAGGGTTCGTACATGATCATTACCATCAATGTATCCACACAGGGCTACTTGGGTATCTAAACCAGTCCCAGTGAAACAGAGACATCTTCTCATCTTCGTTCCACCACTCCAATCCCCTCATATGGTTCTCTGCATTGTTCTCAGCATATCTTCTGTATTCTCCTGTCTAAATTGTTGATAGGGGAGGGTGAGATTTGAGAGAATCTCAGTAGAAAAACAATACCAATATGCATGTACTCCCTCCGGTCCTAATTATAAGATAAAGTTGACTTTTTTGGAGAAATTAAGGAAGCCAATTAAATTACTTTAAAATATTTATATTTATATTTTTTTCTTCAAACTAGTAATTTGATTAATAAACTAATATATAATCCAAAGATACTAAAAATATAAATACTCTAAAGTGATTTAATTGGCTTCCTTAATTTCTCCAAAAAAGTCAACTTTGTCTTATAATTAGGATCGGAGAGAGTACGATAAATGTTTAATGCATGACATGCTTGCATCACATAACTCATCTTACACAATGATAAATTTGTAAGCTCAATGCTTCGAACAATATACTTATGGCCATAGCATAAATTGAAACATAGCTTCAAATCATTCATATATGTTTCACATAATCAAGCAAAGCAATAACATGCATCAACACACTAACACAAATATCAAATACATGCAGAAAAGGTAAGTTCCCTACTTTAACCCTTTTATGCCTCAAAACGTGTTCCTCGTAAAGTGTGCCAACAACTGGGCTCATAACTTGGTTATACAATACCAAATATACAATTTAGACACTTCCATAGTGTTTCTGGGGTTCTATGAGCCTATTATGAAAATTTACTAAAATGCCCCCCGAGGATCCGGCCCGGCCCCACCATACCCGATCCAACTGTACTTTTCCTGAAATTTTAACATGGGCTATTCTGACATATTTTCGCCCAAGGAATCCATTTCCTAACTTAGAATTATCAAATTCAATGTCAAATTACAAATTTACGCTTGGCAGCCCCACTTTAAGGGTTTCAGGGGCATTTTTGTAATTATGCTTTTTTGAAAAAGCGACCAACTGTAACCCCACCTAATTTTTGGTTTCGGATCCATAAATTAAACGCGTTACTTTCTACTCCTAACCATTTTATTAACCATTACATTATGTTACAACTAACATTAAGACCCAATTTGGGCAGCATAACCACTAAGCCATATCATTTCCAAACTTTAAATCCAATGCCAATCCGGCAAAATTTTATCTATTAAATTGCCCACAGCAGTCAGAATAAGCAATATACAAAAGTCTGGAAGTTACCTCAAGCTCTTTCTGGCTTTTTCCTTTTATGGCTCAACCCTAACCCTTCTTACCACTGAAATTCAAGCTTTCAACACCTTAAATAACATAGAAGAGAAGCTTATGAGCATAGTTATACGTGTTAAGTAAGGATTTACCGAAGAAATTGACTTATCGTATAAGTTCTCTTCTCCTTCTCTCTCTAGAATTTCTCTCACCTTCTCTCTCTTGTTGCAGCTGAATGGCACGGTTTTGGGCTGATGGAGGAGGTGGATGATGATTTAATATAATATAATATTATTTTCTAATTATTTACTAAATTTCCAAAAATTTCGGATTTTAACAAATTTCTGCCCAAACTTTGAAAATTCATAACTAATTCTAGAAAAATTGAAATGAGGTGATTCCAAAGCCAAATGAAAACTATTTAAGTCCTCTTCACTGAAAAAATATGGACCATTATCAGAAATCACCACACAATTCCATAATTACACAAAATTCACAACTGCCCCAAAACAGAGTCCAGTTTCGACATCAAACTTTGGACAACCAGAACTCCCAGCTCACAAAACGAAATGACACAATTTATATGTCCATTTTGAAGCTTGGAATGTGAAATTTAAGATTGGAAAGTTTTAGAATTTTTAGATATCATTTGCCTATTCAAAACTTCAACACTAATAAACTGCCTAACAAGAAGTTTCAATAGACAGAATTTCCCAACTTTCTATTTAATGTTCCAAACCAATTCCAATGACCAAATAACACAACATGATATCAATTGCACCACATTACACCATCCAATTCCACCATTTTGAAATTATACAAAATCATGGCAAAATTCACAATTCTCATCAACTTCTCAAGAAGTGTTCATTTATCACTAATCATATCCACTTTTGGATCGGAATCATTTATCCTTAACTGAAATTTGGAATCCGGTTAAATTGGGGCTTAGCAGTCCACTTATTTTATGCTTATTCTCTAACCTCAAATATCAAAATTAGGGGTATTACATGTGCCATTCGTAACCTCCTCCATCGAATGAAAAAGACATTGTTGGATCACTTCATTTGAGGACAATGCGCAGGCTTCAAATGTCTGTGTGCAGCGAGCTTTCCAGATAAACCAGCATGCTTACCCAAAAACTTTGGTTCAAGAAATAAGAAAAAATTTTGAATTTCTTTAGACAAGTCATTGAACAATTAGGATTAAAATAATTTGAGTTATTATGTTTTCATTTGAAAGAGTTCAAATGACGTGGTACTTATAGAGTATGTAAGTATTTCTCTTCTCTCTTTCAATATTGGTTTATGTTAGTGCCAAATAAAAGTAGGCAATAACATTACCACAAATGTTTATACACATTTTTGAACAACGTCTAAATTGTTGATTTACCACCTTACGGGGTCCCGAATATTGAAACTTTATGACTAGGACTGCATTGAAAATTAATTGAAAGTGTGATTAGACAAAACCTTAGTGGCCTCATGGTCAAATCACAAATTACCATGAATTAAATGTAATATAGTGTAAACAATTTGAGATTGTTCTCTTATCAAGGAGCATTTTATTTTGATTCTTTATGTTAGACTAAATGCTAAAAACATGATTAGAAGTGGGGTTTTGAAATTGGTTTTCTTTAAATCAAAATTCATAAAAAATAAAACTATTCCTAATCTTTGTGGTATTTTTGGAAAATAATAAAGAAATGAATTGGATTAAAAAGGGATTATATGATAAAATGAACCTTGGTGGCAAATTTGGTGGCTTTCCTAACTTCTTAAAATATTTTGGGAGTTACTTTTTACATCAAGTCAAATTAAAAACCCTAAGCAATCGCATTAGGTTCAATCTATCTAATTAATGACTAGTTCTACAATCTTATTCATAGTCACCTCTTAGACAAATTTTTTAAATCCATTTGACATGTGTTGAAAATTTCTTGATGCACTTGCTTCCTCTTAATTGAAAGCACAATCGCGACATTTAAATTAAATTAAATCCATCACACACTAGTTATCACATAGAATGCATAGCTTCATTAATTCAAAAAGAAAATAAGTTTAATAAAATTCAAGTGCACCAGTACCAAATTTAACACAAGATAATCCATCATAGACAAATAATTACTCATCTAAGTCTCAAAAATACACATGCATCAATACAAAATTAATCCAAAACAGAACATTGTGCATAAATTGAGCTAATGGAAATTATTGAACTCCCCTTATAGCACATTGGAGCTCTAGCCATCTCTTGTACCACCAAGACTCAATGAAATCTAGCCACACATAGTCATGGCCACAGCACACTCCAACATAACCTCACAAATAGCCTTGAAAACCATAGAGAAGTGTGAACACCCTATTTTGTCCAGACCCCACTCAAAAATATAAAAATAATTGATGATGATTGGTATCCAAATTGGCAATCATCATTGAAAGAAAAAAAGAAAAAAAAAAGAAAAAAAATAAGGAAATCCTCCTATTGATAATGATCAGTGTCTAAATTAGCAATCATCATTGAAAGGGAAAAAAATTTAAAAAAAATTAAAATAAATCCCCTCATTAATGATGATTGGCATTGTCATTCATTAAGGGAAAATAATAAATAAAAAAGTGAAAAATAAAAAAAAAAATATCACGTATGTTGATAGGTTTAAATTATAAAGTTACTTGTGGGGAGAATAATAAAGAAAAAAAATAAAAAACGAAAGTTTAAAAAAAAAATCTTTATTGATGGTGATTAGGTCAAGCTAGGAAGTTTTGTTAATAGAAAATTAAAAAAATTAAAAACGAAAATTAAAAAAAAAAAATCTTCATTGATGGTGATTGGGTCAAGTTAGGTAGTTCTTAACATAAAATACAAAAAAAATTAAAAAGGAAAATTCAAAAAAAAGGAGCATTTATGAAGAAAACCCTACCTTGAGACTATAAATAGAAGTGCAAGGGTCGAAGCAAGACACACAAAAATTTTGGGAAAGCAAGGAGATAAGGTATGTGGCTGAGTTTTCATCATTTTCTTTTATTTCACTTGACATCTTGTCTTTTTTTTCCCTCATCTAATATACCTTGCCTCATGCTTACCTCATCATTCATGCAATATGACTTTATCCAATATGCATTACATTGCTTTACTTTGTACTATGAAATTGCTGGACATTGTGGTCTTGTGGATTTGCATTTTATTGTCCAACTGAATTATCTCATACATAGGCAAGAGGTACGTGTTGTCTTGTTTTCTTATGATATTAGGTGCTATGCTTAATAAATATAGATAATGTGATTGTACTTGCCTCCTGTTTATTATGTGGTTCTATCACCCTATCTCTTGTTGTAGCGGGTTTAAAGGATAAAAGGTACGCATAAATCTTCTCACCTTTGACTTCCTTTTTTTTTAACTTGTGCTACTTTTCTGTTTTTTTAATCTCTTTCTCAGGTCCTCCTTCAAAATAAAAATAAAAAAAAATATTTTGACACATTTTGAAAAATGGAAAAACTCTCTTTTACAAGAAAATTTAAAAAAAAAAACGTTTTTAAAAAAATAATAAAAAATACAAACCAAATAAAAAAATAGTTTTCTCAAATAAATTAAATAAATTTTTTTTTCTAAAAAGCACAAACAAAGTGACACGCATTTCTATCCCTGAACTACGTGGGCTTTGATCCCTTTAAAGGGTACGTAGGCCTTAGGTTTTCATCATAGGTCAAGTCCAATTTTGTAAATAAATATATTTCTCTTATTTTCTTTTTCTTCTTCTTTAGTTTTCATTTCATTTATTTTTGTAAATATTTTCTTTTTTTATTTGGGTAATTATAATTAAATGAAAGGTCATATTCATTTTTAAATAATTAACTTAGGGGAACCATTCTTATAAATGGGTGTTATGGGTGCCTAACACCTTCCCCATACACAATCGACTCCTGAATCCTAATCTTAAATTATTTTTACAGACCAGTTTCCATTCTTAAAAAGGTTTTTAAAGTTATCCTATCTTTAAAATTTTGGTGGCGGGCTCCATGTTTTCAAAATTCCGGCCTACAAGAAGCCACTTCCCAGAATGTATGAATTTGAATGAGGAAAAAGTGGATTTGAATGGGAATAAGAAGCAGGACCGTGGGTTCTTTAGAGATTGAGAAATGGAGAAGGCAGTAGATGATGATTGTGGTGTTCAATGGTGGGGAAAGAGAAGATAATAGTCGCTGGAATTAATGGAGAAAAGGGAAGGAACAGAAGAAAGTGATTGAAGGACGATGAAATGAAGGGAGAGACAAAAGTGGAAAATGGTGAGTTAAAGAGAAGCTGATGCAGAGGTGGTGTTTAATCTGAGTGAAGCTAGAAGAAATGGTGGAAAAGAAGAAGGAGGTCGCCGGTGCTGTGAAATAGAAGAGGCGGCGGAATCTGGAATTTGCTTCGCCGGAAACTGCAGAGCTTCATCGGAATCTGCAAAGTGGAGCCGGAAACTGGAATTTACTGCCGGAATTTGCAGAACTCGCCAGAAGCAGGTGAAATTGTTTCTTAGCTCTGATGTCCTATCCCTTCACAGCTCTCTTCAGCTCTGGTTTGTTAAGAGAGTCGCCGGAGCCACTGAGCTCTGTTCTGGCCTGGTGTGGCGTCGGTGATAGCGTCGGAAGAAGAGGAAGAAAATGGTGTGGTGAGAGAGGAAAGGTGATGATGGTGACAGAGAATGAGCCTATGGTTTCACTCTCAACTTCGGTCTCTCTGCGACGCCACTATCAACTCTCCTCCTGATGCTGCTAATGTCGGGCTTCCCCCCTTCACCATCAACATTCGAGCTACCTCGCCGGCAATGGTGATCAATGGAGGTGGTGGTGTGGTGTGGAGAAGATGATCGAAGGTGAACAATAACCTCTCCGCTCACAGACTCTCAGCTGCCGCCCTCCTCAAACTCTTAGCTCCCTCTCTTCCATATGCGGCGCCCTCTGTTTTTTCCCCGACTCCTAGCTCGTGTCCACGCTCTCGGGTCTCAGCCTTTTTTCCGGATCCAAGCTCTCTGATCCAAACAGTAACCTAATTCCCTGGTCAAAACGCAAGTTTTGACCAGGGACTTAAATGAAAGGCTTAAAACCTTTGAATAGGGACTAAAGGGAATATTTTTGAAATGTTCTGGGGATTATTTCATGAAATTTTGGGTTCTTTTCTGTGATTTTTCCTAGTCCTCTTCTTCTTCACAACTATGAAATTTTCAGAATTTCTGGGGCCTTTTCTGTATTTTTCCAAATTCTCAAAATAATTAATTCTGAACCTCCAAAATTTCTAATTTTTTCCAAAATACCTACAATGCAAAATTAAGCACAAGATAGCATCAAATGTCCAATAAACAATTGCACAAAATAATTAACAAATGTTGACCATTTTGCCCCTAATTGTAATTAATTCAATACAATTTTCCCTCACTAAAATTAATACTTAATCATGCAATAATGTCTCAGAAAATGTATTAAGAATCTCAATTTAATTATGAAAAATCATATAAAATTATGGTTCAATCAAACTATTGATTGCTGCTGAATTTAGATGATGATGTTTTGAAGAAAAATTAAGGGGAATATGTCACGCCTTTATTTTAATTTCACCTTTACCAGAGTATTCGCGGAAAATGACATGCGGTTCGGTAGGCAACACAGGAATAGCATAACTATACTGATACTATATGCATGATTACATAAATTCCCCATAGGGGTTCGTACATAATAAATTAAAAAAATGTAGCCGCACAAGGCTACTAGGGTATCTAAACCCATCCCAGTAAAACAGAGACATCTTCTCGTCTTCGTTCCACCACTGTAATCCCCTCGTACGGTACTCTGCATTGTTGTTTGCATATCTTCTGTCGCCTCCTGTCTAAACTGTTGGTAGGGGAGGGTGAGATTCGAGAGAATCTTAGTAGGAAACAGATACCATAATGCATGCATGATTGATCCTATGTGTATGACATGTTAGCTTTATCTAGATGTATGCCCCATAATGACATTTCTGCATGCTCAATGTTTCATACAACAAGACTATGGCCACAGTGAAAACAGAAACAGAGCTTCATTTATTCAAATATGCTCTACACAATCAAGTAAAGCAATCACATACATCATTACACAAGCAAAGATATCAAATACATGCAAGTAAGGTAAGCCCCATACCTTAACCCTTTTCCGCCTCGAAACGCGTGCCTCGATCTACGAGCAAACAGCTCGGGGCTCCATATTCGATCCTACAATGTCAAATGTATTATTTAGACACTTCCATAGTATTTCTGGGGGTTATATGAGTCTATCTTGAAAAATTACTAAAATACCCCCGGGGACCCGGCCCCATCATACCTGGTCCGGCTGTACTTTTCTCGAAATTCTAATATGGGCTATCCTGACATATTTTCGCCCGAGGAATCCATTTCTGGACTTGGAATTACCAAATTCACTGCCAAAAGACGACATTGCCCTTGGCAGCCCTTATTTCAGTGTTTTAAGGGCATTTTCGTAATTATGCTTTCTCGGCCTTTTCCGAAAAAGCGCCCAACTGTAACCCCACCTAATTTTCGTTCCTGAACTCAATGGAACCATCAAATCATTGAAAATCTAACTCTAAGACCCATTTACAATGCTGGCCAAAATATATAGGTTTTAAGGGGAAAATTGGGGTTTTTCGGTTTCAGCTCCGTAAACACGTTCCTTTCTACTTCTAACCACTTTATTGACTATTCCATTAGGTTACAGCTACCATTTAGTATCAATTTGGGCAGCATAACCCCTAGGGAAACCCATTTTCCATTTTTACAACCAATGGCAATCCGGCGAAATTTCACCGTTTAAATTGCCCACAGCAGCTATAATAGTCAATATACGAAGGTTTGGAAGTTACCTCAAGCTCCCACTAGTTTTTCCTCTTATTGGCTGAAACCCTAACCTTCCCAAGGGCTGAATTGAGCTTCCAAAACCTTACATCACATAGAAGAGAAGCTTAGGAGAAGGATTATACACGTTACGTACGAATTTACCGAAGAAATCAACCTATCTCGTGAGTTTTCTCCTCTCCTTATCTCTCTAAAACTCTCAAACTTTCTCTCTCTCCTTGGCTGCCATTTCACGTCAGGTATGAAGCTGAAGGAAGAGGATGGTGATATATTATTATATCATAATTTATTTTAATTTTCCAAATTTTCGGATTTTTACAAAAGTTTGGCAGATTTCTGCCCAAACTTTGAAAAATCATAAATAATTCTAAAAAGATCGAAATGAGGTGATTCTAAAGCCTATAGAACCCTTATTGAGTCTAGTTTCAAGAAAAAATATAGAATTTTACTTTCTGGAATCACAAAATTCCCAGAATTTTAATCTTTGCATATTGTTCCAGAAATTTCACAGTTTATCTGTGCTGACTTCAAAAATTCATATCTTTTTGTGTATAGCTCTAATTGAATCATATGACCTATCAAATTAAAGCTTAGGATGTCTACTTTCATTTTGTAAAATTTCATAATTTTTTTATCATCATTTGGTCATTTAAATGAACATGATAAGCTTACTACCTCATAGGCAATTTCACCAAAAACATAATTACTTTCTTCAAAATTCATCATTTTGCTTTCTTAATACCCCAAAGATATTAGAATCATTAGGGGATAAATTTGGAACACCTGTTAAATTGGGGCTTAGCAGTCTACTTAATTTAGGCTTATTCCCAAGCATTCAATCCCAAATTTTGAGGTATTACAGAATACATTTACATGGTGGTGTGACTGTGATATTAATATTGATTTAAAATATAAAAAGGGGCTGGTAATGCCTCAACATCACAAAGTGTGTATTCTATGGGTATGTTTGGTATGAGAAAATTGGAGGGGAGGGGAGAAAAATTTTATGAGTTGAATTTAGAAAAGAAATATAATTATACTTATGTTAAGTTTCTTATATTCATTATATTAGGTTTTTCAATTACACATGACGATATGTCATATTTATTTCATATGTGTTTATAATTAAATAATAATAATTCAACAATAAGATACATAATCATATGTTATTGGAGAATTTGATGAAATGGATATAGGAAATTTAATCTAAGTATTTTTCTTTTTAAAAATTAGAAAAATAGGGTTACAAAATTTTAAATAAAAAAATATATAAAATAAAAATATTAATTAAATTTTTTTAACCCGATGACTACTATTTTTTTTTAATCCAACCCTCGCCTCGTATCAAATAAACCCTAAGGAAGGTCCTCTTGCACGATCTCTAATACACTTAGTGTGTGTTTGGATTAGCTTTTGAGAATAGCTTTTACTATTTACGAGGTAAGTATATGAGAGGAGTTTGGTCTTGAGTTACGCAAATCTAGGTTCAACTGGAGATGAAGGCAAGTCAGAGAAGAGAAAGGAAGAGAGAGAGAGAGAGAGAGAGAGAGAAAGAAGTTGGACAGTGAGCATAACGGGAATAAATTGGCTTATTGATAAGTTAAAAGTAAGTCTGTGTTCATTTGGGATAGCTTATTTTTGAGCAATAAGTGCTTATAATTCGTGATTCACGATATACGAGGTAAGTATGTAAGAAGAGTTTTGTCTCGACTTATGTAATAAATGCTTATTTCCTAGAAATAAGTTAATCCTTCAAAAAGTTCCAACAACAATATTTTCTCTCACTTTTCCTTCACTACCCCCCCCCCATGGCACAACATATACATTCCAAAATTTTAAATAATAAAAAAATTTAACAAAATTGAGACGCTAAGCTTAAACTTACTATTGACACAGTTAGGCTATTTTATAAGATGTGGATCGAGAAGCTTGCGTTATTATCTGACATTATGACTATTTCTCACTTACGTTTAATTACACGGGAAGTTAGATATGAAATTTTTTTATTAGGTCATGTGGAAAGGGATTACTATTTTCTCAAATTTCCAAACCACTAATCCTTATATAAAATCCCTCAATTAATAGCTAAGCAAACTGACACTACAAATAACAGGAATACGCGGTGAAGGGACAAAATTGGAAGCAGATCGATCCTACAATTCATACCTTATTATGAGTGACTGTGGTTTTACTCCCTCTCATCCATAATATAGGGCACCTAAATTATATCACAGGAAATAAAAAATGATAGTTAAGTCATTTAATATGTCTTCAAATGTAAAATTTTTTCCCACTTTTACCCTTCTTGAGAAATGTATTTAATTGCATTGGGAATGTTATTTTAGAGAGAAGAGAGATAATAAGTGGGATGGGCAAAGTTGGAAAGTGAGTATTAATCATAAGGGTAAAACAGGAAAAATAGTATTAATTAAATTGACGATGACTTATATTTTAGACCATGACTTTTTTTTAAAAGTGCCGTATAGTGTGGACCAGAAGAAGTATATTATATTGATGATGTACGAGTCGCATTATGTATGACTTGTTATTATGTTTGTGTGGGTATTCATAGTTGCTTATTAAAGATTAGTGGAGCATAGGCAATCAAATCATAACAGAATTACTAAAACAGAATCGACTCAATCATATCATCTAAGATGACTACAATAACTAAATCTTCATGCATAATAAGCAGCGTCCTCCGCCACTGTGGATTTGATCTTTTTTTTTTAAAAAAAATTAATTCCCGGGTCAACTATATGAGAGCAATTAACATCTTTCTTGCTTTATATTATTTTATAGCAAGAAAGATGAATTAGTACATATTTTAACTTGCATTAAATAATTAAACAATTACTTCTCAGTATGCACTACTAGCTAGCTACATAAACAGACAACATGGAAATAGTTAAAGTTAGATATTGGGCTATTTCCTATATATGCATGAAAAGCGTCTTTAATAGAATTTAAAAGTTTTGTCCAACAAAAAAATAGAATTTAAAAGTTAGAAAGAAAGAAGCACGTGATAAACATATTATCAGGATATTCTGTGGCTATATCCGTTTTGGCTTTTATTCATGCATCATCAAAATCAAAAAGATATATGAAAACGGATATAGCACTTTGTATCCGCGTGATGAAAAAATAAAAAAGATAGTTCATACGTATGCCTAACTAAATAGTACATGTTACTGAATAATATAATTTTTTATATTATTTATAATATTGTCATTCATTGTTCGAATATAATATACATTATACAAAATCCTAGCTATAGATTTACCGACTACTGAGTAATAGTGTGGCGTGTGAATTTCTTAAACTTCTTTGTTATTGAGATGAGTTATCTGGAATTGTCACGACTTTTTAATTAATTAATTGTATTACTGAAGAACATCTCTAATTCATGATTTATTGTTAGCAATATTGCCTCTCTGGTTAAATATGTTAAAGACAAATGTTCGTTTTTTTAACTGTCATGATAGTTTTGATCGTTTTTTAACATTTTCAAAGTGATATTGGTATGAAAAAAACTTCCAGATATTCATGAATCCTACACCAAAACTTTGAGAATAAAAATGAACCTTAACCTAAAATATAAATACAATATTTAAAATAATGAGTTTTATCAAGTTGGTAATGGATTATAGAAGTTTGGTATATATATGCAGCATAATAAAATACTTGTTGGGAATTGGTCTTCGTCCACCCTTGGTAAATTAGGCCCAAACTCATTAGCTTTGGGACCAAATAAAATACCAAAATATATGTGGGGTATTAGTTGGTAATATTCCCCAAAGATTCAAAATTAAAAAATAAGTGGGAACAGTTTTCCTGAAGGTTTTGGTAGGAACATATGTGATTAAATGGGGTTTCATGTTCTGCTTATTATGGGACATATTCTTCCAAAGAAAACAACCAGATAGTAAACAAAGTGTGTGTTTGGGATAGCGATAGGAAAAATGACTTATTGTGATTCTGACTTATTAAAAATGACTTTAAAAAAAGTCAATTTTTGATTCATGATTTATGTTTGGATGAGCGATTGAATACGTGATTTTTCATAAGTCAAAATATGTTTGGATTAGCGATTATATAAGTGCATTTTTAAAAGTAAAAACTTGAAGGGCATTTGTATATTCTTCAAATTTTAGATAGATCATATATTCGATATCCAACAGTAACATATCATCTGGCCCAGAAAGATATCTGAAAATGCAAACTTGTAACTCCAAAGATGAAGTCCAAACTAAGAATGAAATTTCAGAAATTATAACAGCATAAACACATTATGATTCACTCTATTATGCCACTAAAGCAAATAACTCCCAATCTAGAATTTCAATGGCCACAATTGTGGTACGAGGTCCAAATGTAGGAGACGTTGAGCTCAAAAAACCAAATAACTTGGCAAATTACATAATTTCACATAAAAATATTACATAACTAATTGGGATCATAAATTTTGTACAAGTTGATATGTAATCATGTCACAAATACGATTCATTCTGGTTGAAGATGTCGCAGCAACATTGGACGAGGAAGCCGCATCATCTACAGTATTATTATCTTCCTAAGCTACATTGGCAGTTTCTGCTGCGCCGAAATTAACATCACTCTAAGAATTTCTTCTAATAAAGTTATGAATGACCATAGTTGCCACAACTAAGCGGACTTGCGTTTGGTAGGTGTATTTACGTATTTTTTGCAATAATTCGAATCTATTCTTCCACATGCCAAAAGTCCTTTTAATAGTTGACCTCAAACTAAAATGATAGTAATTGAAGGTCTCTTTAGCATTTGCCAAACCAGGCCGATGCTGAAATTCTGCCAGGTGATAACGCTGGCATCTGTAGAGACCAAGATACCCAACTGGTGTGGGATATCCAGCGTCGACTAAGTAATATTTGCCTAATAAATGTCTTAAATAGTTTTGAAGGTGTTAGATTAAGCAAAGTGCGCACTGAAAGTAATTAAACTGAATGGGACGAAAATATACCTACAGGTGGATGAGGGCACTACTACAAAAAAGTAATGTTGTGGCGCTTATAATTGCATTAACTGTGGCGCTAGAGAAGTGCCACATATCTTGACGCCACTAAAAAAAGCTGTGGCGCTTGGAAGCGCCACAACATTTTAAATTTTTTTTTTTAAAAAAAATACCCTCCTGTGGCGCTTGTTTGAGGAAGCGCCACAGTAGGGGGTCCTACTGTGGCGCTTGCGACAGGAGGCCCCCCTCCTGTGGCGCTTCCTCAAGCAAGCGCCACAGAAGGGTCCCTTTTTTTTCTTTTTTTTTTTCTTTCTTCTTCTTCTTTTTTTTCCTGTGACCCTTTTTTATGCTTCCTGATTGTGAAGTTTTATATAAAATGAGTGGCTTTCGTGTTTATCATCTCCACAAATTGTCAATCTTTCTATTTTATATTTAAACCTATTATATATATATATATATAATTTTCACATTTAAAATTCAAGTTCCCAAACAATAATGTTCTTACATTAATACTCTCCAAAGCTAACATAAAAAATATCACAATACAAGAACTTGATATGTGAACACAGTACATCAACAACTAATTAAGTAAATTAAAATATTACTAAAAAACGCAAGCTTGTCGGCAAAAAAATTTAAACAAAGCAAAAAGGCAAACGAAACAAACTAGGTTTTCATTCTTTCCTATTAAATTAGGAACAAAAAGGCAAACGTTATATTACGGTTTATCTTGACTAAAAAAAAATTTAAACAAAGCAAGCTAGAATGAAATAGTCTTCTTCTTACAAATCTATTAATTGACCAGCGCAGGGAGTGGGAGACCACATTGGTGATGCTAGCTTGAGTGACAAGTGAGCGTGTGGGTGTGTTTTTTAGTGTGAAGATGAGAGGAAATGGAGGGAGGGGGGCCGACGGATCCACTAAAAAGATGAGAAAGGGAAAGTAGTTTAATGGAGGAGAGAGTAGTTAAATAATTAAAGTAGAGTAGTAGTCAAAAAGAGAAGGAATGGGGGGCGGACACAGGACCACTACGCGGGAAATGAAATAATTAAGAGATACACTATAAATTTGATTTTTTTTTTAAATGGGCAAGTGTGGTCCCTAAATAATTAGGCGCCACACATTGCCTTTTGATCAGCTGTGGCGCCTAAGCATTAGGCGCCACAGCTGATCTTGAAATGGACATGTGTGGCGCCTATTTATTTAGGCGCCACACATGTCCATTTTTAAAAAAAAAATAATAATAATGCTGCAGCTGTGGCGCTTGGTGGGTTAGGCGCCACAACTGCTTTCAAGGCCCCAAGTGTGGCGCTTGCGTAGGCAGGCGCCACACTAGGCCTCCTCAATTGTGTCACTTAATTTATTAGGCGCCACAGCTGATACCCAAAATTTAAAAAAAAATTATAGAGGTAAAAAAAAGAGAAGCTGTGGCACTTGTTTAAAGAAGTGCCACAAAATGTGCGCCACTTTTTACCCTTTTTGTAGTAGTGGGGAAATTCTGAGTTGGATTTGAGACAGCAGCTTCAAACACACGAGCGTCATGTGCAGAACCTTCCTAACCCGCCAACACGAACGTAAAACACATATCCCAATCGCATACAGCCATTACATTCTGTGTTGTATATCCTTTTCTCCAAATATATCTTTCCCGGTTGGGACCGGTGATCACACACTTGATCTGAGTTTCATCTATGGCTCCAATGGCATCCTTAAAGTAGGGATAATAGCAAGGATCATCGAATATTTTGGGGTGGCACGCATCCTTTGAATTCGGGATCAGAGGGTTTGATATATTCTCGAGCTAGGCTAATACAAGCCTATAGTACTATGTGCAATAGCCGACTGACAGTTTCCCTTGAATGCTGAAACAACTCTTGGACCATCCTATTACTGATGCCGTGGCCAACTGTGAGCAAAAACATTACAACCATTTCTTCGACTCCGACATTCTTAGAATCTCGTAACCCATGTTCGACTAATTTTACTGCACAACCGGTAGAACACATGTTTTTCAACTCTAAACATGTAATGACATTATGTTTCATGCTCTGCCAATATTTCTTGGACAAATAAATGACCGGATCGTGTACTTGTTTTACGAGGTTCTTTACACATGAAAGAACCCAATATTGACACACCAACGCAGTTAATTGTTCATACTCTGTTATCTCTTCATCGATAAGAGCTAGTATCTGAGAGTCGTCATCTTCTTCCTCTATCCAATTTGCCATTGCACATGTAACCTATGCATTGGATTCAAACGTATATAACATAAAGGTAATTTAGTCAAAGTTATAATATATGTCATAAAAGGAACGTTGGATTAAAACATACATAATATATATCCGAAATTTTCATTGTTGGTCTAGTAAAAACAAAAGAACAAGCATGCATGCAATAAACACTAAACTATTTAGCCATAAAGTTCATATCAGGATAGTGTCATCCAATGAAAACCATATCGATAGTCAAGAACATAATCCGTAGCGACTCAATCAAGGGTTGTAACCATATAATGCAGCCACGCAATCAAGGAATCCTTGTTCCGCTTAACAAGTAAGAAAAATGTGTCCTGACTAGTCTTGTCCATGATCATCCTGATACAACGGACTTTAAAGTCCTCATCTTCTTGCACTTCTTCCAGCTTAAGCAGGTCCGCAATAGCAACATCAATACTCCTTTCTTGAATCTCACTGATGGTTGCATATCTACTCTTCGATGCTTCTGCCATGACACTAACCGCATCCGCAATTTGCTTTGCCATTGGTATCTTCTACTTCTTTTTCTTCCCGGAGTAATCAACTCGTTTCCACTTTCCCTGACTTCCAGAATTAGTTGGAACAGAGGATGCGCCTGGATTAGAGGGAGGGGTTTGAGTTGATAACCCAACGCTCGCTAGCTCATCTGTCACTCCTGTGCTAACTGCTGGGTTAACTTCAAAATTCTCGTCCTCGCTGTCCTCTGAACCTTCCTCCTCGTCCATAGTAGGTCGGTACACATCTTCTTCCTCTGCATCTTGTGTTTGTGTCTCTATGAATGACAGATTAAAACCATCCTCACATGTTGCCATGACATCCTTGAATATAAGCCTCAATTCTCTTTCATTCTTGAGGGCTGAACGACAAAACTTTCTATACGCCGAATTCTCCTGTATACAGACAAGTAACAAAACCATTAGCTATATTACAAAAGAAGATGATTGAGGCAACTGAATTACTATTTTGCAACATTATAAGTAATTGTAGGCATTATTAACCTGACATTTGCGCTGCCACCACTCAGCCGAAGCAACGACATTTCTGGTTCCAGGCTCTCGGCCCACACCAGTCTCTTTTATTAACACATCCCAAGTCCTTAAATCCTTTCTTAACATATCAAACTTATTTTTTAACTGTTTCTTCTCGCATGCTTTCCCAGTTTTCTCATTGAATGTAGCGATAATAGCATCCCAACCATCTTTCAAAAAAGACAGCCCTCGCCGTTCTCTTTTTAAGATTTGGTCAACTATGGCATAGACAAATATTTAGTGGACGCATCATCCCATAGTGCTCTGTCATTCATCTTTCTATTGAAAAGTTTCACTTTACAGTGTGGACTATGAACATATGTCACTGATAGCATTTTCATGAAGCAACCATGCAAGAGAAGTAATACAAGTCATGGCATCTAAAAGCAATACAAAGTTTATGACAAAAAAGAAAAATAACATGATATACAAATGGACATGCATCGAATTCATTATTGCTTAGAATTTTAGGGAGATGTTAATTTTGTCTTCTCCCACTAACTTGTCACAAGTACGACGAACAAGTCCATTTGGGACACACAAAAGTGTAGAACAAAGGCAAACTGAAAGTGTAATAGGAAAGAAGTGAGATCAATAGCATTTTTACCATATATGATATAGTGACAATTGTTGGCTAAGTTAACATGAATATCATTTTCAACCAGTTGCCTCTTCCATATAAACCTTAACTCTAAATCTGCAAAATCATTTCATACCGTAAAAGTACATTGATCAAACATTGAATCTATTCCAATTAACTCATTTAAAAAGATTCACATATTAATAGTTGAAACTTGTTGGAGTTTGAAACCGTCCATAAATCCTAACTTTCAAAACTGTATATAAGAACAGTCCATAACATCACAGAAGATTGGAAACAATCCCCCAACCAGTTCAACTCCATATCCAAGTTATTAATTTAAGTATTAGATAAATGTGGATGACATATAGAAGAACCAATATCATGCAAACTTTTTAAGCCTTGTTGGTGCAAACTTTTTA
Source organism: Inga laurina (assembly GCA_963855925.1). Lineage (NCBI taxonomy): Eukaryota > Viridiplantae > Streptophyta > Magnoliopsida > Fabales > Fabaceae > Inga > Inga laurina. The sequence continues at coordinate 14,523,524 of OY979704.1, read as the reverse complement.
AACCAATATGACTTTGAAATCTAAATTCCTTTAAACTTTGAAATCAGAAATCTGAACTCCTGTTTTTCTTCAATTGAAAAATCTAGTTATAATGTTAATGTAAAAAATTTAAAAAACACACACACACTACATCGGCAAGCAGAGGCAGAGCTTCTTTACAACTGGGAAGTAGAGCAAGCAATGCGTTATATAATGTCTTCCTTGCAAAAATAAAAAACTCAAGGGACCGATGAATCATTAGGTATTTTAGTTTTTATAATATTTATGTTTTAAATTAGATATTTTAGTCTTTAAGCATACAGGAACCGAAAAAGTGTTAAACGGGCCTAAAGCCCGTAGGCCGGGCCGATAAAATAGACACCTTTTTTGGACTAGGACCTAAATGAGCAGGCTCGTTTAGGCCTGAGCCCGTGATGGGCCGCCCGTTTTCCAGTACTAATTCCCTGTCCTTCGACATTGCACAAAGCCATAAGAAAGCCATTACAATGGTAGACCTAGATAGAGCATCTATAGGAAAATAGCTGCAAAAGAGAGGGTCACCAATGACGAAGTTGAAGCTTAAGATTAAGGTGAGATTTATGTTCTATTGAGCCAGATATTTAAAATTATTTTTTGGGCATGTGTAGGAAATATTGTAATTTTTTGCCATTAGTGTTGAATGTTCTATTAAATCTGATTTTTTTCTTTTGGACATGTCTTATGCTCGAAAAAAACTATGGGCGGAGCTTGAGGAGACAGGACTAGCTAGATGAGAAAAAGGAGCCACATACTTTACATGTTCCTAGATCTTTGCGTGGTGGAGAAGTGAGGTCTTTCCCTTTTCAAGTTGATGTTTATTTATCTTATGTGCTGATATCCTTATTGTTAATACTCAAGCCCAAAACATGATTGGGCCCTCTGTTTGTATTGAGCCCACATAGTTGACTTAGTATAACACTGATCTAGTATTTTGTATATGATCCTATAATTGTGGATCTCCTAATAATATGGATCCACTACCTACATGCGTGTAACAGAATAGTCATGGGTTACAAACCCTTGCTTATAAATTGTACAATAACAGAGGCAATAATATATGATTAGCCATTATCAGAATATCATCCTATAGGCTCTAAAACTTCTCTTGGTATCAGAGCCACCTTGGCAAATCGCCATGACTACTCTTGGAGATGATCACAGCACTGCCTCTGACACTAACAGCAGCCACATATCTGCTTCTTTGCTCAGCAAAACCAATGAGAAAAATAACTTTCCCAATCTTCAATGTTCTGTCAAGTTGGACAGAACCAACTACTCCGTGTGGCTCACCCATGTCTTACCAATTATCAAAGGATACAAGCTTGAGGGGTTCATCAATGGCACCAAACCTTGTCCCCCACAGTTTCTCACCAACAACGACCAAACCAAGGTTAATCCAGAGTTTGAAGATTGGGAATCTGCAGATCAATTGCTCTTTGGATGGTTATTGAACACAATGACCTTAGAAGTCTCTTCCGAGATGACTCACGTCTCAACCTCAGCAGGTTTATGGGAAGCAGCAAAACAACTAGCCAGTGCTCATAACAAGTCTTGCCTCATCATGCTCAGATCTGAACTACAGCGCACCAGGAAGGGTGTGTTAAAGATGCAAGATTATCTTGCCAAACTCAAAGGCATAAGTGATCAACTAACTCTTGCAAGAAATCCAATTCCCTTACCTGACCTTATTATTCAAGCCCTTGCTGGCCTCGATGGTGATTGCAATCCTGTCGTTGTTCAACTCTCAAGTCAAGCCGATAGCCTTTCCTGGATTGAGCTTCAAACAACCCTCTACACTTTTGAGTCGCGCCTTGATCAATTGACTCAATTTGCCCAGCTTTCGATCAGCAATAACATGGCAAATCTTGTTCGATCTGAAGGCAGTACCAACCCCAACAAATCTTGGCGTGGAGGCCGTTCAAACAGAGGCCGACGTGGTAGAGGAACCTGGAATCGCAGTGGACGTTCAAACAACAATAATAGTGATGATGAAGAGACTCCAAAGTGTCAACTGTGTAAAAGGTTTGGCCATACCGTACAAACTTGCTTCTATCGCTATGACCGGTCTTTTGTGCCATCTAACAGGAGACGGAACAACTCAGGAGGCAGAAAAAATTCAGACTCCACCAGTTCTGATTTTGACAGTGCCTACTGGGCAACCCCTGAAACAGTGGCAGATGATGCGTGGTACCTGGACAGTGGAGCAACAAGTCATGTCACTAACGATCTTTCTAAACTTGAGACTCACGCTGACACAAATGGTAAGATAAATATTACTGTGGGTGATGGTCATAGAGTTGGTGTCTTAAAAATTGGTTCAGCTACTGTCTCAAATGTACCACACAAAAGAGTTAAACTTCACAATGTGCTATTTACTCCTCAGATAAAGAAAAACCTGTTAAGTGTGTACAAAATGGCTCTTGACAATAATGCTGATGTGATTTTTAACGCCAATGGTGTTTCTGTGAAGGCTCAGGAAACAGGGGAGACACTTCTCACGGGAAAGCCAAGTGAAGGTGGAATGTTTCAACTCAATGAACTGAACAGCATTGATTTTTCAGATCAGATCTTTGTCGCTCATGAACCTGTCAATCAACCAAAAACCAGAAAAGAGTCTCGTAAATTTCTTTGGCATTGTAGATTAGGTCACCCAAATGGTCGAGTGTTAGATCAAATAATAAAGTGTTGTAACTTGGAAGTTGTCAACAGGAATGAGAATAAAGAAATTTTCTGTGATTCATGCAAATATGGCAAATCTCACTCTCTTCCTTTTAAACTCTCAGCTTCTAGAGCATCCAAACCTCTAGAATTAATACACACTGATTTATGGGGACCTTCTCCAATTACATCTATGAATGGTTTTCGCCATTATATTTTGTTTCTCGATGATCACAGCCGCTACTCATGGATTTATCCCCTGAAAACAAAAGATGAGGCGCTGCCAACCTTCTTGAATTTCAAGAAACTAGTGGAAAATAAATTTGACAGTAGGATTAAGACGGTACAAAGTGACTGGGGTGGCGAATATAGAAGCTTCTCAGGAAGTCTAAGTGACTCTGGCATACATTTTAGACACTCGTGCCCTCACACATCTGCCCAAAATGGTCGAGCCGAAAGAAAGCATCGACACATCGTTGAGACTGGCCTCACACTACTTGTTCAAGCCAAGATGCCTCTATTCTACTGGTGGGAAGCATTCCATACTGCTACTGAACTAATAAACAAGCTACCGACAAGCATTCTAAATGGTGTTTCTCCCTATTTTCAACTACTGGGCATACAACCAGATTACAATGCCTTAAAAACTTTTGGCACAGCCTGCTATCCTTGCTTAAGGCCATACAATGAACATAAGCTGCAGTTCAGGTCTACAAAATGTGTTTTCCTTGGGTACAGCAACTCACACAAAGGTTACAAGTGCTTAAACTCGACAGGTAAAATCTATCTCTCTAGACATGTGATTTTTAACGAAACAGAATTCCCCTTTGCTACAGGATTCATAAACAAAAGACAGTTACCTGAGGAGATAGTCCAACCAGCAGCCTTTTTCTTTCCCCTGCAACCTTGTACAAATCAAACCAGTTCTGAAATGCCCAGCCAAAATTCTGATGCAGCCACCACTCCTTTGCCCTCACCACAAGATGCCTCTACCAAGATCCCATCACCACAAATTGACCCTACATCAATGGCAGATGTCACCTCTCAGTTTGATACACACACACCATACCAAACCAACACAGATACATATACACACACACCATACCAAACCAACACAGACCAACCAAGTCCCATCAACCCATCACACCCACCTGTTCAATCTATCCAACCTATCCCACAACATCCTATGACCACCAGAAGCAAATCTGGTATAACCAAACCTAAACTCCCATTCATTGGACATGTCTCATCTGAGGTGGGGCACCTCAGAGAACCCACTACTGTCAAGGACGCACTGGGTTGCACAAGCTGGAGAAAAGCAATGGTTGATGAATACAATGCACTTGTCAAGAACAAGACCTGGAAACTTGTTCCAAATACAGGACACAGGAAAGTAGTTGACTGCAAGTGGGTGTTCAAGTTAAAACCTACAACTGATGGCACCAGATTCAAGCCAAAAGCCAGGTTAGTGGCAAAAGGGTTTCAACAAAGTGCTGGAATTGAATTTGATGAGACTTTCAGCCCTGTCCTCAAAGCAGCCATATTGAGGTTCATTCTTACTCTAGCTGTTACTTTTGACTGGCAAATTAGGCAAGTTGATATCAATAATGCATTTCTAAATGGGGACCTACAAGAACATGTGCTTATGAAGCAACCTGAGGGGTTTATCTCGTCACAGTATCCGACTCATGTGTGCCTCCTCGAAAAGGCTCTCTATAGGCTAAAACAAGCTCCCCGAGCATGGTTTGACAAGTTAAGGTCTACACTCTTAAGCTGGGGTTTCACAAACTCAAAATGTGACACTTCCCTATTCTTTCTCAAGCAAAAATCATTTGTCATGTTTGTACTGATCTACGTGGATGACATAATCATAACAGGCAGTTCTAGCAAGGCTTTAGAGCTATTCATCAAACAACTCAATGCTCGTTTTTCTCTAAAGGACCTTGGCTAGTTACACCACTTCCTAGGTGTTGAGGCTTTCCGAAATGACACAGGACTATATTTGAAACAGGAGAGGTATATTCTGAATTTATTAGACAGGTTCGGCATGGCAAAATCAACCCCAGTACCAACGCCTATGACAATCAATAAGCACTACTCTAAAACCGATGGCAGCCCCATGAAAAACCCAACAATTTCCAGACAAGCAATTGGCGGACTACAGTATCTAATAAACACCATACCAGACATTATGTTCTCTGTAAACAAGCTAAGTCAGTTTCTTACCTCACCCACTGATGTCCATTGGAAGGCTGTGAAACGCATTTTCAGGTACTTAAAAGGAACCACGAATCTGGCTTTGCACATCAAACCGACCACCCACCTTTCTCTTCAAGGCTTTTCCGATGCCGATTGGGCCGTGTGCCCCGACGACCGGCGGTCCATCGGTGGGTATTGTGTCTTCCTCGGCGACACACTCATTTCCTAGTCAGCGAAAAAGGAGCCCGTCGTGGCTCTCTCCAGCGCCGAGTCTGAGTATCGCTCCCTGTCGAAGCTGGCGTCGGAACTCGGCTGGGTTCAGTCGCTAATCGAAGAGCTCGGTGCCAAGCTCAAGCAGCCCCTAATCGCATGGTGTGACAACCTCAGCGCGGCAGCGCTAGCCTCAAATCCCGTCTTTCACGCCAGATCGAAGCACATCGAGCTGGATGTCCATTATGTCCGAGATCGCGTCCTCAATCGGCAGCTCGTCGTCCGCTACGTGCCATCGGTGGAGCAGATCGCTGATGTCTTCACAAAGGCCTTGTCCCACACCAGGTTTCGGGCCTGGTCCAAAGTTTGAGGGGGGATGTTAATACTCAAGCCCAAAACATGATTGGGCCCTCTGTTTGTATTGAGCCCACATAGTTGACTTAGTATAACACTGATCTAGTATTTTGTATATGATCCTATAATTGTGGATCTCCTAATAATATGGATCCACTACCTACATGCGTGTAACAGAATAGTCATGGGTTACAAACCCTTGCTTATAAATTGTACAATAACAGAGGCAATAATATATGATTAGCCATTATCAGAATATCATCCTATAGGCTCTAAAACTTCTCTCTTATATTCCCTTTTCTTATGGTTCTTGTATATTCTCATTTTTATATGCTTGCACCCCTTTCAATTACTGGTGTTAATGATTGGTTCAACTTCATTTTGTAAATTAAATGAAATGGTGATAGTTTATAAACCATCAATATTAAGTGATATTTTCTGTTAGATTTAAATATGTGAAGTTTTTAAAACTGATATGCAACTGAGCCTCCAGGCACGTCCGCCAGTCTTCCTAAGCTAGGTGCTATCAACCAGTCTCAGCTTTTACATAGAAGAACACACTTTAATTTGGAGCTGTCAATATATTTTAGAGCATACTCATGTGAGCGTTGGTGTATACTGTTTGAGACTATCACTTTCAACTCTTGAAACCTCTCCCTGCTCGTGGTTACTAGCCGACCCTTTTATCTTGTGCTTTTGTGGCAACGAAACCAGACTTAGTTTGGATGATTGAAAGAAGGATCTGGTAAAGTTTCTATAGTTGTTAGTTTTCCAGGTTCTTTTATCGACATATTTTTGTAATTTGAGATAATATTATTGATGAAGAAAAAAATGATGCTAGCTCTTCCTTATAAAATGTATTTATTATTTAAAGAGAAGAAATAATGATGTTTTGTTAATGCTTGTGGAGCGCTTCCTAATGAAGAGGAGCCAAGGACTTGTTTGACGTCTCCTTCCATGCACAATCCAAAGATTATGCCCTAATTGTAAAGTGTTTGTGCAGTTTCCGTAAGAAAAGAACAAAGGATTATGCCCTAATTAAGCACCACAATATGCAAAAGCACAATTTGGGGAAAAAAAAATATCAGACTCTTGTGAAAATTCCTTTGAGTATTGGAAGGCTTCGGTTTCATTTGAAAAGTTAAAAGGAAAAGGCAAAAAGAAGAGAAAAGAAGGAAACAATCGAATCTTTCATTCCCTACAAGAGGTATATGTTATTTTTATATACGTCTTTATTTATGTTTCGTATCATCATTTACCTCCCCGCTTTTTCATTTATTATGCTCAAAATCAAACCAAAGTTTTTTATCCCTCTAATTCTTTACTTTCTTTGCATGTGGAAATTAGCAAGGGCTGTGTTATTACTAAATTTAATTTCCAAATGACTAAAGTAAACCCTTTGTAATGTTTGCTACTACCTCCGGTCCTAATTATAAGACAAAGTTGACTTTTTTTGGAGAGATTAAGGAAGTTAAATAAGTTACTTAACCATATCATATGTTATGTATCTTTATATTATATATTAGTTTATTAGTCAAACTAATTAGTTCGGAGGAAAAAATATAAATATAAATACTCTAAAGTAATTTAATTAGCTTCTTTAATTTTTCCCACAAAATGAACTTTGTCTTATAATTAGGACTGGAAGAAGTATGTTACTTATTTATTTGTTTATTAGTTTGAAGTACTCTTGGAGAAACATGTCAAGGAGAGATGACTAATTAAATCTTCATTTTCTATATTTATCCTTTTTTTCAGACATTTTCTATATTAATCCTGCTCATCCTTCTCTGTTACTAAATTAATCCCCAGATGTCAATCATGCTAATCTAAAATGATCGGAATAACTATATCTTAATTAATGCATTATAACGGTCAACATCATCATCTATACCATGGATTTGATAATTTTTTTTTATTTTTTAATTTCCACGTTAAATAGATCAAACAAGCTATATCTATTTATGCGTTGCACGAGGGAGTATTATACCTAAAAGTGTTGATTGTAATAGTAGAATATGCAGAGACATGATGTTAGATAGTTTTATTATCAAAATATGTTGATAGGGTAATAATTAATAAACATGTGACATTGACGTTTAAACTTAAATGGGATTAATTTGATTATCATTGTAAAAAAATGTCCAAAATTATTTTTTGGACATGAAGGGAAAAACATTTACACCCCACGCATAATTATTTTTATAGCCTCCAAATATCTATTAGGTGATTATGTTTTGTGATTCATGATTTGATATCTATTTTCGAATTCAATCCAATTGAATTCATGATTTAATGTCCATTGTCATATTCAATTTACTTTATCACCTTATCTTCAAACTCTAATTAATAATGAAAGCGTCGAATTAAATCGAAACAATATCCCAATAAATTTGAATAACTTAGAAATGGAATGTATAATTTTAGTTCGCAGTTATTATTGAAGAGGTCAAAGTTTTTGGAGTAAAGAAAAATTGTCTATAATAGGGAATACTTTGTAATGGTTTTTTCAAAAGGGGAAATCATTTTAACAGGCATTAACAGAATGAATACTAATGTAATTATGATTGATTAATTAAATTATGTGACTACCCTACCAGTTTTTGTTAAACAGGTTTCTAAGCCGGCATTACAAGATTTTATGTATAAAATTAATGATCCCCCAACACACACACAAAACTACAAAACATATCTTTCTTGCTTTATAGTATTTTGTAGCAGGAAAGACTAAATAGCACTTATTTTATGGTGCATTAAATAGTTGAACAATAGTACTTCACAATATGTACTAGTAACCCATTGATTATATTCTTTCATATAAATATACAGATACGGAGAAAATAGTGGAGATTATATAGATATTGGCCGACGCATACGCAAGCGTATTTCATAGAATTTAAGGTGAGTTATAATTATAATATCACAACTTATTAATGTTATCACCTTTATGTATTTTATATATTGACACTCCTTTATAGGGGTGTTGCTGATTGAACCATATTTTATACATGATTTTTAATAATTAAATTAGGATTTTGATGCATTTTCTGAGACATTATTATATGATTAAGCACTAATTTTAATTAGGGGGCATTTGTATTAAATTAATTGTAAATAGGGGCAAAATAGTCATAATTGTTTAATTATTTATATAAATGATCCCTTGAACTTTTGGATGCTACTTGTGCTTAAACTTACATTATAGGTGTGAAGGAAGAAATTTTGAGATTTTGAAAGAATGCAATTGAGTCAAAATTAATATTTTTGAAGACCGTGGAAAACTGCAGAAAAGACCCCATGAATTCTGAAAATCTCAAATTTGTGAAGAAAGGGGTTAGTGAAAAATTATAGAAGAGTACCCACAACATTCAAAAATTATAGGTTTTCCCCGAATATTTCAGAAATTTAAGTGTAGTCCCTCCTGGATAACATTTTAAAGTTTCACTTAGGTCCCTGGTCAAAACTTGCCTTTTGACCACGGATTAGGCTACTGATTGTGGGCTTGATGCATCTGGAGAAAAACCGATCGTGAGTTGCAGGACCTGACATGGAGGCCCGATACTTGGCCAGTATGAGCAGCTGGAGGCAGACCCAGATTGGGAGCTTTTGGTGTGGGCCGCGGAAGGAAGGATCTGTGAGGAGGAGCTGAGAGTAATGGGAGCTGGAACCAGACCTGATGCTGAGAGCGATCATAGACCCGATTTGGAAAACAGAGCTGAGAGTGATATTGAGAGGGCGCCGCACAACACAAGCATCTGATCACCATTCATCTTCTTGTGTAGCCGGCAGCACAAGCTGCTCCTCTTCACCATTGCCGCCGACAACCACCTTGAACCAGAGCACAGGCGAGCTTCCTTCACCGTCCGCCACTCACAGATCCGAGAGCAGAGACTGGAGATTGAGAGCTTGGAGAGGGGTCTGGAGCTGAGAGCAGCTGAGGCGAGAGCATCACTTGAGAGGAGAGGAAAGAGACCGACAACACACTACCACCACCACCACACCATCGACTCTTCCTCATTTCCATCCCCAGCTTCGTCTTCCCTCTGTTCCAGACCGCCAACATCACCGTCATCCCTCCATTTCACACGCCAGTGAGCTCTAACTTGCACCAGACCACCAGTGACCTTCCAGATCATTTCTGGCCTCTTCCTGCAACTTTGCAGCAAGGTCCTATGATTGCCGGAGGAATCTTCCAGATTCCGGCGAGTGTTCTAAATTTTCCGGAGAATGTTCAATTAATTTGGACTGTGGCAGTGGCTTATGAGTGACTAATTCTTGCTTCTTGGTGATGAGGATATTTGCTTGAGCTCAATAAAATATATAGGGGAGTTTTCTATCATTCCATTAATCTAGAATTATATATTTAAATTGCTTAGTTTTAGGAATTATTGTATATGATTCTGTAACTGAGATTGATGTTAATTGTTTCTGTTGGTTTGATATTTGTGATTGAATTGAATTTTTATGGCTTGTTGAATATATATATATATATATTTCCTTATTGATTCAATGAAATTGTGCTTTCTACGTGTTATTATTATATTGTATAATTGAATTGGATTAATTGAGTGACGTGTTATCGCATTCATATTAAGAGGAAACAAGTTATAGTTATCCATTTTAATTGCACTCTAAGTGGTTCTTAATAGTGCCTTAAGAGATAGTTACTAACTGCGTTCGCAGGAATAACTATTAATTAAGAACACTAGACCTAAGCGATCGTTTGGGGCTTTATTTTCAAGACTTAGAAAGAATTAATTCCTATAATCTTTTTGAGCAATAATTGTCACTTCTTCATTACCAAGAACATTCTTTATTCATATTCTCCACTCCATATCATTCCATTCACTTTTACTCATTCTCCATTTTCATAAGAAAAAAAAATACCAAAAACAATAGCTTAGCATTTAACTTTTGCATTAATCATTTAGTTTATTAATTTAAAAAATCCAAAACAAATTTTCCCCTTGTTTTTATTGCATTCGCATGGCATATAGATTACTTAGGACTCAATAAAAGGCTCCTCAAGTGAGACGACCCGAATGTTACATTGTACTGTAATTCTTGGATTAAAAATATTTTACATTTAACCTCAAAACATAAAGACACAGTTAAATCAGTTGCTTGCTTCATGTTTCTTCCGTTTTGTACCAGGCCATTGGCCGGCCATTATTTTGAACGTGATTAAAGGTGACCCGTATCTGAGTGAGAATTTTACTTGATTATAGTGTAGTCCCACCTTTACACCTCTCCAATTCTGTCTATTTATAGTTATGCCTCCAATTTTTCATGTCCCCGTAATATTGACCGTTCAAGAGTCATCACTAAAGTCTGTTACTTTCCAATGTTGGATAAGCATGCAAAACGAAGGGCTAATAATCCCTCAATAAAGTACTAATAAAATACTTTAAAGATAAAATTGCATCTTAATCCAACCAGCAAGGTAAAAAGAACTCATCAAGAGGATTGTGAAAGTATATGATTGGTTAAAAATATTAGCCATGAGAAAAGACAATTATGCCCGGAACACCAAAATCAGATTATACTGCTTTTGTCGAGCTTTGAATATATTCCCTCCGGTCCTAATTATAGGACAACATTTGAGAGTTGATCTTGATCCTAATTATAAGATAAAGTTCTAATTTTTGTCAATTTCTTCCCAAAATACCCCCTATTGTTACTTGGAGAAGTATCAATAGGGGGTATTTTAGGAAAATATGCCATTTTAAATTAGAAGTATCATTGGATTGTGTGAGAGCTTGGAGAAGTCGTGTGTGAGGTAGGAGAGGTACAAGAAAAAACAGAAAATCAACGTAATTGATTGCCATTTTAAATTTTAAATAAGGGTATTTTAGGAAAATAAATATAATTAACTAATTTAATCACTATCCTTAATTTCTCCAAAGTTAGGTAAATATGTCCTATAATTAGGACCGGAGGGAGTAACATGCATGCCACTCACATGAACCCCAAAGCACTCACTCCCAACATCTTTAATATCTATCTCTCTCTCTCTCTCTATATATATATATACCCCCAAGGCTCAACATTGAAGACAAGTGACATCTATAGGAGTCCGCTTACTCTTCATATCTTCCTTATTAGTCATTTCCAATATATTTTACTGGAATTAAGACAAAAATGTAAATCTCATTATCTACATTAACATTTAAATTTTTTTCAACTTTACTCTTATTTAGCACAGTACATACTATACCTTACTAAAATAAAGTCTACACATAATAAATGAAGGGTATAATTCTACAATCAAATGAAAAATTTAATATCATGATTTATAAATATGACATAAAAAAACATTTATCTATGTCTTATAAATAAGACCATATATCCTTTGGTCCTATTTATAAATCATTTTCTGCATATTTCACACAGACTAAGAAAAACTTTGAAACTTACTATGTTTGCCTAAAAATTGAACAATTTTTTGATTTTATCCTTATTTAATATATACTATATCTCATGTGAACAAATTCAATAAAATAATAAATGAAGGATAAACTTATACATTATGAAAAATTTAATCGTGTGACTTTAAATAGAATGAAAAAATTTCTTCTCCCCGTTGTATAAATAAAACTAGGGGGGGCCTCATACCACTCCCCTATTCCAAAATTTTGGATGATAAAATATTTGAAAAACTAATTGAGAGTGGGAAGTGAAAATAAGGATAGGAAAAAAAATTAAGACATAAGCTATTTTATTGACATGTGTAAGTTAGGTAATTTTATCTTAAGATCTGGAGAAGCTTGCGTTATACTGGTCGCGTCAAATGAAATTTGGGAATATTTCTATTTTTATATTTTTATTTGAAACTTATATGTCTTTTTTTTTATTTGTATAATTAATAAAACATTTTCTTTTTGTAAAGACTATACTTACATCAAGTTCTCTAATCATATATGATCATGTGTCATATTTTTTTAATATGAGTTTATATATAGTTAAATGATAATAATTCAAAAATAGGATCCATGATCAGATGTGATTGAAGAGCTTCACGAAATAGATATAAGAAACTTAACAAAGGCCTTTTCCTTTCGCAAATAAGAAAGCAAGTTTCAGCCTTGTGTGTAAAGGGAATTAGCTGTCCGCTACGTTTAATTACTCAGGAAGAGTAATATATCAATTTTTTTGTTTAAAAAAAAATTGGGTCAGGAGTGAGAAAGGGCTAAGCCATAAGGAAACTAGAAAACTACATACTGGTATCTCTCATCATAATGCATCATAACCTCTACATAAGAAAAAATATAAAAGAGTTAATTAACTATGACAGAATAGTTTTTTATCCCAAAAATAAAAAATAAAAAATCACAGAATAGTTTTTTTATCGAAAAAAAAAAAACCATCACAAAATTGTTTCTTCTGAGAAGGAGGGTCCCTCACTCCCTCTGTAATCTGTAGAGTTCAAGAGTGAATTGAGCCCTACAGGGAGACAGAGAGAGAGAGATTATATTATATATTATGCATTTATAATTTTCATCCCTCCGTCATTAAGAAAAGGATATGCTACTATTATATTCTCCCAGATTCTTTAAAGAACAATGGAGAAACCCAACTGGCCAACTTGATTTCCATGTGCCATTTTGACAATATTTTATTTATATTTATGAGTGCTTTCAAGCCGCTTTACCTGCAAGCCACAAACTTCGATGGACTTTGTTGAAAAATAAAATTTTATCTGAACTATATATATCCCCTCTTTTCTTTTGAATCGCCATAGACAATCAAATCATTAAAAAATTACTAAAATAAAATCGACTCAATCGTATTATCTAAACTGACTGCACGCAACTACTAAATCTTCATGCATTATAAGCAGCGTCATCATCCACTGTGGATTTGATCATTTATTTATTATTTAATTCCCGGGTCTTCGGTCCAAAAAAAAAATTCCCTGGTCAACTATAGAAGAGAGCAATTAACATCTTTCTTGCTTTATATTATTCTATAGCAAGAAAGATGAATTAGTACTTATTTAATGGTGTATTAAATAATTAAACAATTAAACCTGGCGGGTTGGCGTGAGTGGTAAGTACTCTCGTCCCTTAAGTAGGTGGGAAGGGGTTCGATCCCTACCCCTTATGAATGGAGCAAATCCACAGGCCGGCTGTCTACCCCCCTTTGGGATTTCCGTACAGCGAGGGATTAGTCTCACCTGACACGCGGGTGGGGATACCCTAGGCAACCAAAAAAAAATTAATTAAACAATTACTTCTCAATATGCACTACATAAACAGACAACATATATAGTTAAAGTTAGGTATTGAGCCATGCATGTATGAAAGCGTATTTGATAGAATTTTAAGTAAGTGATTAAGCTAGCACGTGATAGACATATATATATATATATATATTCTTTGGCTTTCCCTTATTGCTTTCCTTCCTGCATGCATCATCAAAATAGAAAATCTGATGGCACTTTGTATCGACCTGAAAATTAAAAGATAGTTTATTCGTACGCCTAAATAAATACTACTACTGAATAATATAGGCATGTATATTATTTATAAACTATAAATAGCGTCATCCTTTTCGAATATAAAATTTATTCAGTATTGCCATAGGTTTTTATATAATTTATACTATATTTGAAAAATTAATGACACTATTTATAGTTTATAAATAATATAAATAAAGGTTAAGCATTTTTTGTCTCCTTCTCCCTCCTTTTAACTTTTCTTTTCTTTGTCCCTTTTACTTTATTGTTTCTTTTTTTTATGGACAACCTTCTTCATTCTCATCATTATTTGAATAAAATATAAAAATAAGAAAATGACAATGCTTCACCGACTATTCTTTTGATATTTTTTGTGGCGACGTGTTCTTTGGATATTTATTTATTCTTTATGATATCTTTACCCTAACTATAGGTTTCATACAATCACTTGCAACTAATAATCCTTTGTTACTTCCAAACCCTCTCTTTCATCATTTCAATTATTCGTTAATATATATACTCGATTTAATTGATAGATCACCAAACTCCCCCCCCCCCAGTCAAAAAGAAAAAAATCTCCCACTTTGGTATTTTTACATGTCAATCCAAACGCGAAGGATGGTCACTTATAAATTCATCATTCATGTTAAGGGAAGGGATCCATACAAGTTTCTCCATTATGATATAAAAAAAATTGAAAACGAAATAATAAAGCATTAAGCAGTGGACGTAGTGTGGAATTTATATGATCTTTTGTTTGTTTTTAATGATATTATATTCTATACGACTCGTTATCCCTTCATTTCGGTTCGAGGAGTTTTAGGTATAGAAGTTTAGATGTTTAATTAACTTGTGGAAGCAAATTAACAACTTTAAAAAAGGCCGGTGGCTTTGTACTTTATTAAGACCACAATGATAGCTGTTGTCCTAATGAAGTGTTTATGCACCTCGTGTCATCCATATGGAACCTTTGTAAAGTTACATATAAGGCAATGACAAAAGATCCTGCCCCAAGGACCACAATTTACAAAAGGCAACGAACATTAAAAAGTTTATCAAACTAATGTAAATTAAACAATCTTTTCAGTTAAGCAATCTCTGCAAGGGAATCAATTCGAAATGTGAGAGATCGCTATACGTACATGCACTGACGTCAGCCTTCCATCCCAAACCCAATAATTAGAGATCAAAGTAATTGTAAGCTCAGGATATATATTACGTGTATAAAACTCTGACTATAACAAATTAAATTCTCCCTTGGATCTTTAATGTAATGTAAGACCTATTTACTTATTTTGATTAGATTAAAAAAGTGAATTAATATGTCATGTTTTTTTTAAAAACACACTAACCTTCTTTCTCAATTCCCTCAATCTCTCTCTTATTAATAGGTTAAGGTAAATTTGGAAATGATTGATAAATATGAAACATAGATATTACATTTAAGATTAAGATTAACTCTCTATTAGGTCCTTAACCGGAGGGATTACTTTACAGACATATAACAGCTTAAGATCCATATGAGTAATACTCTAATAAGGCCATCAACAAAACAACATAAAAGCCAAGACGTATGTGAAGAAATCGGAGCCCAGTCGAGTAATTAAAAGTCGATCTTCAGCCATTCAAATTAAGGTATCAGCAGAATTAAGCAGTGGAAGTTGCAGGAGGACCTTCCAGGTCCACCTGATCAGAAGCAGTTTGTGATATCTCTGTTACTTGATCAGCACGGAAGAGATGTGGTCGTCGGAGGTACTTATTATAACATGAGACCGACATCACTATCAGTGTGGGCGCAGATACATTGATGACCAACGACTTGATCGGAGAGACCAATACCAGCAAGAGAAGCTCGCAGGAAAGAGCTCCAGAAATATGGCACACAGCCACCATTAACTTTGAGGAATGATCACTCATATGATTTGATCTCGTCAACCTTATGAGTGCAATGAAGTACACAAATATTGCTATGAGGAATAGCGTCGTTAGAGTGGGTTGTTCGCTGAAAGGGTCGCGACCAGTACCTTGATATTTTATTCCCACTAAGGCAACTAGCAAACCCGTCAAGTAGGCATAAAGGGTGTGAACTGACGGTATAAGATCTTGCACGGAGAGCCTTCAATCAATCAATCAAACCAATAAATATAAATTTAAAACCAGGGGGAAATATCCATAAAAAAGACTATATAGAAGGCAATAATTATAGCAACACAATGCAACAAGTCTAGTAGTGTAAGGTCTGCTAAATCCCTCTGGATCTCAAGTTCAAGTTCCAATAGAGATACTATGGTGTGAGAGGAATAGCTACAAACCCTAAACCAAATGCCCATTGATGATATGAAAAAAAAACAAGAAAGGCAATAACTATAACCTGCGTGGTTGATCTTCATGAACTCCTACGGTGTTCCTTCTCGAGGTGGAAATGTCCAGTGACTCAGAGATGAACGGTATAAACCTTGAGATTAAGCCCCAAAGCCCAGAAATTGAGACATGAGCAGTCACAGTAAGGACCCAGCCGTACAGGGAACTGAAAATGGTGGGATGACTCACATCTGAAGAATTGGAGGCCCTTCTGTCAATATTAAGAAAATGAAGTGAAGGAAATCTCAATTAGCTTCTGTTGGTTCTTGGATTCTGGAAGAATCAAATAGTGTATGTAGAAAGAAAGAGAGAAAAGAGAGTGGAGATATTCTAGAACCAGAATCTGCAATTCTAGATCAGGGAAGACAGGTTTCACTTAATAATACTTCATACATAATCTTAATTGTCTTACATATGGACTTAAATAGGAATACCACAAAACTCATAACATGTCATGGACAACCCAAGATGCTTATATAACTAATGATACAACCGACAGAAACTACCTAAAACGAACAACAAAACAGAAAAGATAACTATATATAAAATTATAAAAAGGGACGAAATATATATAGGAAGGAAATTAACAATTAACCTAGGTGGTGAATAATGAACTCCCCTGCACGGTATTGCTCCGTGGGATGGAAATGTCACGAGAAACAGAGATATGCTCCTCAACACAGAAATTAAAGCAAAGAACCACCCAGACAGGGAACCAAAAAAGATGTGATATGAAATCTGAATGGGAGGCCCTTGAGTAAATAGTAAAAGGAAAAATGAAGTTATATATATATATAAAAAAAAAGCATTTACACTGAACCATAGAAACATAAATGAAAAATATCACTAATAATAGTAACAAAGAGTTAATATAACTTTTGATCCCTGAAGTTTGATCCAATTTTGATTTTGGTCCCTCAAATTTGAAATCGGTGGTTTTGGTCCCTGAAGTTTCACCCGATTTTGGTTTTGGTCCCTCAAGTTTGAAAAGGACTTGGTTTTTTCCCGGGTCGGGTCAGGTTTCATAATTGGGTCACCAAGTCCTTTTCAAACTTGAGGGACCAAAACCAAAATCGGGTGAAACTTCAGAGATCAAAACCACTGATTTCAAATTTGAGAGACCAAAATCAAAATTTGATCAAACTTTAGGGATCAAAAGTTATATTAACCCTATAAAAAATCTAGGTGGCATATACCCGTTTGTATTGCTGCTTGATGGGAAAGTATCAGGAGGAACATACATGAACGGAGAAAGCCCAGACCTGGTGCTCCTCATTGCAGAGATTAAGCAGAAGGAATCAAAATGAAGGAGCCATGGGGACAAACTAATGATATAGTTAAAAAAGTGAAAAAAGATAGTAAAACAAAAACAAAACAAAAAAAGAAAAATAAAATATAAGATTAATTAAGTTGTCTTAATCAGCCTGTCACACCGTCAAATTGATTTTATTTATTAATTTAATTAAGTGCTGATGATGGCGGCGTTAGTATTTGTTGAATTGACAGTAGTAGACTGAGTTGTGGGTGCGCACACTTAATACTCACAGGGTTCTCTACTTCTCTTACTAGCAGGGTTATTCTTCTATATTTTTATATTGTAAATATATTTGATTTAAATCATGATAATGAATCAATATATCACTTCCATCATATATATATATATCATCACATATGACAAGAGGTGTATTTATCATGGTTATGAAACCCGACCGGTTAGTTTAGACTGGAAACCGGCGAACCAATCTGGGAATCAAACTTATTCATTTAAAAAAATCTATCTTTTTTTTAAAATTTTTTTATAATTTTATATTAATAACTCAAAATTTTCACTTTCTTATCGGTTTAATCCCAGATTAGTTCTGATCTAACCCATTGATCCTTATCCAATACCTCGGTCTGTTCAATTATCAGTTCGAGTTTAATTACTTTGATATTTATAAGCCTTTCACTGTTGAATTTATTTTTTACGAAGTTTTATGTGTTCGTTTTTACTTGTAAATTATTTTTCTTCCGGACATCTCTCTATATATATACTACCTGTCTTTATTCAATCCATTACTTCTTTTAATTTTCTTGAAACCTAACCATGATTTCCTTTTTTCTTTTTTACTTTTAGGGTGAAGAGTGAGAGAGGGCAAAGCCCACAAGGAAACTAGAAAACTCCAAATCTAATCAACATCACATCGCACAACGGTCGCGTTGATGTTGGCAATATAATAAACTTTTCTGCATGGAAGCCTCCAAAAGCCACGTCTGTGGCTATTATTCTTGATAACTACATATCAATAATTAATTTCAAAACACTTCGTTCATTCTCATAATCTTTGTTTTTTTGGCCCGCAGAAGCAATCAATATCAATGTACAGTCAATTAATTCATAAAGAATTAGAGTCAATCGATCATATATTATCTAAAATGACTGCAATAACACTAGTATATATCTTCATGCACTATAAATCATCATCATCTATTTGATGATCTTTCTTGCTTCATATTATTCTATAGCAAAAAAGATGAAATACAAGGTAGTACTTAGTTTAAGTTGTAGTATTAAGTAATGCCACTAGTTAACATGCATCGGCCTTAATTGAAGTGGTTTTGACTAATTAAACATGAGGCCTCAAATTCGAATTCATCTAATGCAGAGCTGCCGCCAATTGTGTTCGGCAACACCCAAACCTAACACAATTAGATAGTCATAACAAACAGCAAGGTATAATTATTTCACTACTTGTTATTAATATTATCACCTCTATGTCTTATATATATATATATATAGCTTCAAGGTATTCTTTGACTATCTTTTTCAGTTCCATTCATCACAAAAAGACATTGCTGCGTTATGATAGTCTACTCAGAGTTTCACTCTGTAGAATTAAAAAGTAAATGGATATGTTGCGTTGCTTGATATGGTAAATTTAGAATAATATATATATATATATATATTGATCGAATGTGATTCAAGTTTTGTGGTTGACCCTCCAATTGCCCTACTTTTTACTGCAATATCTACTTTAAATATGAAGTTCATATGTGGAAAGGGGGATTACTAAATTTTCAAATGGGTTATGGTTCAATCTTAGCCTAAAAGCTTTGTTTTATGAGCTGTTTGGTGTAATATTCCAATTTTTAATTATAGAATTTGAGTAATATTGAATGAGATTGTTTCATGATAATTGAAATTTTTATCATGTAATTATTTAAATGAGGAGATGAAATTATGTCATGTTATTGACAAAATCCCATGTTATAATTTTCAGAAAAATGATAAAAAAAAATAATAATGCGGCTAAGTAGGGATAAATAAATGCAACAAATTTATCGCTTAAAATTTTAGTGATTTAAATATTAGGTAACTTGATTAAATTATGGATATTTTATGAGTAAGTGAAAATGTAAAAAAATCATGGCAAAAAAAAAATAAATAAATAAATAAAGAAGAGGAAGGAACAAAATATAATTTATATAAAAAAAAAATATAAGAAGGGTGGATGAGATAACGTGGGTCCCACCACTATTGTCAAAACAATATGGGTCGAACATTTTTATAATTAAATTAGAAAATAGAGAAAAGATACACTATACATTGTTGATCGATTCTTTGAAATATACGATTAATAAGTTATGATAAAAAATTGATCAATGTCACAAATGTACCTTTTTTAGTATTTAATTTGTAAACAATCTTAGTTAAAATTGGGTAAAGTATCTCAAATTAAACAATGTTATTTCAGAATAAATACAATATAGTAATTAGTAAGTATGACATAAACAAAAGCAATAAAATTATGAAAGTCGATTTCATTCCTCTATGGATTTCTGTACAGCGATTTCATCCACACACACACACATATAGAATAAAGAAAGTCATATTGCTTTTATCTCGAATTAAATTAAATACAAACAGTCTTTTGACGTCAAACTTTGTCTAACGAAATAATGCGCCGAATTTATTGTAATATTCCTTTTTGACTCGCAACATAAATATGAATAAATAAAAAGAAAAAATTAAGGTCAAAATATACTACTTTCTATAATTAATATCATATTATAATTATAAAAATTACAACAACAAAAAAAAAAACAGGCTCCTACGAAGTCAAAGCTAATAAACTTGGATTTTCTCTGCTTCCTTTCCCCTTCATTTTCTCTTCATTTACCATCTCGACAATTAAATTGAAATTGGAGTACTCTCGGTTTAATCTTTTGTCAAAAAAATATTAAAATATTTTTATTGCAGTTTTAAACTGTGCTGACAAAAATTTATAAATTAAAATTGATTTATTTTATTTTTAAATAATATAACATTTTAAACGTGTATACTTTTCTTTTCATTTAGACAAAGGGTAAGTACAAAAATTTACTCTTTCGGTAAAGGTTTATGTTAGTTCCAAATATAAGTAGGCAATAATTTACCATAAATGTTTATACACATTTTCGAACTATGCGTACGTTGTTGCTTTACTACTTTATCACTGGATCCCGAATATATTGAAACTTTATGACTAGGAGTAATCCATTAAAACATAATTGAAGGTGTTGAGTGCTCCTTAAGTCAGATGATACTGTTTTAAGATTAAGGGGAACACATACATTTAATTACATGGTAGTGTGATTGTCATACTATTATTGATAATTTAATATTGATTTAGAATATGAAAAAGGGGTAAAGCCTCAACATTACAAAGCGCGTATGACTGTATTCGAAAGAAGGTTAGTCTCGATTTGATTGACATCTTAAAGCAGCTTGTGTTGATCTGCAGGCCGCTCGCATGACCCTTTAAACATCTTTGAATTTTCTATCTCTTACTTTTCCTTCACTACCCCTTCCGCCCGCGGGGACACAACATATATATAGGGGTGGCCTCTTGTGGGAGAATCATATACATTCAAAAATTTTAAATAATAAAAAAAAAATTAACAAAATTGAGACACTAAACCAGTTTAAACTTTAAAATACTATTGACACGTTCAAGTTAGGCAATTTTATAAGCTGTGGAGAAGCTTGCGTTAGTATCTTACTGTTTCTCACTTACGTTTTAATTACACGGGAAGTTAGATACGAATGTTTTTTTTATTTTATTTTGAATGTATATGATTCTCCCATAGGAGGCCACCTCTATATATATGTTGTGCCTCAGCCGGGGGAAGGGGTAGTGAAGGAAAAGTAAATATATGCCCCCACCTCTACAATTCGACGTTGGCTTTATATTGATGACCAGTCGCATTCTGCATGACTTGTCAATTGTCATTATGTGTGTGTTCATAATTAATTATTAAAGATTAGTGGAGCATAAGCAATCAGATCATTAAAAAAATTACTAAAACAGAATCGACTCGATCATATCATCTAAAATGACTGCAATAAGTAAATCTTCATGCATAATAAGCAGCGTCCTTAACCACGTGAGAGCAATTAACATCTTTCTTGCTTTATATTATGTTGTAGCAAGAAAGGTGAATTAGTACATATTTTAAGGTGCATTAAA
This sequence comes from Inga laurina, assembly GCA_963855925.1. Classification (NCBI taxonomy): domain Eukaryota; kingdom Viridiplantae; phylum Streptophyta; class Magnoliopsida; order Fabales; family Fabaceae; genus Inga; species Inga laurina. The sequence continues at coordinate 14,501,777 of OY979704.1, read as the reverse complement.
TAATTAAACAATTACTTCTCTGTATGCACTACTAGCTAGCTACCGATTGATTCTTTTCTTTCATATAAATATACATAAACAGACAACATGTATATAGTTAAACAATGAGTGATACTGAATAACGTGTCTAATGCATGATTTATTGTTAGCAGTATCTATTGCCTCTTTGGTTGTGGTTAAAAATGTTAACGACAAATGTTAGTTTTTTAATGGTTACAGTGTAGTTGGAAATAGTAATAACAGAAAATTATAATCGCTGCAATTCAGATCATATATTATTCAATTGTCATAGGGATATGATACAAATACAGAAACAAACCATAGAGAAAAGGTACTGCAACAAGGGATAACAGAAAAGTAGAAAAGCAAGTTGGCAGAGGGAGAGGAAATCCACTACGAAGAGCGAGAAGAAATTCCAATATATTCCACACTCTTTTCAACCGTCTTTGTCTTATTATATAGCTGCTCCTTCATCAATTTCTCTCAGCTTCCACGATGGCCTTCGCAGACTTATGCTACGTCTTGGATGAGCTTGTTGGGCCTGTATCTCCGTGTTTCCCTGATTTTCATTTTCATGTGTTGGGCCCAATCCATTAGCAATCATGACGTTATGACAATTTTGATAATTTTTTAACACTTTCCAAGCGATGCTGATATAAAAAGAACTTGGGGATATTCATAAATGTTACACCAAAACTTTGAGGATAAAATTGAACCATAACGCAAAATACAAATGCAATATTAAAAATAATGAGTTTGAGCAAGTTGGCACTGGATTGTAGAAGCTGGGTATATGCATCATAATAAAATAATGATACATTGATAATTTTATACTCACTTTGGTTTTTAATACAAAATCTACTTTGAAATTCAATTTCTTCATTAAATTAGATCTTATATTAAGTACTTATCTGTACAATGTTTCTTCATGTTGATTATTATTTGTAGTTGGACGAAATATAAGATGCGTTGATCAAATGGCCTTGGTGTTGGAATATTAATATTAATATGTTTCTTTATGCTTTCCCTCTACTATATCATTTTGCTCTTCTGTACATGGGTCATGATCACTATTTAAAGCTTGAGTTGGCTGGGCTCTTTCTATCGCTATGATCGAACACTTCGTCCTGAGCAAGGGAGAAATGTTCAACCTTCTGTTCAATATGCCTGCCTGGTATCTTGACAGCGCTGCCACTGATTATGCATTCCACTGATCAAACATATATTTACATATTCCTATGTCGATGCCTGCTCCTCACACACCTTGGGTAACAGGATGGACTATGTCTGCCAGCATCTGCAAGTGAGGGTGGACTTGAGTTGATGACAAAATGGGGCTGAATAAATATTAAGGTTAAGATATAAAAATACCCATGAACTTTTATAAAAAATGCGCCTATCACCATATATTTTTTGGAGGTGCAAATATACCCATAAATGTTCAAAATAGGGGCAAAAATGTCATGGCCGTTAAATATCACATAACACCGTTATTTTTTACGGTGGGCCCCATGCTATTTTATTAAAGTACCAAAATGCCCTTAACTCAAGAAAAAAAATCAAGCAAGGGTCTTGCTGTATCAAAGTATACGTGGGGCTGAGGATTCAACTGGTTTGTTTTGGGTCCCCTCCAAGCTAATTGAAGGCCTTCAGTCTTCATACTGAAACCCCCAAACCATTCATCATCTATCTAGCAGCATTTCTCAACATATATATCCATCAGCAACCACGTACACATTTCACTTCCAGAATCCAATTTAAAAGCATACCAATCATCACTCCCACCATGTTGATATATCAAATCTAAGTATAATCTCTCCGTCCCTACATATAAGAGCCTTTCAACCAAATCACGTGATTCTAAAAAGCAGTTAAAAGTAGTTAAATGAAATAATTATAAAGGAAATTTATTTTTTTCTACAAAAAAGCCCTTATTTATGAATGGGCGAGAGAGAGAGAGAGAGAGAGTAATAGTGAGAAAATAATGAAAGAGAATGTATGTAGTATAATAATTAATTGAGGGTAAAATGGAAAAAAAAAACGCATTTATCATTGAAACAAATTCAAAAAAGATCTTAGATTTAGAAATAAACCCATTAAAAAAGAGCTCTTCCACACAGGGAGGGAGGGAGTGAGTATATCATATGTAATAGTACTATCTTCAATTATTCCCCAATATAACTTCATCGATCATACGTATTGACACAGGATGCCTCAATTAGGAGGGAAAGGGGTCCATACAAGTTTCTGCAACATATAAACAGAATGCAATAAGTAAGCATTAAGCAGCAGTGGGAATTGTAGCACCAGTTTCAAGATCCCCCATCATCTGAGAACCCTGCTCCTCTGTTCCTTCGGCATGCAAGAGGTGTACCAAATACTTATAACATAACCCCAACATCACTATGAGTGCAAGTGAAGACACATTGATGAGCAGCGACGTGATTGAAGATACCAATACCAATAACAGAAGCTCACAGCCAAGACCTCCAGAAATGTAGCACACACCCACCATTAACTCAGCTGAATGGTCATCATCACTCATGATTTGATCTCGTCAAAGTTATGAGTGCAATGAAGTACACAAATATTGCTATAAGGAATAGCATCATGAGAGCGGGATGCTCACTGAATGGGTCGGTGCTTGATCCTTGGTACTTTATTCCGGTTAAGGTAAGCAGCAATGCGGTCAAGTAGGCATCAATTGTGTGAAGTGAAGCAATAAAATCTACCCCGGAGAGCCTTCAATCAATCGATTGATATAATAAATAAAAAGAGGAATTTCAAATTAGGGGGAAATACCCATAAAAACAATATATAGAAAGCTAATAATTAACCCGGGTGGTGTTGGATCCTGAACTCCCGCAGTATTGTTCTCCGTGATGATGTGGAAATATCATTATCACCAGAAACAGAGATGAACAGTAGTTGTATTAACCTCGAGATGAACCTTCGCCACAGAGGAATCAAAGAAAGGAAATCGTGAGAAGAATATTGCTGTGGTAGTTCATGATCAACCCCGCAGGTTATATAATACTTTTACTCCGGTCTTAAATATAAGATAAAATTGATTTTTTTTTGGAGGGATTAAGGAAACTAATTAAATTACTTTAGAATACTTTTATTTTTTTTTTCCTCAAAAATAATTGGTTTGACTAATAAACTAATATATAATCTAAGGATACACAACATATGATACAATTAAGTACTCCCTCCGATTCTAATTATAAGACAAAGTTGACTTTTTTAGAGAAATTAAGGAAACTAATTAAATTACTTTAGAGTATTTACGTTTTTATTTTTTTCTTCAAACTAATTAGTTTGAATTATAAATTAATATATAATCTAATGATACATAATATATAATATAATTAAATAACTTATTTAGCTTCCTTAATTTCTCAAAAAAAAGTCAATTTTGTCTTATAATTAGGACCGGAGGTAATAATTTATTTAGCTTCTTTAATCTCTCTAAAAATAATCAATACTGTCTTATATTTAAAACTGAAGGGAGTGATTATTACCTTTCTATATATATGCCACGTCTTTTTATGGATATATTTACCCACCCTGGTTTTAAATTTATATTTCTTGATTGATTGATTGATTGAAGGCCCTCCGTGCAAGATCTTACTGCCTCACTTCACACCATAATGGCTATTTGACGGGATTGATGCCTACTTTAACCACATTAAAGTAGTAAGGATCTAGCACCAACCCTTTCAGTGAACACCCCACAGTCATGATGCTGTTCCTGATAGCAATCTTTGTGTACGGAGTTGCACTGATCATAACTTTGAGGAGATCAAATCATGATGAGCATTATTATTCAGCTAATAAGTTAATGGTGGGTGTGAGCCACATTTGTGGCGGTCTTGCCTCTGAGCTTCTGTTATTGGTATTGGTATCTCTAATCCAGTCGCTGCTCATCAACGTGTCTGTGCCTACACTCATAGTGATGTTGGCGTTATGTTATAAGTATGCATTACATCTCTTGCATGCTCAAGGAACAGAGGAGCAGGCTTCTCAGAGGGCAGACTTTGAAGCTCCCACAATTTGCATTGCTGCTTAAGGCTTACATGTATATAGGATGGTTATATATATATACAGATTAATTTGGTTGATCTCAACGTACATGATGCCTATTTGGTATATCACTACAAAAAAAAAAGGTATTTTGTAGCAGTGAAGTTGTAGCGGTTAGATTAAACCGCTACAAATTATCGTATTTGTAGCGGTTTTTACTTAAACCGCTACAAATTTGTAGCGGCAAGCTTTTTTTGTAGCGGTTCGGTACAAAACACCGCTACAAATTTGGCGCGAAATTCCCGCCAAAACTTGTAGCGGTGATTTTGTAGCGGTTAATGCACAGAAACCGCTACAATATTCCCATCACTTGGTGTGCCAACAGTGTAGCGATTATTTGTAGCGGTTACAGCAAGAGAACCGCTACAAAATACCAAAGGTCAGCATTTTGTAGCAATTATACCCCTATAACCGCTACAGAATTTCAAGAGTCTTGATATTTGTAGCGATTTGTAGCGGTTCTGGGCAATAACCGCTACAGAATTTCAAACGTTGTCACAATTTGTAGCGGTTATTGTTAAACCGCTACAAATAATTAATTTGTAGCAGTTAGAGTAGCGGTTATTTGAATAACCGCTACTAAAATCTGGCCTATTTAAGGCCTCTGCCTCCCTCATTCCTCCTTTTGCTCATTTTGATTTCTGGAGCTTCTCTGAGTGATTTCGCTAAGATTTGAGCGTTCAGACGTCTGTGCAGGAGTTTTTACTACAGTATTTCTCAGTATTTGCACCTGAGGTACGTATATAACACGTATTTTATTTATATTTGTATTTTCATTATATTTTTGCATAATAATGTGACTAATTTATTTTTGTTTTGATTTGTACAGTTGATATGGCTTCAGAACAGGATAAGGGGAAGGCCCCTGAGGTCCCCAGACCGATTTTACGGGGTGGCAGCAGTCGGGTAGGGGGCAGAGGGAGGGGGCAGCGCGGAGGCAAGGCGACCGCGGCATCTCAGCCCATCCCCCCCACAGGAGTCGGCCCCACCAGAGGTGCCTGAGGTTGGGGGGCCAGATATTAGCGTTGAGGACTTCCTCAACGAGGAGGAGTTCGAGATCCCGATGGGGTTCAGGGAGATGGAGCAGTTCCTCGATGAGGAGGACGCTCGGGACCAGAACAACCCACAAGGGTCGTCTTCGCGGTCCACTGGGTTTGAGGTGCAGGTTGAAGGTAAATTAATTTTTTAATTTAGTAAATTATTTATTTAAATTAGAAATGTTAACTTTGAATTACAATTTATCTAACGTGCGGTAAACTATGCAGACGAGCAGGGGAACGTTTCGACGAGGAGGCTAGACATGACCGGTGTGAACGGGTTGGACCGGAGCCTGCGAGTTATAGTGCCGTGGAATGAGGGCACTGACCAGCCCATCCACAATGGGGGTCACCTACTCAACCGCTTCCTGAACGACCTAGGCGCGAGCTGGATGCGGTTCCCCCTTCACTTCAGTATGTGGAGGCACGTTTCGAGGGGGTCGAAGGACCTGGCTTGGGAGGAGGTGGTTCAGGTAATTAAAATTATTTAATTAATATTTTTTGGAATTAATTCTATTTAATTAATATTTTATTTATTTTGTTTTTTGTAATTATTAATATTTAAATAATCTTTTTTCAGCTGCGGTTTGCCGTCCGGGCCAACCGGAAGAGGTACGCCCTCATGAAGATGGGTGACGCCTGGAGGAACAGGAGGAACCGTCTCGTCCACAAGGTGGATCAGGACGGGATAATGCCTCTAGAGCAGCTGATCGAGAGCGTCCTGGACGGCGTGCCGCCGAACGACTGGGCGAGTTTCGTCCAGTTCAGGAGGAGCCCTGAGGCGTAGGTAATGTATTTATTAGATTTTTTATATATAATTTTGTAATTGTTAAATATTAAATTATAATTTCAATTTAATTTGTATTTAAATTTAAATTATAATACATTTAATTTTTTTTTTCCAGGAGCTTGCTCAGAGGAACGCCGAGATCCAGGCGCAGCAGACGATCCACCACACAGCAGGATCAAAGACCTTTACTGTGACCTATAGCGAGCTGGTAACTTTTCAAAATATCACTTACTTTTAGCTGATTATTTCATAATACTAATTGATTTGTGTAATTGTTTCAGGAGACGAAGGCACAGCAGGAGAACCGTCAGACGGACTACGGGGAGTTGTACGCCATTACACACAGACACCGTGACGGGATTGCGACCTCTCAGCAGGTAGAGGCGGCCATTGTAAGTAATTTTATTATTATATTTTTTATAAAACCAAGTTAATAATGAAAAATGCTAATTAATCATTGTTTCATAAAATGACAGGAGCGGATGCAGCAGTCGCAGGCTGAGCTACGACAGACCCAGCCTGAGGAGTCACAGGGGTCAGTGGACCCGACGGCTCCTTTGAAGGCGGGTCTGGCTCAGGCTGAGCACCTCGGACGCGTGCGGGGGATGGGGATAGGCGCCAGACCCAATATGGTCTACGGCAGGAGCGCCGCCTCTGAGGCTGGCAGCTCTAGAGGGGTCAGACGTCCGAGGGACGAGTCTATTGACCAGCTGCGGTCAGATTTAGAGCAGCAGATGGCGCAGCAGGAGCAGCGGATGCAGCAGATGCAGGTGCAGCATATGCAGCAGATGCAGCTGCACGCTGATATGATCTACGCTCAGCAGACGCAGTGGCTTGAAATCGCGAACAACATGCTCGAGGGGGCATGGAGTCGCATGTTCCCGAACGAGCAGCATCCAGCGGTTCCCCCTGTCCCTCGCTACGTTGTCCCGAGTACTACTCCTCCTCCTGCTGATGACGATGGTGCGGTTCACTCTGCGTAGCGGCCTGATCCAGCAGGACCTGAGGGAGCACCAGATGATTAGCCCCCAGCTACTTAGTTTAGGACTTTTTTTTTTGTTGAAACATTTGTAAATATATATATATAAGTTTGTATTTCAGACAATTTCTTACTGTGTTTAATATAATTATATTTATATTATTAGATCGCGTTGTTTAATTTATGAATTAACTGCAATAATTATTTATATTTCTAAATTAAAAAAAAATAAAGCATATATATTTGTAGCGGTTTTTTAGTTAAAACCGCTACAAATATATATATTTGTAGCGGTTTTAACTTCAAACCGCTACAAATATATACATATTAGTAGCGGTTCTCAAATAGAAACCGCTACTAATATAGAAACGTTGTAGCGGTTTCTCTTGTGAAACCGCTACAACTATATATATCTTAGTAGCGGTTTTATAATAAGAACCGCTACAAATACTCATCATTTGAATTTTGAATTTTGCCGCCTTTATGCACGTTTGTAGCGGTTATGTTATGTATAACCGCTACAAATTAAAAATTATTTTTTAATTTTCTATCCAACGGCTTTAATGTTAGTAGCAGTTTTATATATATAACCGCTACAAATAGTAAACAAGTAAATTTTCCCACCAAATATTAACGGCTTGAAAATTAGTAGCGGTTTTTAATACATAACCACTACAAATACTCAACATATAAATTTTGAATTTCCCACTAATGTGTAACGGCTTGAAACTTAGTAGCGGTTTTTTTATATATAACCGCTACTAATATTTTATAACTGTAGCGGTTAGTGTAGCGGTTTTAGAACCGCTACAAATTTATAAACATTGGAATTTCAGAATATAAGGTTCTTGGCATTCGTCATTATCTTCTCACTCATCTTCTTCTCTATACTTTCTTCTCTCTCACTTGTAGCTATGGATAAATCATGGATCAGGTTGCCGCGCAATTCTCCTGAATATTTGTACGGATTAGACAGTTTCTTGGATTTCGCATTCACTCACGCCAGCTGTAACGGCAAGATCGTCTGTTCGTGTCGGAAATGCAAGTTCAAGAAGTGTCATGCACGAAATGTTGTGAAGGAACATTTGCTTGTGAAGCCTTTCCCTGAGGACTATATGTTCTGCGCAGAATACTAAATAACCACAACCCACACTCACCAGATTTCAGAGCTCTCGCAATCGGCCCTCTTGATCATGCAAAACGGTTTACAGCATACAATGTCAATGGTTTTAAGTTTTGTATGGTTTCACGGGATCAAGGATTGCAAACACAGAATTCGGGTGTTTATGGCACATTTGGGACAAGGAGTTATGCGAGCAGCAGTGACGCCAACATGCAGTTCGGAGGCGTTCCTTACTATGGCAAGCTTCTTGATGTGGTCGAGCTTAATTACCAAGGCCGTTTCATGGTGACGCTGTTCAAGTGTTTGTGGGCAAATACCACTACTTCTCGGGGACTGACAACTGATGACCTAGGGATCACATCAGTCAATTTCTCACAGCCGATTCATACCGGTATTTCTCAAGATGATGAGCCGTATATTCTAGCTTCAGAGGCACATCAGGTTTATTATGTCGAGGACGAGAGGCATAGGGATTGGCACATGGTCGTTCATTTAAAGCCAAGAGACCTTTACGACATGGGTGAAGGCGATAACATCGCCTACGAGAGTGAGCTATTTCAGCCAGCTGATTTTGAAAACTACTTCCCTGAAGGCGATGACAATTTACCTCTACTGCGGTGAGTTTTTTTAAGTCCACGTCATTTGAATTAAATTTTTTAAAATTAATAATACATCAATAACAATAATTTTTCTACAAAATTTCTGTAGGGATGGCGATGATGAGTGATCTCTTTTGTCTTTACAAAAAATGAAAAAAAATTTTTAAAATCAAATGTAAAAAAAAAATTTTTTTAAAAATTAAAATAATATTTGTAGCGGTTATTAAACCGCTACAAATAAAAAAATAACCGCTACTAAATGAATAACCGCTACAAATAGCACTATAAATATTAAACCGCTACTACATAATAACCGCTACATTAACTGCTACAAATAGTACGTGGATCCTTATAAATACCCTTACCACAACTCATTTCAAACACTCCCCAATTTCTTTTGACCTTACCTTTCTTTCATTTTCTCTCATTTACAACTTCTTTCGTATGAGTAGAGGAGCTGAATAATACGATCAAATATGGTAACAAGATTTTTAATTTTTTTTACAATACTTCTTTCCTTTCTATAAAATTTATTCTAACCATTTTTTTTCTAGATATATCATAACTGTATCTCATTTTCATCTATTTTTCATACACAATTACATTATATTAGATAACATAATAGTTCATTATTACCTACCTATCCTTAATAATATTATTAATATAAATTTTATACTAATCCAATTCAATTACATTTTTCCTTTTTATTTATTAATAAGTTAAACTATTAAATATTAACCTAATTGAAATAGATAAAATAATAACAAAATAAACTATTTAAGTTAATATTGAAAAAACAGAAACAAATAATTGTATATTTTATAAAAAATTCTTAAATATTTGTAGCGGTTATTAAACCGCTACTAAATAACGCGCCTTTTTACAACTAAAATTAAAATTTTTTGGAACCAAAATTGAATTTCATGAAATTAGTAGCGGTTTTTAAAACCGCTACTAATTTCAAGAAATTCAAACTTAGAAACCGCTACAAAATAAAAAATGTCATTTTTTTTTCGCCAACAAAATTTCAATTTTTTATATTTGTAGCGGTTTGTAACCGCTACAAAAAAAAAAAGTCATTTTTTTCGCTCTCAAAATTTCAATTTTTATATTTGTAGCGGTTATATAACCGCTACAAATATTTCTGGGTGTTGTAGCGGTGAAGTTGAACCGCTACATCATTTTTGATTGAGTAGCGGTTTTAAATAACCACTACAAAACTGCTTGCAACATACGATTTAGTAGCGGTTCTTGTAACCGCTACTAACCTTGTTTGTAGCGGTTAGAACCGCTACTAATACCCATTTTTAACCACTACTAAATGACATTTTTTTTGTAGTGTATGGTTCCCAAGTAATATTTTGCAAGTGAAATTCAAATTGTCTGGTTGACAAGAAGATAAAGAGAGAGAGGGAGCGGCGTTGTGCTTACCATTTTCTGTCCTAGGTCGAATTAACGTGCATGTATGGTATTTTCATAAGTCGCCCTAAACGTTTTCGTCCAAAAGATACTTAAATCTTATTAATTATTTCTAAAATTTAACAAAATCTTCAACTTTTAAATTCTGTTTAAAATGGTATTCATTGGATCCAAGTAAGAAATTAAATATAGTGAGAAGATTGGGTTTAAATTGTGTTGGGTGCTCATGCCTCATAGCCAAATAGTTCAAGCTTCTGTTTAATGTGTGTTTTAAATTTATATTATAAAATTTTTCAGCTATTAAAAAAAATACCCCCCCCAAATTGAAGAAACTTCCCTGCATAGCAAATCCCCGGTACCCATCATGCATTTATTGTAAAGTATGGGAATATTATGCATTTATTATAAATATTTATCATTATTATATTGTATAGTTATTATTATTATTTATTATCCTTAGTCAACTTGATTAGTTTAATTATTTTTATTGCTCTATCATGTTACGGATAATTTTACCCTTCTTTGCTAAGAAGCCATCAATGCTTAAAGGGGGGGGGGGGGGAATAACTCCTCATGAACTTATAGATAATTACCTGCCATGATTTGGCAACTCCTCTAGAACACTTTTCTAGGATCACAACGTGGCTGCTTTTGCAAACCAAAACTCCAAATATTATCTCATTGCAGCAACTTATGAGCTAAAAGGCTTTGTTAAATTGTTAGCAAGAGCTGAACTTTTCGTCCAAAATGTGGCGTCTAAGAGGTCTTTGACTGAGTCCAAGTAAAGAAGCAGAATATGACATTTGGTTTCTATAATCACAATTGGCCTCCTGAGCCACATAACCCAATATCATTCAAAGATATCATTGAACCCACTGCCTCAAGACACGTTTTCATCGGGTTCACATCTACCGCCAACTTGGAATTCTATATATATCAGGTGGTCATGCCCGAATATGAGTTAAAATTGAACGCTCAAGTCATCCCTAGCCTCTATAATCACCAGAGGGTTCGTGCCAATCTAAGATAAGCACCACAAAAGGAATTGCTATATTCTAAATACCACCATGAAGATGAGGAACAGCCTGGGGACTTAGAAAATGTCCTGTAATGAGGCACAAATAAAAATGTGAGACCAATTCAATATTCCTACACAAGAGGGAAAAACAAAATAGAATTATAAAATAAGAACAAAAGTTCAGGGGTCTCCTTATTTGGTATCTCTGCCGCAAATGAGTTCAAAGTACTATCTATGCAGGTATAGCCCTTAAGATTGTTGGCAGCAACATGTACAGAAAATTGGTCAAGAACAATGCGAATAGAACAACGGAAATATAAGAGAATTCAATAGGCAAAAAAAATCTCAGAGGAGGAAGAGAGGAGCTCGAGAGTGGTGACTAGGAGAAATTAACTTGAAGCATCTTATATAGGCAATAGCCATTTCACTGGTGACTAGGAGACATTAACGTTGACGGCTCCTGGACATTGATAAAAGGTCATTAAATGTCATTATGGAGATTTCGCAGGCATGACCATAACAATCAAAACCCATTAAAATATTTAAAGCATTTATGATATAAAGCGATCCAAATCCTTTTAAGCCTATAAGAATGGAGAAATTATTGAATGAACTTGGTTTGTCACGTCATTTATGGTCTAACAATTAAAATATAATAATTCATGAGTTGATTTGAGTCCTTCTAAATATTAGTTGGCATATTAATAAAATTAAAAGATTTCACAATATTTCACTTTTTCATTACTTATGAAATCTTAATTAAGGGATTCATTTTTTTAAGAAAAATAAAAATATGAAAGGCATTAGCAGCTAACTAGGATAAAGGTTAGCTGAGTTGTTGTATTATAACTAGTCAGATAACAAATAACGTGGTAAACCAGGTTCATACAAGAATTTCTCATAAAAATGTTAAAACTCAATATAATATATTAAAGACAATAAATCTGTCCATAAAATCTGTTGATGGGTTTTGCCAACTACCATTAAATTCATTTTGTTGTTAAGTAACACTGTTAATTCTGTTAAGTAACACCATTTTATTTTTATATTCCAATGTTTTAAAAGCCGGACCGGACGTCGAACCGAAAATGTCAGCGGGTCAAGGTTCAACCAGTTGGAACGGTTGAGCAGTTTAGTCGAATCAGTAATGTAATAATTAAATTTAAAAATATTGTTTATATATATATATATATATATTACAATAATTAGTCTTTAGTCTAATTTCATATGAAGTTAGTAAAGTTACAAAACTCCATTTAAGGATGAACATTAAGTCAACAATTAATTTAACAAAAAGCATAAATTATAATGATTTCATAACTTGTAAAGCATTGGTATTTAGTAGCTTTTGATTAATCCAAGCATGAGTTTCTTGAAAAGCACTAAGGCCAAAAAAGTCATCATCTTCTTGAGGAAATGACCCAAAATCAAAACCTCCAACTCCAATCCTAGAGCTTCCAATTCCAGCCTTAGGTTGAAGATAAACCTCATTGCCTTGTTCTTCAAAAGCATCTTTATAAAATATTGTGGAATGAACCAAATTATAAAATTTAGTAACATATAATATAAATAAAAAAAAGTAACATGTCTAACTCTACAATTTAAAATATCTAACATTCATCATTGATGGTAATTTTTTGTACTGGCAGTGTGTTCTCATCATAAATGATATCTACTTCTATCTCTTCAACGGGAAAGTGTTGAAAGTGGAGGAGAATCAACTTCTTCCATTATCCAATATTCAATTTTAACAATACTTTCATAATCAAATTTAATTCTTTTCATATTGAAATAAGCGATGATATTATTAATCATCAAATTTAATTCTTTTCATATTTTTTCCACAGCATTTTTGTTAATAAAAATGTTTTTTAAACATTTATCTAAAGTAATTCATTTGACTGCATTAGCGTGTTCCAGACGTTTCTGCTTTTGGTTGCTTTACAAGAATCATGACTCATGAGCCTTCTTTTCTCTCCCTCTCTTATGGCGTCAGTTCTTTCTTTTGTGTTTTCTTCTCCACTTCAACTGTCTTTACCGGAGATAAATAGGAGAACTGGAGAAGAGTCCGATGACAAATCAAAGATCGCTGTTTTATTTTATCTCAGGAGAAGAATTAGTTTTGTTCACAGATAAGAGTTTTGTCCTCAATTCTGCCATGAATATGTTTCTTTTTCAATCTTCATCTTCTATCACCGACTTCTTCACCCTCATCCTTTTTCCTTTCTTCTAATCTACTTCCATGTCATGGGCAAGACTCATCCAGCTCTTGAAGATCCACTCCAGTTCCCGGCTGGATTCCAGATCCTGGCTCAAAAGCCGGTTTTAGGCGGCCCAACATGCTAGATTCTTTGAACGATCTAACTACGTGAGTCGAGCTGTCCTTTCTTCTGGCCAACGATCCGGCCAGTCCGGCCATCCAGTCCGATTCGATCGGGCTCCAAAAACACTGTTATATTTATTTATAATTGAATTTTGTTTTATGTCCATAAATCAAGAAGTTACCATAGTTTATTTTATTTTAGTTTTGACAAAAAAACATAATAAATATTTGAAGGTATAGTTTGGATCCATTAATCAATAAATATAATTTATTGATCATTATTTTCTAATTTCTTTTTTTTATATTCACTTACAATAGCAATTGTTTATCTCCATATTAATCAATAAAAAAATAATTTATTGATCATTATTTTCTATAAATTTTTTTACCAAAAAAAATAATAAATAATAGAGGATTCAGTTTCCTAATAAATACCAAGGGAATCTGTTTGGATACATTAATGGATAAACATAATTTATTGATGATTATTTTCTAATTTCTTTATTATATTCCTAATTTGGTTCTAATTTATTTGGATTATATTTTTACATTGTGATTCATTATAGGTGTTTGAGCTTGAGTGCAAAAATATTAATTCAAATTTAATTTAAAGAATTTCAAAGTCTTTATGAAAAATATGAGTGAGCAAAAAAAAAAAAAAAAAAGCATATACAAATGCCTACATCTATAGCCGACTTCATATAATCTAGATAAAAATTTCTTGTACAACGCACCAGCACCTATACTTGTTCTCACATAAACTTGTTAACAACAATTTTCTTTTATAAGTTCCTTGATTCCAAAAATAATTAATTTCAAATTCCCACAAAATGCTTCAGTAAGAAGGTGCTCATCTCATGCTAAACTCGCACATAAGGAGTGGCTCAAGAGCAAACCTACTCCTTTTCTTAACCCATTTAATAGTGCAAGATTACATTTGGACCCTCTCACTCCCAAATAATGTAGGATTTGTTCTATTTGACACATCCACGTTTATATTATAATTCGACCAATCTTGTGACTTACTTGCGCAGTGTTGTGAAGACAGTTAACGTCACTACCAAGTGAGCGTGATTCAGCCGCCCCCGTATGTGGTCCGTAACTAACTCTGGTAACGATGCATGGAAAGGGCCGTCAGATCAACTTTGGCCTTTATCGCCGTCCTATGAGGATGCTGCTCCTCGCACACCTTGAGTAACAGGAGGCATTATGTCTGCTATCATCTCCAAGTGAGGGACTTGAGTTGACTATAAAACAGGCTTAATAAATATTAATACTAATAAAATTGGACTGTGGACTTGAGTAGTGGACTCCAAGTAAGGGTCTTGCTGTATCAAAGTATATATAGGGCAGAGGATTGAGTTGGTTTGTTTTGGGTCCCCTCCAAGCTAATTGAAGGCCTTCAATCTTCATACTGAAACCCCCAAACCATTCATTATCTGTTTAACAGCATTTCTCAACATATCCATCAGCAACCAGTACAAATTTCACTTCCAGAATCTAATTTAGAAGCATACTAACAAATTCTGCTTTATACGTACCCCAATTCACTTTCAAGTTTATGCAGAATATAATTATTATAGCTACGTCCTCAAGCCAATCTTAAGGCCTATTGCACTCTTATGTTTTATTTTCTTTTACCATGAGAGTTTGAATCTAAAATAGCTATTAGCTATTTTAGATTCAAACTCTCATGATAAAAGAAAATAAAACTTAAGCTATTTTAGATTCAAACTCTCATGGTAAAAGAAAATAAAAATTAAGCTGTTTTATATCCAAACTCTCATGGTAAAAGAAAATAAAACATAAGAGTGCAATATACTGGCCTTAAGACTAGTTTGAGGACATGGGCATGTGGCTATTATGATTAGCAGCACGTTTTAAAAAAAAAAAAAATACAGAGTGTTTCCCTTTTCTTTTCTTTTTTTTTTTCTTTTTTTTTTTTTGAGTACAAAGGTAAGCAAAGCTTGAGGTTTACAAAAGAGATGCTAGGAAATATGCATCATACATTGACCCGGCAGTATACCACCACACTCTAACACAAAAAGCGCATTGCATTCCGCTGGCAAAGAGTCGAACACCGAGAACATATGATTGCTCATCTGAGCCCTTCGTGCTAGGTGATCAGCACATCTGACATTCTCCCGATAAGCATGCAAGATCTCCAGATCCCAATCCATGAGGATGAGTGATCTAGTGTCTAATATGACGTCATATAGAGGATGAGCAGACCCACAATCAATCGATAATAAATGAATAGCCTGAAGAGAATCTGTATACAGCCTGATCCTATTAAGTCCCATCTGCTTACACAGTTGGAGTCCACTGTGTATTGCATGGCTTTCCGCAACATTCGAGGTATTATGCCCCAACTTCTGTTGAAATCCACACATCCAAGTGCCCTGATGGTCCCGAATGACACCTCCACAAGCTGCTTGCCCTCTACTGTCCCTCGATCCGTCCACATCAACGCGTACATAACCTGTGTCTGGAGGCCTCCACTGTTCTTCCCCCCTTACTGGCATCTGGAATATTTGGTGACGGAAATGCCCATTCTCCACCCCTTCAAATAAGTGAAACATATACTTTTGAACTATCATCTTCGCATCATCAGCTGCTCCTTCGAAAGCTTTACTGTAGCGATTCTTCCACAGAAGCCAAAAAATAGTGATGAACACTCGCTGCCATGGCCACCTAGCCGTCCTCCTATTCCTTAGGGAGCATTGGGAATTCCATTGCAACCAATCCTGCAAATTACCAAAGAAAAACATACTATGATATAAGGAGTCAGTTACGGAAAACCACACTCTTCTGGCTTGCTCACAGTCTCTCAAAATGTGTAGAATATTCTCTTCACTCTCACACTCAAAAGGACAAGTGTTTGGTATATTCGGATTAAGCCTCGCTCTCAATTGGTTTGTTGGAAGCTTCTCATGGAAAACCTGCCACATAAAGAATTTTACCCTCTCAGGAGTTCCCCCGCGCCATAAATTCCGCAGTGAGATTGGTTACCCAGGTCTTGCTAGTGGTAAATATGGTTGTAAGCAGACTTCACACTGAACGAATCATCCGGAGATCATCGCCAGTAAATCCCATCCTCTTCAGATCCACCAGGAGGGGATACCATCATTATCTTTTCCACCACCCGGGCAGGAAGGAAACTCTCCCATTTCCTCCTGTCCCATTGGCCATCCTGAGGTACAAAACAGCAAACACAGTCATCCAGGTCCACAGAAGCAGCGTTATTGTTTATGTACTCTTTTAGCGGCCTGTCTATCGGGGACCAATTATCCTGCCATGCCTTTATAGACATCCAATTCTTTACTTTCCTGCCCAAGCCCTGCTCAAAGACATCCCACACTGCCACTATACCACTCCATACTGCTGATTGGTTGCGCTTTCTCCGCACCTGAGGTATAGTACTCATTCCACAAGAATATTTCATACGCAGGCATTTAACCCACAGAGAGTCAGGTTTCGTGATCAATCCCCAGCAAAGTTTCATGAGAAATGCCTTGTTCTGGTAGCGGAGATCCTTTATTCCCAAGCCACCTTCCGCTTTAGCCTTCTTCAGCACATCCCATGCTATAAGGTGATGTTTCTTAGAGTCTTCATGCTGATTCCAAAAGAAATCCCTACTTATTTTCTCAATGAGCAATAGAACCCCTTTAGGAATCAATGTTGATTGCATCTGGTATTGGGGAACCGCTGAAAGGATAGATTTGATAAGCACCGTTCTCCCAGCCATGCTTAAAAATCTCCCTTTCCAGCATGCCAGCTTTGACCTCACCTTTTGAATTAAAAGGGCAAAAGTCAACTTAACCATTCTTTTGTGCAGGAGCGGAACGCCCAAGTATTTCCCAAGGTCGGCTGTCAGCCCAATCCCCACACTTTGACTTATCTCATAAGCCCTATTGAACTGAATGTTCCTGGAGACAAACATTTTTTATTTTTGTAGGTTGATTTTGTGGCCAGATACCTTACAAAAAAGTTCCATGATATTCCTCATTACTTCCATCTGATTGGAGGTGGCCTCGCCAAATAATATCAGATCATCAGCAAAGAAGAGATGAGATATGGCCGGACCCGCGGAGCTTAGTTTTAAGGGTTTCCAATGACCCAAATCAACCTCCTGATGAATAAGTTGTCCCTTTGGAGGCTTTAAATGCAAAGGGTTTTTCCTTCTCTTAAAAAGTATGGTCCTCAAAATTCGAACTTGTGTTCTCCTCTTTACGAGGATGAAACCGCTTACCACATGGACCAGCAACTTGTTCATGACTTTCTCTCGTCATGGGCCGTCTTTTCATCATTGCCTCTGGACGAAGTCTATTTTGCTTCCTTATTGGGCCACTTCTCGCTTTTTGGCCCAAAATGGATCATTAATCTTTATGTTCTTCTAATTTTGACTTTGTTATATACCAAGGGCGTTGGGTTGAGCAAAAAAGAATTAGCTTCCTTCACAACGTAACAAATTAAGATTTAAATTCTTATTAGGAGAGGTGTCCACATTTAGTGCTTAACAGTGTCTCAGATAGAATTACCTCCAATAGGAGGATACCTGTGCTTAACAAAAAAAAATGACTTCGTTATATATCAATCCTTAAACTTTAAGGGCTTGTTTGAAATGGTGGTTAGAGTTTTCAAAAGTAACTTTATACTCACAATTTACAATGTAACAGATAAGTATGTAGAGGAGTTTTGTCTTGATTTACATAAATGTGCTTATGAATCGTAATTCAAAACAAACACTAATCAGCACACACAACCTAGTCTTTATATTTCTTACTCAATTGCAATTCATTCTTAAATTTTGACTCAATGCAACTCGGTTCCTATATATAGTTTAACCATTTCAAATATTGTTAGTCCTTATATTTTATAAAATTAAATTATATATTTCATGAAACTTAAGTATTAAAATTTTAAATGGTTAAAACTATAGGGATTAAATTGTAACTTGTGAGTGGAAGATCAAAGACCAGGTTTCAAACAAGTCAAAATTATGAGCACTAAGTTACACCAAGTCTAAGGTTTAATCACTGCAAGTACCATTAATTGGGTCCAAAATATTAATTTTCCCTCAGTTATATACTTACAAATTTTAATTACGTGAACCGAATTGCATGTTTTTGCTGAATAGAAAGTTCACCCGATAGCGATGCTTGTGTATATGTGGTTCACGTGTCACTTTTAATTGCTTGTAAAGCTTGGGGTGGGAGAGAATTTCATTTATGTGCTAGCTTATTCCTGTAACACAATCTACTCCATCGGTTCTTTTAATAAGTATATATTAACCACAAAACTTAGACTAAGATAGGTGATTAAAATTAGTTCATGAAAAAAAGTTTATAAAGACCAAGATAGGTGATTAAAATTAGTTCATGTTAAAAAAAGTTTATAATTATTCAGCATTACTCTATAGGAAGTTGAAAAATGAAAAGTCTATTCCCGCAAGAAGGAAATCATTTAAATAAGCGGTTTATGGATCGAATTCCAGTTCTTGTATAAAGGGAATATAATTTAGTTAAAAGGAATTTGCCTTTTGCCCTCAGCACCACAGAGAAGATTAAACCTAGCTTACTATTACCAAAAAAATCCTGACCAAAAAAGAGATTAGTATTTTAATTTGTGTAAATAAGTCATAAATATTGCATTAAAATTAAATTTGTATAAAAGGATTGTGTCAATTCAGAACAATGACACGGTTTTATAAGCAGGACCAAGCTACATTTTTCACCCATTAAAAAAACAAAAGACATTTCTTAATCCATTATAAAATTGGAAGGCCAAACACATAAAATTGCTCGATATTTTGAACAAGGCGTAGGCCATGTTTGGACCTTCCCACTACTCTAAAAAAAGCTTTTTAAACCGATTAAAAATAGCTATTTAGAGCGGACTTTGGCCAGGTCTTATATCGGGTGGTTTTAAAAGTCTAGCCCTTTTAAAACCAGATAATGACAAACAGTATAAACATTTAAAATTTAAAAAAAATCAGAAAAATTCAGATTTCAAAATCGCGGTCAAGAAGCAACTTTGATATCTGAATTTTTCTGATTTTTTTAATTTTATTTTTCAGAACAACTGCTTCTGCCAAGATTTTGAAATCAAGATAAGATATCAAAAAATCATAGAAGAGAAGCTACAATTTTATGAGATCTCATAATAAAATCCATATATTAATAAAAAAAATATCTAATAAAATCGAAATAAAACATCCAACAACAAATATAGTAGAAGAGTAAACAATATTAGATCAAATGAGACATTCAAGTTTGCTAGATTTAAATAACAATAATATATTCGATAAAATTAAAACAAAGAGAAAAAGGAATTTGGCATTATCTTGGAAAAAATCTAGCAGAGGCGTAGACGAGTGTAAATCTAAGCGACAACTCGATGAGAGCTTGAGATTATATGATCTAGATATGAAGAGCATAGATTTGGACTCGACAAGCATGGATCTGGACATGACGAGCATAGATCTAGAAGCCAACGAGCATGAAGAAAAAGACAAACTTAGAGAAGAAAACTAGTGTTGAGGAAGCCGTCCAAGGATATGAAGAGCATAGATTTAGATTTAACGATCATGGATTTGGACATGACAAGCATAGATATGGAAGGCGACGAGCATGAGGAAAGACACAAGCATGGAGAAATGTCGAGGAAGCCGTCAAATGAAGGTGGAGAACTTGTTCCTCTTGAAGTAGTTGGGGAGGAGATCATGGGTGATGAGATGAGGAGGGGGAGAGCTTCAGAAAAATGGAGAACATAGATGAAAAGACGCACACAAAGATTGTGAAATTTGATTTCAAAGGGGTGGTGACCGGATTTAACAAAATTCGGTATAAAAGCAATAGATTTTTAAAAAAATATTTTAGATCAGTTGTACAAACATCAAATTTAAAAAGTATACTTTAAATCGGTTGTATGCAAAATAGGTCTAAAAAGCCTATAAATACTATTTTTATAAAAAAAAAACATTTTAATGCCTTTTAGACTAGTTGTAAAAACAACTAGTTTAAAAGTATAGTTTAGACTTGTTGTACGTGGAACCGGTCTAAAATTTTACATATATTTACAAAAATGCCACCTGTCATAATTGTTAAACCGTCTCCTTCTATAAGAGGTCTAGATGCGATGGTCTTAAATGCCTTTTTTCTAGTAGTGTTGGTTATTTCATGTATATTCTTAAATAAAAATAAAAATAAAAATAAAAATTACAGTTGACACACACACTAGTGTTGTTGTTGCTGCTATCAAGTAGTAATTGAAAATGATATAATATAATAAATGTGTATTTGAACAGATTAGAAATGGCGTTGATTTTTTTGTTCTTTTGAATTTCAAGGTTAAGAAAAGCAGGCCAGGTGATATAGCAGTTTATTATGAGCACGACTATATATGGTTGTTGTCCTAATGAAGAGGACCCCAAGGACTCGTTTTGAGATATCTCTTTTCCAAATATACACAATCTAACATATGAGCTCACAAAAAATTAAAAGAAAAGCAAAAAAGAAGAGGAAAGAAAGAAATAAACAATCGAACCTTTCAATCCCTCCAAGAGGTATGTTGTGTCCTGATGAGTACTTAGTTTTATAATTTTATTAATTAATGTTCCATGTCATCCTTCCACTAATCCTCCGCTTCCCTAGGACTTAGGAGAGAGCGTGGACCTGATCTTTTTGCTATAGTGCTCGTTTGGATGAGCGATTGGAATGCTTAAAGTCAGCTTTTCAATCGTAATTTACGGTATACGAGGTAAGTATATGAGAGGAGTTATGTCTCGATCTACGTGAAAAACAGCTTATAAGCAATCTAATCGGTAAAACAAACATGCTAATAGTCAATCGTATTATCTAAAATAATGACCGCAATTCAACCAACTGTTTCCTATGAGTAACCAATACAACTAATTATTTTCGGGTTTAAAAGTAGACATAATCAATTTATTTGAAGTAGATATAGTAATATTATTAACCTAAGTTAACTTTCGTTATTTTTTGCACTATAGATCCCACCAGTCTTATCACTCTCTATTATTTTAATATATTTTTAAAAGGGTCAAAATACAAATTTAGCAATGAATTATTTTTCTATAGACACCCAACACAATTACTTTTCATAAAAGCATTCACAAGATAAATATGAACATTTACATAAGAAAAAATCCCATTTAAATTTAAAATAAGCTATAATTATAATATTCGTAACTTATTAATGTTATCACCTCTATGTGAACAACTTATTAATATTATCACCTCTGTGTTGTTTTATATTGATACTCCTTTATGGTTTTAGCCGTGTGGGTGCTGCTTAATTGCTTCATGTTTTTATTTTTTATTTTATCTCAAAGCAAGCATGTGATATATATTTCAATATTATCATTCTTTGACTATCTTTTTTGCTTTCATTCATGCATCAGTAGTGTCAATTAACTATCATGCATAAAAAATTATAAAAATTGAAATGAGTTAATCAATACGTATTATAAGCAAAGAAACTAAATAAGTATAACAACTTTCAACTTGTTTGATTTTAGGGAAACTGCTAATTACAACAATTTTTTATGCCTCCAATTTTTTCATGTGGAAAGGGATTACTAAATTTTCAAATTTCCAGAAGCTCTCTCATGCGACCCCTGCATTATTAACTGTTCAAATCATCAAAGTATATATTTGTTAGTTTGAACTTTTGGGGAAGCATGCGAATTATATAATAATATACTATTGCCTACATTACACTCGTAACTTTTTCAAATAATACGTCATGTTATAAATTTTTCGAATGTATATATGGATGATAGATATTTTTTTTTTCATATAAAAAAAAATATACTCAACAAGAGAGTAAGAAATACTTTTAGAAAGGAGAATAGAATTGAAGAAGATAACACTTGTGTAATATCCTAAGATGTACTCAAGGGCTAAATGTACAAAATAGATGGTGGGATTAATGACATAATTACCTCTAGGAAATTTTGTTATGACTTTAGTCAAGTTTCACATGCAAAATTGGCAATTAAATATTATATTGCAAGATGAGATTTTACAAGATCATCTTCTTCTTCAAAGGGCCATGACTTATGTATGACAAGAGGAAACAATATAGGCTATTACATATGACATGTGAAGACAATTTGACCAAGATAGCAAAAGAGGAAGACTTGGTCAACAATTGCAACTAAAGTAAAGAGGATATTTCAAGAGCTTTCCTCTTTCCATTTTAATATGCCTTTTGTCAAAATCATAAGGGAAAAAGGGAGGGAGAGTTGAATTAATACCATTGTTCACCTTTTCCTCAAGAAAAGTGAGTCAAAAGGGTCAAAAGTATATCAAGAGAAGGAAGAAGACTTGTTAACACAACTCCCTCCCCTCAAGTCAATTATTTCGGCTATGTCATCAAGAAAGAAAGAGAAAAGATGAAGCAAAGATTTCTTGGCACATTTTGGACGTCCAATACATGAGCAAAGAAAATACTTAAAAAAAAAACTCAAGTTAAATTGTTACGAGTATTTGACCAAGGTGAATCAATTTTGACCACAACTTTTTACCACCTTTGGACCACAATTTCGGCTGCCTCTTTAAGTGATAAGGGAAAGGAAAATCTGATCATTTATCACTCTCTCTCTCTCTCTCCATTTTCAAGTCAGTTTGCAGAAGCCCAAAACGTGGAGGAAGAAAAGCAAGGTTTCAAGGTGAGTTTAATCTTGATTTTTCACCTCCTTAACCTCATCTATGGCTCAAGTGTCCTTCATAAACATTGTTCCTCTTGATGAGGGCTTCATTTCTATGGTTTTAGAATTTTAAGAGGAGGTGTTTTGTGCCATCATCCAAGAACAAAAGCTGAAAAACCAAAGAAAGGAGCTAAGGAGAAGCAAGAGGTGAGTATTAGCATCAATTTGAGCTATTGGTTGTGTTGGTTGAATGAGAATTTTGACATGTGTAAATCTGCCCTGATTTTGGCTAAACAAGGGTTTGGGTAATTCATGATGTTTTGGTTATGTTATTGGTGGTTTATGATGATTGGAAACCATTTGACATAAGTTTGATGCTGAAATTAGAAGTTGGTAATTGTTGGGATTTATTTTGAATTTTTTGCCAAAACAGGACATGGAGAATGAGTGGGAATTTGTTAATTTTGATGTTACCATTGTGTTCTACACGAAAAATTATGTGGGAATAGCCCTGGGTTATGAATTTTGGGTCATTGAAACTCAAAGTATAAATTTGGGTTTTTAGCCTGAACAGAATTCTAGCGATGTACTCTACTTGTGTGGTGTTTTTGGATAACCAAATGATCTCTAAAAATTATGAAACTTTCCAATCTTAAAGTTCACATTCCAAGATTCAAAATGGACATAGTGTCATTTCGTTTTTTGAGCTGTGAGTTCTTGTTGCCCAAAGTTTGATGTCGAAACTGGACTTAATTCTGGAGCAGTGTGGGATTTTGTGTAATTCTGGAATTTTGTGGTGATTTCCAGTAATGATTCATATTTTTCCTATGAAGAGGACTTCAATAGCTTTCCATAGGACTTGGGATCACCTCATTTCAATTTTTGTAGAATTAGTTATGATTTTTCAAAGTCTGGAGAAAATTCTGGCAGATTTGGTCTCTTATGCGAAAATTGAAAATGTAATGGCATAATGTAGTATTGTTGAACTTTGAGGTTAGGAATTGATCTTTTAGGTTAATTGACCACTTTAACTCCTTAGTTGATTTGATTAAATGTCCCTAATGATAACCAACTTGAGTGTTTGAATTAAAGAATTGGATTAAGTAATAACCTGTCGCCCGTAATTCTAATTATAGGGTTTGACATTTGCCCTGCACGTGATAAATCAGTGCTAGTGCACGAGCGGAAAGAACAAAGTAGTGACTCTTTCTCTTATTCTATGTATGATGCCTTGCATGTATGTCATTTCATTGAATATGCCGTGATGTAACATTGCCGTTGTGAAATGTTGTTGTTGTGCTGTTGTGAAACATGCTGTTGTGAATGCAGCGAAAGCTGTTGCAGAAATGCCGTTGTGTTGTTGTTGTTGTTGTGATTTGCTTACATGTTTTGTGATTGTACATGTTATAAGTGAATTGTTACTACTGAGATTCTTTTGAATCTCATTCTTTCCAATGACTAACCTACAGCAAGGGCAAGCGGTTCAAAGGAAAAGCAAGTGATGAAGGGCAGTTAGAGCTCCTAGCTAGGAGTTTTAATTTTGGTAGTTAGTTGTCATATTTTGTTGGGGACTAGTTGCACATGTTGTATATATTGAATAGTGTTTGTAATCCCCTGTATGGGAAACTAAGCGTTATAAACCCTTTATTAAGTAACGAAACCTGAGCGTTGTCGGGAATTTTTGGTTGCACTCGGATATGTATGAATGGAACCGAACTGGACAGACCAATTATATTCGAGATGTGAACGTGAGACCACACTAAACAAGTTTTAGAAAAGTTTTAAATTAACCACTGGTCTCTATTTCAACTTAATGACGCATTCTCGAACTATAAATTTGGCTATTAAGGTAGGGGTTACAACTCGTCTTTCACTTTTAAGGCACTAAGTACATGATACATATGCTTTATTATAGGTACAATTTTACAAATAAAAAGTCTCATGAGTTAAATTATGAAGTACAGAAGTTGTAGAACGTAAACTCATAAAGAATATATATAACTTTATGAATATAATTGGAGGAATAAATTATAAGAATTGTGGGAGTATTCCCTTTATCTTATGAGAATAAGGTACATATTATCCTAATTTTATGAATGTTATATTTGTTAATTAGGATTAGGGTTATAGTTTTTTTGACCTGAGATTAGGGTTAGAGTTAAAACTCTATGCGTAGTGCTACAATTTATTTTTTATTAGACATTGGTTAATTGACTTAATTCAGTCCAAAAAGAAATTAAAGACTTGGTTAATTGAATATAAAAAGCGAAGATAGTTTTTTATCTTCTTTTTTTCCTCTCACCTTCTCCCTCATTCTCTTGATATTTCTTCCCCCTCTCCCTCCTTGCTTCACATCCTTTATTTGAATAAATTATAAAAATAATAAAACGACATTAATGATTACCAATTCGTTATGATATCTTTTACCCTAGCTAGGTTTGTTCATTCCACTAATTGTTACTAAACCCTACCTTCCATCGTTTCAATTTATTTGTATACTTTTAGTCCCTTTAATTTCAACTATTTCATGGGGAAAATGGCACTGAATTTCCAGATCACCAAACTCCTAGTCCAGAAAATCTCTCGCTGCTAGGTTCCACTATATGAAGCTTTTTTTCTTTTTTTCTCTTTTTAATTTATTCATTCTGAACTTTTGGGGCGCATGAGATAAGGTCATCCTAATCCCTCTAATTCCTTCTCAATGTCGTCGAAACCCAACTTTCCCACTCCCCACGATATATTATCATGCAAAGAGAGATATTATATTATATATTAGCTAGGACAAAATTTAGATATATTTACTTATGTCCATTAAGTACAATTCTTCAATCAAACCTTGCCATGTGTGATTTTTTTAATTAAAAATTGTCCAATGAAATTTTAAAATTTTATCATTGAATTAATAATGTGATATTTTTATTAAGAAAAGTCTATATGAAAATAAATATTGATTGGAGAAGCTAATTAATATATTTAAGGAAAGAGAGTTCAGTTTTGTCCTGTACATCGTACATACTTTTTCCATCCCTCCAAATTCACGTCACAAATTAAAAAGCCTCTATTCTCTCATATTCTTTAATTTCAAGAACAATAATTGAAACCCAGCTTCACGCGTCATCTTCCATTTTGACAATATAGTCTTTTATTTTATGAGTGGCCAAACCAAAATTTTCATCCCTCTCAATTTATATATGTACGAGTATATTTAAGCCACCTTACATTCACTCCTGATCTAAAGTCTCCTTAATTATAACACCTTGTTCTTTCATAGAAGTTAGTTCGTTTCATCACTTGAAGAGACTTGTGATTTTATATATTGCACTTTCGTTCTCCATTATGATCAGAAATACTATCTGTAGGCTTTTACGTTTCTTCTTTGTCCCTCCAATTCATCATGCTACACCACCCAAGTATGTGAGATCAACTTTTCATTTTGTATTGTTCATATATATATATATATATATATCTTCTTCTTTTTTTTGTACTATTCTTTCATTTAATTTTAACCCTTCCCCATTAATATTTGTTACAAGGGCTTCGAACTGTGTTCCATTACACACTGTTTACACCTACCTAACCGGATTGCTACTTGCTTTGGTCGAAATAAAGTATCAAGGATCCAGCAGCAACCTCTTCAAAGAACACCTAATTTTGGTGATGCTTTTTCTCATATCAAAATTTGTCTACGTCATTACCCTCGTAATAACTTTTACTTCAAATCGAACAAATGATCACTCATTATTATTAGATCCGAACGTTGTGGTGTGCCATGTTTCTGGAACTGTAGCATGTGAACTTCTCTTGCTGCTTATGGTCTCTCCAATCCAGTGGTTCGTTATCAATGTGTCCACACTTATTCTCGTACTCGCCATCTTCATGAGCTGCAACTATCTTTTGAAACTACTCAATCATGGTACGACACAAATTAATGGAGATCATGAACAATCTCACGAGACCATAAACGTGGAAGCTGAAATAACTTCCACTCTTTAATACACACACATATTTTCTTTTTACAGTGATCTAGTTTTAAGCTTCTATATACAAAATAGATATGATTTGGTATCCGTCCGTTAAGTTCGGAAAATTGCATGTGGGTTTATATGTGTTTAAGGGTGTAGCACAATAATTTATAACTTGTTGTGAATATATAGTATGACTTTGTATTGATGATGAGTTGCATTATGTATAACTTGTTATATTCACAACTTGTAAAGATTAGTGGAGTAGCAGTATATTTTAACGTATATTTTCTCTATCTTTTTTATTCACACGGCATTTTTGAACAAAATTATTTTTATTTGTATTATTTGTTGTTATATTAACGTATATTTTCTCTATCTTTTTAATTCACACGGCATTTTTTAACAAAATTATTTTTATTTGTATTATATGTTGTTATATTAAAAATTAAGCTAAAAATTGAACCACATTAATTATCATTTTTCACTCTGTATATGTTAAAACCTTAAAAAAGAACCTATAAAAATGGAGAGATAGATTACTAAACTCATTTTTTCTTATCTTGTGGAATATAATTTAGTATTCTGTATATGTAGCGAAAAAAGCGAACCATATAGAATTTGAAGTATGAGACTGCGAGTCATGTCGTTGGGGACTTGTGAATATATAATGTGATTTAATAGATGTATAGAGCTTTTGTAACACACGCATATATATTGATAATAATTTTTTATTTTAGAAAAATTATCTTATATAAATAAGCAAAATCATTTGAAATAGGTAAGATATAAAATTATAAAAATATGTAAAAGTAAGGATATCACTCTAAATAAATATATAGATATAGATATATAAGATGGTATTCTATCGATGGAGTACTAAACATGGCTACATTTCTTTATAGGAATTCGAACCTTAGTTGATTACATTGTAAGATAATAACCCTAAATTCATGGTGTTTTATTTAATGCTACATCTTGTCTTTAATATAAGATCTTTCTTATAGTATAAATTGCACTATAAACAATATCTTATTATTAAATATCAGAGGCAGTAATACTTTTTTTTTTTTTTTTTGCCTGCAAAAGTAATACTTTGTTTGATGGTTAAGTGGTGTAAATTTCTTTATTGTTAAGCAATAATTAGTGGTGGGAACTGCTCCAAACTTTGCGTCATGAGTTTTTTATTTTTATTTTTATGAGGTAACACAAAAGACACATTGTAGTTACTAACTAGCGGATTGTTTTCACTAAAGCTAGTTGAAAGAAATATTCCTTCGCTCTCTTGTGGTCGAATGGAATATTCCGTTAGTCATCGCCACCCATTGTTCTCCTTCATCTTATGGTGAATTAGTGTTGCTCTATTTTCTGTATGCCTCGTTATTTCATTTCAATACAAGGACGGAGAACTTTCAGGTACTTACGAAATCTGATCTGTTTAAGAATAAAATGTACATTCAAGTTTTTATGTAAGCAAAAAAAAGTACTCGTTTTTAATTTGTGGAAGCAAACCCATCCTCTGCACTGGTTCTTACTCAAAATTTTGGTGTGAAGTATTTATTTTTTACGTATTTATTCATTCCTTTGTATATTTGTTATAGGTGCTGGCGAGCTGCCCATCTTTTATTCCCCTTTCAAATATTACCTCTTCTTTGAACACACCCAGTTAACTAGCTTTGGAGGATCAGCTACGCACTGGTAGTCACATATCACAATACTCTCTTTAGTCGTTTTCCTATGGAACGAATATCAAAATCACTTGGTTGAAAATGTTAGTTAAAAGTAATTAATGTGTATCTCATAAAAAAAAAGTAATAAATGGGTAAGATATATACCTTTCTTTCCAATTATATCTTTTAATTATAAAGATGGTTTAGGGTTTAAAATTTGTTGTAAAGACAATTAGTGACATATATTTAAGGGCCATATATTTAATGAAGGAAAAAATGAAAAAAATAATTTAAATTTTCGGATAAAAGATATTTATTTCTTATATTATGGACCACCTTATGAGAGAAAAATGTTCCTTATATATATACATAAGGGAGTATATGGTTGTATCATTTTTGACAGGAGAAAAATGCACAGGAGGGAGTATCATTTTTGACAAGTAACAACAAGCGACTGGGCTTCGATGTATATGGTTGTAATTGGACTTTTTATTTTTAAAATTTTTATATATATTCTAGACAAAATCATTTAATTTTAATTTTTTTTTAATTCTTAAACGTTACTAATATATATATATAATTGGGAAAATCCCATATAAGGCTACCTAAAAAAGGAAATTTCTAAATCAAGCGGTTAAACTCAACAAATCCTTGATTAAGTTATTGACCAAATGTAGAATTTTAAAATATGATTAAAATGACTTTATTACACTCCCCCAGTGTCTTTTAGTCTCTCTCCTTTGAAAAGAATTTTATTGTTCTATAACTAAGTTTTTCAATAAGTATGTGTATATATATTAACATTAACATTAATAAAATAAATTATGATTTGCGGAAATAAGAATTTTTGTGTTCTGAAAGAATCATAAAGAATATTTCAAGCCAAAAAATAAAAAGAAAAGCATAACTCCAATTTTAATTAAATTATTTTTATTTAAATATTGTTAATAAAAATTTTATTTTTGGAAGATCTGGACTTAAATCTGTTTTGTTAATAAAAATAAAATAAAACTTCATTAATCCTAGAATTCTGACTGGTGTCACATATAGTTTGGTTTTTAACGTTAATGAGACTCTTTTTTTTTTTAATTCCATTACTGAAAATCTTTGATATATAGTTTGATATATCATACAAGTCAGTTTTCTATTTTTATTAACATAGCTTTATTTTCTTCTCTTTGAAAAAATTCAAATAAAAAATAATTTTTTTATTCTTAATATTCTTTTTTATAATAATTCAATTTTCTATTCTCAATATTCAACTAAATATCATTTAATTGTTTTGGGTTATGTTTTTCTTTTTTGGCTTGAATTATTCTTGTTGATCCTTTCACACCAAAAAAACTTCTCTAATTTAAGTTAATCATATTTTATTTTATTATACATTAATGTTGATATATATATAAACACTTATTGAAAAACTAAATTTCAGAACAATAAAAATCTTTTAAGAGAAGAGAGAAGACTAGGAGAGAGCAATAAAATTGTTTAGCTTACATTTTGAAATCCTAAATTGGATCGATAACTTAATTAGGAATTTATTGAATTTATCAACTTAATTTAGATTTTCCCTATTTCAGACAGCTTTATATGGGATTTTCCCTTTATAATTTGTGCCTTTTAGAAAAATTGGTAAAAGTATAACTTATTTTTTTATTCTTTTTTTTATGATGATTTTTTTTTTTATTCTACATAACACAAAGCACGGACTCATATTTACTTAAAAAAGTAAAATTTTTAATGAACTAATATTATACCCATCTCATTCTATTTATATGATAGAGAGAGCATGCTTTTTTTTTTTTTAATCTTATAAGCTTCCTTATTTGCCCCTTTTTGAGAAATTCTTTTGTGAACCTACTTTATCATGTCATTTGTGGTCTAACCAATTAAAATACAACAACTCATGAGTTGATTTGTCATACCTTCTAAATATTAGCTGGTATTTTAATAACATTAAAAATATTTCACAAGATTTACTTTTTCATTATTTGCGATAAGAAAAACAAAAATGTGAATCACATGAGCAACCAACTAAGATTAATATTTGTTGGGTTGTTGTACTTTAATTGGTTAGACCATAAATGACATGGCAAACTGAGTTCACACAAATATTTATCTATTTAATGTTGGTGTATTATTAAAATAGGACAACATAAGAAACTAGTTAAAATTTTAGATAAAATTATTGAATTTTAAAGTTTTCTATAGGTTTATGGCCTTTAATTCTTCAATAAATGTTTGGATTATTTTTCATGGAAGAAAATCTTTACAAATAATTTTTTATCAAGATAGTTTGTGCTTCCCTCCTTATGTTTAGTATCAGAGCTAACACATGTTTGAACTTGTGCTCACTTTAACCTTATAAATGGAGATTTCTGCAGAAAATGTTTGGAGTATTTTCCTTGGAAGAAAATCTTTACTAACAAATTTTGAGCAAGATGATTAGTATTTTGCTCATAAGTTTTGATATCAGAGCCAACACATGTTCGAGGTTTGAAATAAGAGCTCACACGTGTTTGAAGATGTGCTCGCTCTTATACCTAACCTGAGTAATGAATATTTCTTCTGGAAATGTTTGGAATATTTTTTATGGAAGAAAATCTTTACCAACAAGTTTGAACAAGATGATTAGTGCTTCGCTCCTTAGGATTGGTATCAAAACCAGTATAGATTTCACCTAATATGTAATTAATTAGTTTTTACAACTTTGTAGTTCACCAGATTTCAAAATATGTAATTATGCAAACCATCAAAGATTTTTTTAGCAAATTCACTTTAGCAAAGTTCAAAGCTACTTTCACAATCTCAAAGATTTGCTTCTGGTCTCCTCGACATCTGAGCTGTCTCCTTGGCTTATATTGTACTTTCTTAATATCTTGTTCTTCTTTTCTTCTTTACAAGAAAGAAATAATTTCCTATGGTTTTTTTAGTTTCATTAGGACCCAATTTCAACACCAAAAAATTAAATTATATATTTACACATATTATATAATATTATAAATATAATGCAAAAACTTACGAATTCTATGTCTGTAAAAACAAGAACATAACAAAAAACCAAAAAGAGGCTACCAAAGCTGCATCTTGTAGCTTCGTTGTTTTGGAGGTGGACTTGTGTCTCCACCGGTTTGCTTTCCTCTGAAATAAAATTGGTGCTTTGCTCCTTGCTTTCCTTTGAAATAAAATCGGTCCTTTCCTCTGAAATAAAATTGATTAATTATAAGCCAATGATTAAATAAATGTCAAATATACAGTCAACTTGGTTAACATCTTTGAACCCAGGCCAATGATAATGCGAAAGAATATTTTTCCGCCCCTTTCACTACTTACATGCATAACCTTGGTATCCTTCACCAATCCTCATGCGTTGATATACCTACTCAAAATGGTGTTGTTGAACGAAAGAATGGCCATCTTTTAGAAACTGCTCGAGCTTTCATGTTTCATTCCGGTGCTCCTACACCCTTTTAGGCTAATGCCATGTCCACTGCCTGTTTTCTCATCAATCGTATGCCTTCGGCTGTTTTTAGTGGTGACATTCCATATTCTGTTATGTTCCCCACTACTAAGCTTTTCCTTATTGGTCCGAAAATCTTTGGCTATGTTTGTTTTGTTCGGGATGTTCGTCTAAGTGTCAATAAACTTGATCCCAAGTCTTTTTAGTGTGTCTCCTTGGTTATTCTCGTGCCCAAAAAGGTTATCGGTGTTATTCTTATGATTTCCATTGTTACATTGTGTCTACTGATGTTAACTTCCATGAGTCCTCTCCTTTCTTCAAGTCTTCAGTCTTATCTGAGTCTCTCTTATTGTTAATACGTCGGATGATTTCTTGGTTTATCGTGTCCCACCAATTCAGACTGTTGTTCCAGTTCCTGATATAACCACTAAGACTGATGCTACCACCTCTACACCTCTGTCAGTATATGCTTCGCCATCGGCTTCCTTCCTAAGTGCCTCGACCCTTCCAATCCTGCCCTTGATACATTTGTGACTGATTTTGCAGTTGACCCATCTATTGCCCTCCACAAGGGCACCCGCCCCCATTGTCTTCCCAAACGTTATGCTGATTGCATGTATCCTATCTCCAACTTTGTGTCTTACCAACAGTTGTCCCTTGTTTCCTCTTCCCTTATGGCCACCCTTGAGTCCATCACCACCCCTACCGCCCTTTACCAAGCCTTAGCCCATCCTGGTTGGCATGTTGCGATGGAAGAAGAAAGTATAACCCTTGAAAAGGCTGGTATCTGGACTCTTGTTGATCTACCTTTTGGAAAGAAGGTCATTGGGTGTAAATAGGTGTTTGTAGTTAAGACTAAGGCTGATGGTTCCTTAGAACGGCTAAAAGCTCAACTTGTTTGCATACGTTAAAAGCCTTAAAAAAATGACGTTAAAAGTGTTTTTTATAGTAGTGTTACAGTGAAATGAAATGAAGGAGATTCTATGAAGTTCATGAAATTATATAAACAAAATTAACAATTTGTATACAAAAGGATAAATGTCTATAATAAATCAAACTATAAGAGTTTAATTTAAACAAAATAAGCTATAAGGACTTAACTTACTGGTTAGTTTGTCCTTGTATTTTTTGAGTTGGAGTATTGTTTATTTTATATTAATAAATAGTACTACATTTGGTTCTTAATATAAGAATTAGTTAGGGATTATATTTGATTCTAAATATAAGATTCAATCTTCTTTGTCTCAAGCAACGGTGATATAAGATGATTGATATATAATAATGATATATTATTATATTTATACGATGATTGATGATCTCATACTATGTTTATTCATCATTTTGAAGGCGTTATTGGACATTTGGACAAACAGGCGGTATTGACTAACAAAGGCAGTGAGTACATCCTCAGCAGTTATATTAGCACTTTAACCAATTGCTTTCATGTTGATTATTGTTGAATTTGGATTTTATATAATATAAGATGATGACATAACTTTGTCTACATATAACTATTTAGAGATGAATAAATTTAAGCTATTAAATTTTAATCTAATCAATTCATAAAGTACATTACTTAAAAAAATAATGATTTTTATAAGGAAAAATTAATCTTTTAACCCTTAAATTTTTAACTCGCTTAAAATTCAATCCCTAATCTTTTAACTAACTTAAAATTCAGTCCCTCTTATCTGTAAATCAATCTGAGTCAAGACTAAGTTATCCAACCTGGTAGAAAGCAATCATATATACTAGAGATATGTCACAATGATTCAGCACAAGGAGAGAAGGAGGAAAAACCATTTCCATCTCAGGTTAGCTATGCCGGAGAAGAGGCTTGTCGCCGGAGAAGCCTTCCAGTTTGGATGATGTGAGTTACAATTCAGCTTTCAGTGGTTATTGCTGATCATCTTATTTTTTTAACGTCGCTATGTTTCCAGTCCCATATGAGGCAAACGCATGTTGATGTATACGATGTATTTTAGAAAAGAGTGGACACTGGTCCCTAACATGATTTCTTGATTTGATATCCTCAAGTGTAATTATTTCATGGGGCATTTTGTTGTGTTTTGTTCAATTAGAACTAGTCTTGGTCTATAATTATAGATTGGAGGCCCAAATACTCAAGAAACTGGAAGTTAGTGACACTCAATCCTAAGTAGGCCTGGCCCAGTTTTCTCCCACAATGACCACCTACTCCGATTCCCTCCTTCAAAATCAGATACTCTGGGCCTACCAAAACACACACACACACACACACATATAAATTGTATTTTATTCTTAAATATATTAAATTAGTACAATATTTACATCTTAGATAAAACACAAATATCTTTTTGGGGTCAGACTTAGTTCAATGAAATAATGCACTAACTTTAATATTGTAATAGTTAAAATAAAAAAAGGTAAAAAAATACTATAGTTCATATCATATTCTGATTAAAAAAATTTATATTTAAATAAAGAGGATAACATATAATAAACAAGATGATAAATGCTGCAATTATGATAATTTAGCACATGCCAAGCATATAGATATCGACAAAATTCTCAACACAAATATATTACCAAAAATATTATTAAAATACAATATTCCAATTTTTTTCAATTTTATTATAACGCCAACTCCTTTTAGATTGAAATGAATAAAACTATAATAAAATAATAATTGTGTGGATAAAAATTTCTGTAATGTTCTTAAATAAAAATAAAATTTATTGTTTATAAAAATAAAAATAATAAAGTATAATAATAAAAACTATGCATTTGAACAAATTAAAAGGAGCTTGATTTTGGATCTTTTGAATTTCATTCAACAAAGTTTGGAGCTCGAATTGCAAAAATGAAAAAACACACACGAGTTTGTACTTTTACACACACACACACACAGAGGTGAGTTTGTACTTTATTAAGAGAACACAATGAAATATATGTTTGGATTGGCGGTAAAAGCTATTTTTATGACATGATTTACTGTGTATAAGGTAAATATGTTAAATAAGTTTGATCTCAACTTGCATAAGCGTGCTTCTCTAGCGATAATTCAAACATGAATAGTTGTTGTCCCGATAAAGACCAAGGATTTGTTTGACATCTCTGTCCATACACAATCCAAAGATTATGCCCTAATTGTAAAGTGTTTTTGGAGTTCCTGTAAGAAAAGGACAAAGGATTATGCCCTAATTAAGCAACACAATTTGCAAAAGCGCAATTTAAAAAAATTATCAAACTCTTGTAAAAGTTCCTTTGAGTGTTGGAAGGCTACGGTCTTGTTTGAAAAGTTAAAAGGAAAACGCAAGTAGTAAGAGAAAAGGAGGAAACAATCGAACTTTCGTCATTCCCACCAAGAGGTATGTTATTTTTTATATACACTTCATTAACAAAATGTGGTTTAATGTAATTTATCAGGATATAGTGAAGCTCCTCTATAATTTTATTTTTAAACAAGTTAGCATTTATTGTAATTTTTGTGGCATGAACTTTAATTTTTTAGAAACTGCCATACTTTTAAGACTAATATGTAACTAACATGTTATTGTCTGATGTAATTTTTTTTAATTAATATGCATTTGACTTTACTTTTAAAAAAACCAAAAACTTTTCATTTATGTTATTACTAAATTTGCAAATGATCAAAATAAGCCCTTTGGAGTGTTTGGTTTTGTTATTTATTTTTTTATTATTATTCTGAAATTTTGGAGAAACATATGAAGGAGAGATGACTACTAGCTAGCAATCAAATCTCCATATTTCATCCTGCTCATCCTTCCCTGTCACCAAATTAATCCCCAGAAGACTAGCAAGCTATCTAAAATGATTGGAATGACTATATCTTAATTAATGCATTATAACCATCAACATCATCACCTATACCATGGATTTTGATAAGTTTTTATTATTTAATTTCCACGTTAAATAGATCAAAAATAGCAACCCCCGACCACTTAAGAGCAATTAATTAACATCTTTCTTGCTTTATAGTATTTTATAGCGAGATAGGCGAAATAGAGTAGTACTTATTTTATAAAGTGCATTAAATAATTAAACAATGGTACTTCTCAATATGAACTAGTAAGCCATTGATTCTATTCTTTCATTTGAATATACAGACGAGGACAAAATAGTCGAGATTATATATTGGCCTCTGCATAGGCAAGCGTATTTCATAGAATTTAAGGTGAGTTATAATTATAATATTCACTTCTTATTAATATTATCAGCTTTATGTATTTTATATATTGATTCTCCTTTATGGTGGTGTTGCTTGCTTCATGTTTCTCCTGCTTTTTACAGGGCCATTGGACGGCCATTATATATATATTTTTTGAAATACAAAGGCAAGCAAAGCTTGAAAGTTTACAAAATCAACGGGCTAAGTCCCACCGATTATTCGTGTGGCAGCCACCACATTCCAAAATAAAAAGATGAATACATTGCATAGGGGATGTCCCCAATTCGACAGAAGCCTGATGATTCATGCGTAAAATCTGCCTACGAAGTTTGCAGGATTGGCTTAAATGGAATTCACAGCATTCTCCAGGAAACAAGAAGATGGCAAGATGGTCGTGGCAGAGAGTTTTTAGCACCACATGTTGGCTCCTTTGGAAGAACCGGTGTTGCCAGGCTTTTGAAGGTAGAGCTAGCAAACCAGAGGACTTAGTTCACAGATGCATCTATCACCTATCAGAGAGTGTGGAGAGTGGGCACTTTCATCATCAGATATTTTAAGTCCCTGAGCGAGGTCTATTTCATTGGCAACCCCCAGAGGACGGCCATTATATTGAATGCGATTAAAGGTGACTCGTACGAGAGAGAATATTTTACTTTATTATATTATAGCGACCTTTACACCTCTCCAATTTGGCAATTTTGACTATTTATAGTCATGCCTCCAATTTTTCATGTCTCTGTGAAGGTAATTATCCCTCAATAAATAAATAAAATGCTTTACAGATAAAATTGCATCTTCACCAGAAAAAACTCATCAAGAGGATTGTGAAAGTATACGATTTAGTTAAAACATAAAAACACTAATTAGCCATAAGAGAAGACAGTAAATACGCGCAAGGAACACCAAATTCAGATGATACTGTTTACAAGAAAATTTTAAATATCATAATTATACGTTTTATCTTATCAAAATAGAGTCTAAACATAATAAATAAAAAAAATTGTACATTCATATATAAAAAAATTAATGATGTAATTTATAATATAGTAAAAAAATCTTCTATATCTTATAAATAGGACTAGATATCCTTCAATCCCATTTATAAATCACTTCCAGCATATTTTACCAAAAAAAACATTTAATTTCATTAACTCTACCTTAGAATTCAATAATGTGTCAACTTTAATATTATCTAAGCGTCAAATGAAATATGGAAATCTATCTATATTTTTATTTTTATTTGAAACTTATGAGTAATTTGTTTTTTCAATATTTATTTGTATAATATATAAGAAATTTGCTTTTTGCAAATGACAAAGCGAGTTTCAGCATTGTGTACAGGGAATTATGTGTCCGCTTTTAATTACTCAGGAAGTAAGATATCGATGTCTTCTTATTTGGGTGAGGAGTGAGAGAGGCTTAAGCCTACAAGGAAATTAGAAAGCTATAAATCTCATCATAATGCATCATAACCTCTGAATAAAAAAAGAAATATTTTTTCTAATTTTTAATATAAGACTTATTTAATTTTTTTTAAAGAGATTAATAACATCAAATAAGTAATGTAATCGTAACATAATAATAAAGATTATATTTACATTAAGTTTATTATATTCATTATATCAAATTTTTTAATCATAGATGACTATGTGTCCTAACTATTTATTTTTATATGAGTTTATCATTAAATAATAATAATTTAAAAATGGGACACATGATCACATATAATTAGAGAGCTTAATGAAATAAATAAAAAAAACTTGACCTAAATATTTTTTAGATGATAAATATAAATATTTTAAAATAATTTGTTGAATTTCTTAAAAAAAGCCCACTGAATCTTCTATTAATCATTGTGAATAATACAAAAGACGACAAAATAGATGTCCGACAAGCCTCCGTAGAGTTAAAGAGTGAATTGAACTTTAATGGGGATATATATATATATATATATGTATTATGGATATAATTTTCATCCCTCCATCGTTAAGAAAAGGATCTACTGCTATCATATTCTCACATATTCCGAGAAACCCAACTTGACTCTCTTGCCCACACATAAACGCACTTGCATGTGATGTTGCGGAATTTCTATGACATTTTCTTTATTTAATAATTTATTTTCTTATTTGATCCAGGGATAATCCCTTTTTAAGATTAAAGTATGAATATTGTTGTCTTCTCCAACACATACGTTTTTTTTTTTAATTTAAATTTATGTTATCTTCCTAATAGAAGTGAGGCTGCTTACCATTACCTAAGTCAACAACTTATTGATTAAGTGTTCGTTTGGAATAGCTTATTTTTGAGCAATAAGTGCTTATAATTCGTGATTCACGGTATACGAAGTAAGTATGTAAGAGGAGTTTTGTCTCGGCTTGCGTAATAAGGACTTATTTTTCAAATATAAGCTCTTCCAAACACACACTAATAATAACTAATACTACATATATATATTATCGGTTGAGGCCTTTGAATTTCATGCTGAGTGGAACTCTCCTGGTGTAAATTTCTTTATTGTTTGGCAACAATTAGTGGTTATCTTGTTATTATTATTATTATTATTATTTTGGTTTATGGATGCGTGAGAGTGACAACTTTTTATTTATTAATTAATTAATGATAAATTGATGAATAAATAAATGACGCGCATTAATGCAACTTCCTACTTATGTCGATGTTTGCCTTGAATTATAGATTGTATTGAAAATTCTCTAGCTAGGAAAGATTATGTTATTAATTATGTGTTTTGAATTTTTGACTATCCCTTGTTTTCTTTTGAATCGCCACAAACAATCCAATAATTAAAAAATTACTAAAATAAAATCGGCTCAATGTTCATATCATATAAAATGACTGCAATAACGAAATCTTCATGCTTCATGAGCAGCGTCATTATCCACTGTTGATTTGATCATTTGTTTATTATTTATTTCCCGCGCCAACTTTATGGGAGCAATTAACATGCATCTTCCATGCTATATATTAATTTATAAGCAAGAAAGATGAAACAGTACATGTTTTAAGGTGTATTAAATAATTAAACAATTACTACCTCTGGTCCTAATTATAAGATAAAATTGATTTTTTTTGGAGAAATTAAGGAAACCAATTAAATTACTTTAGAGTATTTATATTTTTATATTTTTTTACAAACTAATTAATTTAACTAATAAACTAATATATAATCTAAGAATACTAAAAATATAAACACTCTAAAGTAATTTAATTGGCTTCTTTAATTTCTCCAAAAAAATCAACTTTATTTTATAATTAGTACCGGAGGGAGTTAACACAGAAGCTACAAAATCAAGCTTCTGAGTACAAAAATGACTGAAGAACACGAGGAGGAAGAAGAGAGGAAAAAGAGAGAAAGAAAGAGAATGAGAAATCGAAACTGGGAAAAAATGATTCAGTGATTTATTATTTCTGTACATGTGTCTAATATATACACGCAAATAAATAAAGAAAGCACAGCTGGCATTTCGCTGATTAGCTGTCATAACAACTAAACCAATTAAGTTATAACAAAAACTAACTAAAAACTAGTTACAATAGTTACTAGTTTATCAGGAGTACTTCTCAATATGTACTACCAGCTAACAACCGATTGATTCTTTTCTTTCATATAAATATACATAAGCTTCAGCCATTATTTAGTCTGTGCGGCTTCAAGGTCCACCACCTGATCTTCACCGCCATTTTGTGATATCTCTGTTCCTTCAGGTGTACGGCAAAGATGTGGACGACGATGTAGATACTTAAAATACGACACCAACATCACTATGAGCGTAGGCGCAGACATGTTGATGAGCAACGACTGGATTGGAGATACCAATACCAATAACAGAAGTTCACAGGCAAGACCTCCACAAACATGGCGCACACCCACCATTAACTTATTACCTGAATCAGCCTCATCATGATTTGATCTCCTCGAAGTTATTATGGTCGGTGCAACTATGTACACAATTATTGCTATCAGAAACAGCATCATGAGAATGGGTTGTTCACTTAAAGGGTTGGCGCTTGATCCTTGGTACTTTATTCCCATTAAGGTAAGCAGCAATCCGGTCAAGTACTCATAGATGGTGTGGTCTGAGAGAATAAAATCTGCCCCGGCGAACCTTCAATCAATCAAGAAATATAAATTTAAAATCAGGGCAGGGGGGAAAAAATATATGTTTGGTTAGATTTCGTCCATGAATCTCAAGGTAACCTTCTTGTGATTTCTTTGGGGGAAACATTCCGATGAATTGAATTCTTTTATTTCTCCATTAGATTAACCCATGGCCTGGTGTTTGAACTAACTCGTGATTAGTTAAAATAATCATGAGACAGAGCAGCGAACAATAAAAACCCACGATTCATTAATAATTTCAGCCAAAAGTTTATTCTCATAATCTCATTACAATACAGCAGCAAAATCCAAAACTTTAAGCTTCGTACTGTGAGTTTCAGTGAAATGATTTGGATTGAAATTTCATTTTCTAAAACTAATGACTACAAGATTGCGGGTGCTGATGGTGATGGCAAGTGGCAACATCATGGGCAAAGATCCAGGGACTGAGTTATTTTTATCTGAACAGGGACTGAGTGACAAACCTAATTAAACTATAAGGACCACTAGCTAAATTACAGGGACTGAGTTATAAATTCAGTCAATCAGTAAGGGTTAGATATTTAATTTCCCAATAATTATATAACCACCTGCGTGGTGGATCATCAACTCCTACGGGATTCTCCCTCGAGGTGGAAATTTCCAGTGACTCAGAGATGAAGCGCATAGACCTTGTGATGAAGCCTCTCATCCCAGAAATTGAAACTTGACTGGTTAAAGTAAGGAGCCAACCATACAGGGGACCCAAAATGGCGGGATGAATCACATCTGAAGAACTGGAGGCCCTTCTGTACATATAAGGAATAATGAAGTTAGAGAATCTCAATTAGTTTCATAGCCATGTATGTATATAGCACAACAGAAAAACAATAAAGCTGAAGAATCTCAATT
This sequence comes from Inga laurina, assembly GCA_963855925.1. Classification (NCBI taxonomy): domain Eukaryota; kingdom Viridiplantae; phylum Streptophyta; class Magnoliopsida; order Fabales; family Fabaceae; genus Inga; species Inga laurina. Next base: position 14,460,453 of record OY979704.1, on the reverse strand, counting down.
TGATACAGTGCCATATATATAGATAGCAACAGAAAAACAAAGTTGAAGAATCGCTGGCTACTTAGCCAGATAGCAACAGGGGGGGGAAAAAAAGAAAACAGAGGTTGAAGAAGAAACTTTGGGTGCTTAGCCAAATAGCAACAGAAAAAAGGAAAAAAGAGCTTGAAGAAGCAACTTTGGCTGCTTTGCCAGATAGAAACATAAATGAAGAGATAATTGTAAACTACACAGGGGGCATGGTAACGCTGCTTGATGTGGAAGTATGGGGAAGAACAGATCCAGACATGGAGCTACTCATTGCAGGAATTGGTGTACCCCGTTTTAAGTTTCAGATATAGAAAAGATCAGAGAAGAATGAAAAATGAACACTGAACAGAAGAAGAGAAGAAGTGAACATGAAATGAAAAACAAGTGAGAGAAGCTTTATTTATAGCCCAAGGGCCAACGCGGAATGGGGTAACGTGAAATACATAAACTCTTCACTTTTGTTTTTTTAAAAAACAATATTGATCTTTACGTAATACCAGTTAGTTATTTAAAATATTTTTTTAAAATCATAAAAAATTAGTTTAGTATACTGAATAATACTGAAAAAATATTTTAAAGAACTAACTGGTACTGAAAAATACTTCAAGATGGTCAATATTGTTTTTCAAAAAAAAATGAGGAGTTTGTGTATTTTACACTAAAATAGTGCATCTTGAGAAAAAATCCTAGTAATATAGGGTTTGTTTAAGTTGAAGTTCAAAAAACATGTTTACACAAGTCAAAAAAATATTCTTTTTATATACTTATCTCGCATAATATAAATTATTTTAAAATAACAGATTCTACTATTAATCCAAACAATCTTATTTTTTGTTAAGTTTGCGCGTATGCCATCGTTTCTGATCTCTTTCACTTTTTTCTTGTCATGATGTATCATCGACATTTGCTTCATGTGAAAGGAATCAATTATCGATAAAAAAAAAAAAAAAAAAACAAGAAGAAGAAAGGAAGGTCTCAATTTAATTACGGGATGTGAAAAATCTAAATATCTAATATAGGTCACCCAGTGACACTCTTGCACTCCGAACGTTTTCGACCAATCGGCTTTAAAATAAAGTTGGCATCATCCGTACCGATGCACATGGTCGCTTTGTCATTGGTGCATTATAAATTTTAAACAACAAAAATATAAGTGAAATAATTTTTTCGAAAAAGAACTGCCCTTGTCACAGAGTAAGGGTCCATTTGGTACAAAGAAAATTTGAGGAGGGAAAGGAAAGAAAAGAAAGATTATAACTTATAAGGGGTGATAAAAGATAGGTAGGGGTGGAAACAGGTCAGGCTTGTGCCTGAGCCTGGCCTGTGGCTTGTTGGAGGCTTACAATTAGGCCTGAGTCTGGCCTGTACACAGGCCTGGCCTGGCCTGTGGCCTGTTAAAGAGGCCTGAATTTATAAAACCCTAAACAGGCCAAACAGGCCGACATCCTAAACAGGCCTAAACAGGCCCACACAAACAGGCCGAAAACAGGCCTAGTAACATTTTTTTTTCAAGGCTCTCAAAAGTAAATAACCGATCCAAAATTCCAACAACTTCAGATTCCTATAATGCAGATACATAGCACCTCATACTCCAAGCAAAAATGCACTAAATAGATGCACTGCAATGACAGTTACATTATGTAGTAAAGATTGCTGCCTCAACAGCAAAAATTAAAAAAGAAAAGGTAGACACATTGAAAATGATATACTATAAGGCTATAAGCTGAACTTCAACTTAAAAGGATTTCAGCTTAAAAAGGAAAAAAAATACCCATATTGATCTTGAGCTCGCAGAAGAGCATTAGCAGATATTGCAGAACACAACATTTGTATTGATGAGTTGCAATCTTGATGCAAAACTTTACGCCAGCAATAAATATAAACTGTTTCAATGTTTAGCAGAAAAAATGTAATACTTCCACAAGGAAAAATTAATTTTCATTTTATGTTTTTCAGTTTTTTCACACCTCAACCATGAGTACAACAGAAAATGCATTAATGACTCATGCCCAGCTAGTTCAATTAGTACATATTCCCATCAAAGCATTGAACTCTGAAAGAACAAAAATTCTGGTGCATCAACCTTACACAGTTCACTGAAAGGATGTTAATCATGTAATATGGATATGAACCAGCAATAACTCTTACATTGCAAGAGATATATGCCTTTTCGTTATTATTTGCACCACATCACCTGGATATACACTAAAGAATCTGAGCCAAATCCCAAATTAAACTTCAATTCAATCACAAAACACATGCAAGATCCAGAATAATGCAAATCCCAAATTTAATCAATAGATTAACGTTCTTGGACTCTATTAGTTCATGATCCTTCACAAACTGACTGTGATGTTCTAGACATAAATGTTGTGGACCATATAATGCAGTGAATATGATAGCTAAGGCATTAATGCACAAAATTCAGGATTTCAACCATAAATTACAGCAAGATCCAGACAAAAACCAGCAAAGAGTCTAACAAATACCACAGCAGTGAAAATGCATACAATCTTCTTATTCTTCTTACTTTCACATCAAATCTTCAAAAAAATTTCTTCTTCTCCTTCAAAGGCCTGGAAAAAAATTAATGAAATATATAGGATTAGATCATAACACAATTTAACATGTAAAAGAAGTAACTTCCTTAAGATCCTAACTTCCTTTTATTTCATCTCAACTCAACAGAACAGGGGATGAACTGAGACACTACACAAGGTATACATATATTCATATCTACAGGATAATCAGTCCAGAGCTCAAGCTTAACGATTTCAAGCCTTGAATCAGAGCACATTTCAATAATAAACAAACAAATTAAAATAACAAACACTTACCTAATGGCTGAACTAAAACACAGCGAAGAGAGTCTTCGACGGTGGACCACCGAGAAAGAGTAGTGCTGAACTGAAACACAGTGAATCTTTGACGGTGAGAGATGGCGGACTGAGGGTGAGAGACGGCGGAGAGAGTCTTCGACGGTGGACCCCCGATCTGATGGTCTGAGCGTGAGAGACGGCGGAGAGAGTCGGAGAAGATGGAGAGAGGAGGGGCGGCGGCGGCGGACTGGTTGCCGACTTCTGCTCATCGAAGGCCGGTCACTCGCTGAGGGGGCTACAGGAATCGAAGGTCGGACACTCAGAGGTCCAGAACTCCAGATCTGGGACTGGGAGGGAGTCGCGACTCGCGACACGAGCATCTGTGGATTCGGAGGTTTATTTCAACTGAACAAGTTTTTTAAATTTTGGGAATTAGGTTAGTAAATTAAGGATGAGGGAGCCGATCCAAAAAAAAATTAAGGAAGGAGGGAGTGGCAGATTTGTAATTTTATATTATGTAAATTTTTTTTTTAATAAAATCTTAACAGGCTCAGGCCGGCCTCACAGGCCTATCAATAGGCCTTGGCCTGGCCTGTTAAGATAAACAGGCTTATAAAGAGGCCTTGGCCTGGCCTTTTAGCCTGACAGGCCAGGCCCCAGGCCCCTGTCAGCCGGCCTGGCCTGTTTCCACCCCTAAAGATAGGTTAAAGGAAGATGAGTTGTTTGATATGAAGAAGATTGAGGGTGGAATTTGGAGAGAAAAAAGAGAAATATCCATTTTACCATCAACATAAATTAATAATTATATATTAATTAAATTTATATTATTTCAATTCATACATCAAATAATTCGTATTACAACAATTTAAAAATTAAATAAAATGAATAAAATATAAATTATAATTTAAATAAATAAAAAATATTTTATTTATTAATGAAATTGAAATTAATTTTCTATGGAATGAAATTCAAATTTATTAAAAAAATTTGAATTTATTGATGAAATTCGAAGTTGTATGGTAAGAATCCTGAAAAATTTAAATTAAAAGGCGGGAATCCTGAAATTTGCTTATCAAATTCTAATTTACAAAGAAAATTTGAATATGATAAGCAAATTTTGTAGCAAATTTGAACATGATAAATTCCCGCTTTTTAATGTTTAGGATTCCCATCTTTTAATTTAAATTTTTTAGGAGTATATTTGTCTTTCAGATCTTTCTCCAGCGAATGAATTTAGGATCCCACCAATTTTGGTGGGATCTCATCTTCCCATGAATAAAGGAATATTGATGGGCCCAGAGTGGGTCCGGGAACTTGAATTCCCAGAAAGATTGAGTTAAAATTACGTATCAAACGAGGGAATTTGCACATATTCTCTTCCCTTCCCATATCTTCCACATACTAACATTTTTTTAAAAAAATGATTTTTTCTAATTAAAAAAATGAAATCTGAATTGTCCAGACCTGATATGAACGGTCCAGATCATGCAGTGAAACTGGATCCCAATTAGTGGTAGGAATATATTGCTTTATCTTGTTTTTTTTTTGTTTGTTTGTTTGTTTAAGAATGCGTGAGCGTGACAACTTTTTATTTATTAATTAATTAATGATAAATTGATGAATAAATAAATGACGCGCATTAATGCAACTTCCTACTTACGTCGATGTTTGCCTTGAATTATAGATTGTATTGAAAATTCTCTAGCTAGGAAAGATTATGTTATTAATTATGTGTTTTGAATTTTTGACTATCCCCTGTTTTCTTTTGAATCGCCACAAACAATCCAATAATTAAAAAATTACTAAAATAAAATCGGCTCAATGTTCATATCATATAAAATGACTGCAATAACGAAATCTTCATGCTTCATAAGCAGCGTCATTATCCACTGTTGATTTGATCATTTGTTTATTATTTATTTCCCGCGCCAACTTTATGGGAGCAATTAACATGCATCTTTCTTGCTATATATTACTCCCTCCGGTCCTAATTATAGGATAAAGTTGATTTTTTTGGAGAAATTAAGGAAGCCAATTAAATTATTTTAGAGTGTTTATATTTTTATTATCCTTAGATTATATATTAGCTTATTAGTCAAATTAATTAGTTTGGAGAAAAAAATAAAAATAAAAATACTCTAAAGTAATTTAATTGGCTTCCTTAATTTCTCCAAAAAAATCAATTTTATCCTATAATTAGGACCGGAGGGAATAATTTATAGCAAGGAAGATGAAACAGTATATATTTTAAGGTGTGATAAATAATTAAATAATTACTTCTCAATATGTACTACCAGCTAACAACCGATTGATTCGCAGACAACAATCACAACATATATATATATATATATATATAAAGTTAGATATTGGGCTATCCATGTGAAAGCGATTTAAGATATAAAGGAAGCGCGCGATAGCCATTATCAGGATAGTCTTTGGCTATCCGTTTTGCTTTCATTCTTGCACGATCAAAAGATAAAAACTGATACAGCACACTGTATCCGAGTGAAAAATCAAAAGATAGTTTATGCGTACGCCTAACTAAATTATTTATAAACTATAAATATCGCCATTCTGTTTTCAAATATAATATACATTATATAAAAACCTATGGCTATACAGAATAAATTATATGTTCGAAAAATGGACGGCACTAGATATTTATAGTTTTTAAATTATATAAATAAATGTTAAACATTTTTTGTCTCAACTTTTTTCTCTCGCACACGTACCTTCTCCCTCTTTGTTTTCCTTTTCTTTTCCATCCCCTCTCCTTTCTTACAGATTCTCATCATTATTTGAATAAATTATAAAAATAAGAAAATGACAAGATCCAGCTACCTATTACTTTAATAGCTTTTAGATCACCAAACCCCTAGTTCAAAAAGGAAAAATTCTCTCACTTTGGTATTTTTAGATGGTCAGCTACATTCATCCATCCATGTAGAGGGAAGGGATCCATACCAGTTTCTGCATTATAATACTAAAAGAATTGAAAGCGAAAACGGAAGCATTAAAGCAGTGCGAACGCGTGGAGTGGTATATATGTGCGTGTGTGTGTGACCTTTTTGTTTGTACTTTATATAGACCACAACCTCTCCTCCACTGATCGAGTACTTGGGAGGGGCAGGGCTTTTTAATTAGAAAGATTATTGTTAAAATAATATTAAATTATAGTTGGTGTCGGTATCTTTTTTACTGGACAGAGCTGAGAATTCCTCCATAGAAGAAATGTAAAGAAATTTTCAGCCATTATTCAGTCTCTGCAGCTTCAGGCTTCAAGGTCCACCACCTGATCTCCACCGCCAGTTTGTGATATCTCTGTTCCTTCAGCACTGCGGAAAAGATGTGGACGACGACTTAGGTACTTATACCAGCGTAGGCGCAGACATGTTGATGGGCAGCGACTGGATTGGAGATACCGATACCAATAGGAGAAGTTCACAGGCAAGACCTCCACAGACATGGCTCACACCCACCATTAACTTATTAGCTGAATAATGCTCGTCATGATTTGATCTCCTAAAAGTTATGGTCAGTGCAACTCCATACACAAATTTTGCTATCAGGAACAACATCATGAGAATAGGATGTTCAATGAAAGGGTTGGTGCTTGATCCTTGGTACTTTATTCCCGTTAAGGTAAGCAGCAATCCCGTCAAGTACCCATAGATGGTGTGGAGTGAGGGAATAAAATCTACCCCGGAGTACCTTCAATCAATCAAGAAATATGAATTTAAAACCAGGGCGGGGAATATATATATATATATATATATAGAAAGGTAATAATTATTTAACCACCTGCGTGGTGGATCATCAACTCCCACGGTATTCCTACTCGAGGTGGAAATTTCCAGTGACTCAGAGATGAACAGCATAGACCTTGTGATGAAGCCGCTCGTCCCAGAAATTGAAACTTGACTAGTTATTAAAGTAAGGAGCCACCCATACAGGGAACCCAAAATGGCGGGATGAATCACATCTGAAGAATTGGAGGCCCTTCTGTGCATATAATGAATAATGAAGTTAAAGAATCTCAGTTAGCTTCATAGCCATATGTTTGTGTATATATATAGCACAACAGAAAACAATAAAGCCGAAGAATCTCAATTAGATACATAGCCATATATATATATATATATATGTAGCAACAGAAAAATGAGGTTGAAGAATCCCTGGCAGCTTAGCCAGATAGCAACAGGAAAAAAAAAGAGGTTGAAGAAGAAACTTTGGCTGCTTAGCCAGATAGAAACATAAATGAAGAGATAATAGTAAACTACATAGGGGGCATGGTAACGCTGCTTGATGCGGAAGTATGGGGAGGAACAGATCCAGACATGGACCTCCTCATTGCTGAGACTGGTGTACCCCGAAGCTTGCTTTAATTATTTATAGGCCGCGCGCGTCACCATTACGTCGAATCATTTATGTAAAATTTAATAAACTAATAATGAAGTGAGTTTTGGTCGCTTAATTAAGCTCGAGATTTCAAGTTTAATTAGTTTATATAAACGCAAAAAATTGCCTTTGCGGGCCCAACAATGTCACTACATTAATACTAATATAGTGTGTTTGCTTGGCGCGTATTCCATTGTTTCTCATCTTCTGTAACCCCCTACCTTAATAGCCAAATTTATAGTTCGAGAGTGCATCATTAAGTTGAAATAGAGACCAGCGGTTAATTTAAAACTTTTCCAAAACCTGTTTAGTGCGGTCTTACATTCACATTTCGAATATAATTAGCTTGTGCAATTCGCTTTTAATCATGCATATCAGAGTGCAACCAAAAATTCCCAACAACGCTCATGTTTCGTTTACTTAATAAAGGGTTTACAGGGCACATTGCCCATTTACAGTTTCCCATACAGGAGATTACACAACACTATTCAATATATACAGTACATGCAACTAATTCCTAACAAAATATGACAACCAACTACCAAAATTAAAACTCCTAGCTAGGAGCTCTAACCGCCCTTCATTACTTGCTTTTCCTTTGAACCACTTGCCCTTACTGTAGGTTAGTCATTGGAAAAAATGAGATTCAAAAAAATCCCAGTAGTAACAAGTCACTTATAACATGTACAATCACAAAGCATGTGAGCAAATCACAACAACACAATAGCATTTCTGCAACAGCTTTCGCTGCATTCACAACGACATATTTCACAACAGCATGTTTCACAACAGCACAACAACGGCAGTGTTACATAACGGCATATTCAATGAAATGACATACATGCAAGGCATCATACACAGAATAAGAGAAAGAGTCACTATCTTGTTCTTTCCGCTTGTGCACTGGCATTGGTTTATCACGTGCAGGGTAAATGTCAAATCCTGTAATTAGAATTTCAACGACAAGTTATTACTTAATCCAATTATTTAATTCAAACACTCAAGTTGGTTATCATTAGGGATATTTAATCAACTCAACTAAGGAGTTAAAGTGGTCAATTAACCTAAAAGATCAATTCATAACCTCAAAGTTCAACAATACTACATTATACCATTACATCTTCAATTTTCGCATAAGGGGCCAAATCTGCCAGAATTTTCTCCAGACTTTGAAAAATCATAATTAATTCTACAAAAATCAAAATGAGGTGATCCCAAATCCTATGGAAAGCTATTAAAGTTCTCTTCATAGGAAAAATATGAATCATTGCAGGAAATCACCACACAATTCCAGAATTACACAAAATCCCACACTGCTCCATAATTAAATCCAGTTTCGACATCAAACTTTGGGCAACCAGAACTCCCGGCTCAAAAAACGAAATGACACAAATTATGTGTCCATTTTGAAGCTTGGAATGTGAAATTTAAGACTGAAAAGTTTCATAATTTTTAGAGATCATTTGTTATCCAAAAATATCACACAAGTAGAGTACCTTGCTGAAATTCTATTCAGGCTGAAAACCCATATTTACATTTTGAGTTTCAATGCCCCAAAATTCACAACCCAGGGCTATTCCCACATAATTTTTCATGTAGAACACAATGGTAACGTCAAAATTAACAAATTCCCACTTGTTCTTCATGTCCTATTTTGGCAGAAAATTCAAAATAAATTCCAACAATTATCAACTTCCAATTTCAGCATCAAACTTATGTCAAATGGTTTCCAATCATCATAAACCACTAATAACATAACCAAAACATCATGAATTACCCAAACCCTTGTTTGGCCAAAATCAGGGCAGATTTACACATGCCAAAATTCTCATTCAACCAATACAACCAATAGCTCAAATTAATGATAATACTCACCTATTGTTCCTCCTTAAGTTCTTTCTTTGATTCTTCAGCTTTTGTGCTTGGATGGTGGCTCAAAACACCTCCTCTTGAAATTCTAAAACCATAGGAATGAAGCTCTCATCAAGAGGAACAATATTAATGAAGGACACTTGAGCCATAGATGAAGCTAAAGAGGTGAAAATCAAGGTCGAAAGTCTCACCTTTACCTTACTCTTCTTTCTCTTTCGTTGGAGCTGCAGCACCGACTTGGAGAGTGAGAGAGAATGATAAATGATCACTTAAATTGCTGGCCGACCTTGCTATTAGAAAAGTAAGAAAATATTTTAATTTCATATTCTCTCTCACACTCCTTCTCTTTAGTCATCCAAATAAACCAAAAAGTGAGAAAATATTATAATCTAATTCTCTTTCTTTGATTTGGTGTCTTGACCGACCTTTATATGAATAAGAGAATGAGACAATTCAATTAATCAAACCTCCTCTCCTTTCTTATAACATAGCCGAAATAATTGACTTGAGGGGAGGGAGTTGTGTTAACAAATCTTCTTCCTTTCTCTTGATATACTTTTGACCCTTTTGACTCACTTTTCTTGAGAAAAATGTGAACAATGATATTAATTCAACTCTCCCTCCCTCTTTCCCTTATGATTTGGACGAAAAGCATATTAAAATGGAAAGAGGAAAGCTCTTGAAATATTCTCTTTTCTTTAGTTGTAATTGTTGACCAAGTCTTCCTCTTTTACTAACTTGGTCAAATTGTCTCCATATGTCATATTTAGTAGCCAATATGTATTTACTCTTACTTTTCCTATTGTCCTACGTAAATCACGGCCCTTTGAAGAAGATGATGATCTTGTAAAATATCATCTTGCAATATAATATTAAATTGCCAATTTTGCATATGAAACTTGACTAAAGTCATAACAAAATTTTCCAAAGGTAATTATGTCATTAATCCCACCATCTATTTTGTACATTTAATCCTTGAGTACATCTTACGATATTACATCTTTCACTTTATTTATTGTCATTATATATAGATAATTACTTAAGAAAATCTCTATATGCTTCATGTAAAGAAAGGTCTCAATTTCATTATGGGATGTGAAAAATCTAAATATCTAATATTGCTGGCCTTTAACATTGTTCACGCGTTGATATTCTTGCCCTCCGAACTTTCTCGACCAATCGTCTTTCGGCTTTAAAATAAAGCGGATCATTGGTGCACTTTTAATTACATTTAAAAACTACGCACATATGGACTCGTAACTTTTTTATCATATACTCCCTCATGTCCCTTCTATAAACAATTTTTATCTTTATTGCGTAAAAAGAATTGACAATATAAATATATAAAAAATGTTATGTTTCTTCTAAATATGCTCCTATTTATAAAAAGAGCACATGAGAGAAAATGAATAACAAATATAAGAGAGTATAAGAATAAAATATGAGAGAGAATATATAATAAATAAGTAAATGAAAAAGAATTAGTAATAAATGAGGCATAATTAATATAAAGATGTGTCTCTAATAAGGATAGAAAAAGAAAAATTAGATTAAATTTTAAGACACAAAAAAAAAAGTTATTTATAAAAATAATCAACCCTAAAAATAAGAGAATTATTTATTAAAAAGGCAGAAGGGAGTAATAGCTGCTAGTTCACTTCAGTCACGTCAGTAACCCCCTCCCCTGTTTTTTAAAGGTTGGCAGAACCAAAAAAAAAAAAAAATCATATTTTAAAGGGCTCAGAGAGTTAGCTGTGATATGCAGCATATAAAATAGTACTCGTATATAATATGATTTATAAGAAAGATTTTATGTTTTAACATTAATTTATACATTCTTATTTTTAAAAATTTTCAATAAATATCTATTAAAATATCATAATGGAATAATTGTTTTATGTGTGTTATATTTTTATTATTATTGTTTTTAGTACTACTACTATTACTTCTGTTATTATTATTAGGAGTGGCTTAAGTAATACTATAAGACATAAATAATAATTAAAAACATTAAATATTTTTCAAAAGATTGAGACTAGATTATGGAGCCATTCAGATATCATTTAAGCAGATTTGAATTTGGATAACTTTTAAATCAGTGCATTTAAATTTTAAAAATATAGTGGAAATATTTTCTTAAAGAAAAACTGCTGGTAGACTTTACCTAGACTTAATTTTCATTCTCTCTTGTCACAGTACATATTTACAAACTGGCCACCCTCTCTTCCTTCTTATTTCTCCCTTTATATAAATATTTAATTATGGGATGTGACATATTTACTCACTTGCTTTCATCCTATGCACAAATAATCGCTATATAATATATTTATATTCGTTATAAGGTTGTGGACGTGAGATTTTCCAGTTCCTCACACATTGTCAGCTTTTGGGATTTTCTCCTCCTTCAAAATATGTATCATAAAGAGTATTAATATGTGATCTATGGGCAATTTGATGAATTATTTGATGCTTCGGTCATAAAATAGGCTGTCACTAATTGATTAGTAACAAAATTATGTCACTAAATCAGTTTATCACTAAATTTTGTCGCTAATTTATTATTTTTTGTAATGATATATATGTGTGTTCTAATAAATTAAGTACACCTTAAAAAATACATATGTGATAACAATAAACACTGGTCCTAATTAATGATATGAGTTTTGATCATTTAATCACGAGATATCAAGTTTGAGTTTATATGAATGTAAAAAAAATGTCTTTGCAGGCCCAACAATGCTCAATACATTAATACTCGTAATATAGTGTGTCAGCTTGGCTGGGAACTAAGCTTTCCGCTCACGCGTATTCCATCGTTTCTCATCCTTTTAACTTTCTTGTCATGATATGTAGATAATTACTTAAAGAAAATCTCCACACAACCAGTTAACCACACACACAAAATAGCATAGCAAGTATTGTTGTTTCTTTAGATATAAGCAAAAAAAATAAGTTATTCCATATGAGCACTTATTAATATAAATAATATTCTTTTCGGCTTTTGATGTAAGACCCAATTGATTTTTCAGAGAGATTAAGGAAGAAGCTAAATAAGTTTCTAAATCATATCATATATTGTGTATCATTAGATTATATATCAGTTTATAAGTCAAGTAAATAAGTTTGGAGAACTACGATGAGTATAAATACTTTAAAGTACTTTCTCTAGTCCATAATATAGGCCACTTCTAAAAAGAAGCTATGGTCTAGAATGAAGTATAAGTCATCTCTAATTTTAATTAATGTTCTTTTTTCTGTTTTGCCTCTGTGATTAATACTCAATTCCAACTTTACCCTCTCATTATATTCCCTCTCTCTCTAAAATAGCATTCTCAATGAAATTAAACATATTTTTCAATAAGGGTAAAAGTAAAAAAAAAATATATTTTAGGACAAATTAAACGACTTAACTATCATTTATTGTTTCTCGTGATATAGTTGAAATGGCCAACATTATGGACCGAAGGAATAATTTATTTAGCTTCTTTAATCTCTTAAAAGAAAAAATCAATTGAGTCTTATATATAATTTAATTTGGATAGGAGGTACTATAAAGTATAAATATATATCCTCCCAAAAAATCTTGCTTATTTATTTATATAAATAATATGTAATAATAACCCATTATTACTAATTTACAAATTAAGTAGAGCGAATGCGGGGACTGACTAGCAACCTGATGTGGCCCTTTTTTGGCCGGGGACAAAAATATAAACATTCACAAACACGAACCGCGTTCTGACCGCGCATTTTGAAATAAAAAATATACCCCGCAGTTCACAAGGTCAAGTGTTTCAGCAGTTTATTAAAAAGATACTATGTTTTTTTACCAAAAAAAAAAAAAAAGATACTATGTTTTTTGTCCTTCTTATCTTCTGTGCCAACGGCACCAGGGCCTGATCCTCATCCCTCTTCCTTTTTGCTTTTTCACTTACCTTGCTTTAATTTTGTCTTCATCTTTCCTCACATGTGTTGTCCCATGGGTTGGATTATACACTACCCTACAAGGATAAAATAAAGAATAGAATCATGTTTATTAGTATGTGACATCGAGGTGCTTGTTTGAATTGATAGAGAAACTGTTTTTCCAACATAATTTTTAACACACGAGATAAGTATATGAAAGGAGTTTTGTCTCGATTTGTATGAACGTACTCTTGCAATGCTAATTCAAACAGGTCTGAAATCTTGCTGAAGAAGGGTTGGATATTCTTATAATTCCAGAGAGAAGATATACATTGTTTATATATTATTCTTTGAAATATTTATCATGTATAGTAGTGACTTGACAATCATATATTGATAAAATACTCAATATTCTTACTAATAAGTTATGATTCAAAACTGATCAGTGTCACAAATGTACCATTTTTTTAGTATTTAATTTGTAATTAATCTTGGTTAAAGTATGTCAAACAATATTATTTCAGAACAAGGACAATATGGTAAGACAAAAGCAAAAGCAATAAAATAAAGAAAGTTGATTTCATTCCTAGCTCTATGAATTTAGGTACTGTGATTTTATCCCCCACACACATATAGCATATTCTTCTTTCAATATAAATACGCCCCGTATTATTTTGGGATGAATCTAGATTAAAGAAAGTCACAGTGCTTTCACGTAACCAACTAGAGGATAGTATTTAGTATGGTGGATGAATCTAGAATTAAATTAAATGAAACCAGTTTTTTAATTGTCAAACTTTGTTCAATGAAATAATGCACCGAATTTATTGTAATATTTCTTTTTGACCAGCAACTTAAAATATGAATAAATAAAAAGGAAAAAGTAAGGCCAAAATATACAATACATCTATAATTAATATTATGTTATAATTATAAAAATTACTTAAAAAGACTAACCGGCTAGCTAACACGAAGTCAAAGCTAATAAATTTGGTTTTTCTCTACCTCCTGTGACATTCATTTTCTTTTCACTTACCATCTCGTCAACATTAAATTGAAGTTTGATTACTCTAAGTTTAATATTTTATCAATTTTTCTGAAATATTTTTATTGCCGTTTTAAACTGTGCCAACTAAAATTTAGAAATTTAAATTTATTTATGTTATTTTTTAATAATATAACATTTTAAATGTGTATACTTTTCTTTTCATCCAGACAAAGGGTAAGGACAACAATTCTCTCTTTCAATATTGGTTTATGTTAGCTCCAAATATAAGTAGGCAATAACATTACCACAAATGTCTATACACATTTTTGAACAATGTCTAAATTGCTGCTTTACGACTTTACGGAGTCCCGAATATTGAAACTTTATGACTAGGACGGCACAAAAAAATAATTGAAACTGTTGATTGCTACTGAATTCAGATAATGCTGTTTTAATTTCAAGAAAAATTAAGGGGAATACATTTACATGGTGGTGTGATTGTGATATTGATATTGATTTAAAATATAAAAAAGGGTTAATGCCTCAACATCACAAAGTGTGCATTCTATGGGTATGTTTGTTGTGAGAAAATTGCAGAGGAGGGTAGAAAAAATTTTATGAGTTGAATTTTTTTAAAAAAAAGAGAAAAGTGTGATTACAAAATTTTAATAAAGATAATATATAAAATAAAAGAGTAAGAAGAACTAAATAAAAACTTTTGACCAACTAATTAAAAACGTTTAACCCCACTTTCATCAAATTTTTTTTGTTAAATCCAACCCCCACTCAAACCAAATAAACCTTAAAGAAGGTCCTCTTGCACGATCTCTAATAGTACTCTTGATTTGATTGATAAGTTTATATAATATGGTGTTTAAAATCATTACGAAAGTGTTAGCAAGCCAGTCGGATTAAACCGGTTGCCATAGCTGATAAGTCCATCTAGCGCTCGAAATTTTGAAAACATGGAGCCACCACTAAAATTTTAGAAAATAGGATAACTTTGAAAACCTTTTTAAAATGGAAACTGGTCTATAAAAACCATTTAGGGTTCGGGAGTCGATTGTGTGTGGGGAAGGTGTTAGGCACCTCACAACACCCATTCATAAGAATGGTTACCCTAAGTTATTTATTTAAAAATAAAAATGGCCTTTAACTTTATTATAATTACCCAAATAAATAAAATAAAATATTTACAAAAATGAATGAAATGAAAACTAAAGAAGAAGAAAAAAGAGAACATTTATTTACAACAACAAAATAAGAAAAAATATATTTATTTAAAAAAGAGAACATTTATTTACAACAACAAAATAAGAAAAAATATATTTATTTACAAAATTGGACTTGACCTAGGATGAAAACCTAGGGCCTACGTACCCTTTAGAGGGATCAAAGCCCATATAGTTCGGGGGGTAGAAATGCGTGTCACTTTGTTTGTGTTTTTTAGAAAAAAATTTTATTTAATTTATTTGAGAAAAATAGTTTTTTTTATTTGGTTTGTATTTTTTATTATTTTAAAAAAAAAACGTTTTTTTTCCATTTTCTTGTAAAAGAGAGTTTTTCCATTTTATTTTCATTTATCAAAATGTGTCAAAATATTTTTTTTCTTTTTCTTTTTTGAAAGAGAACCTAAGAAAGGATAAAGAAGAACAAGAAGGAAAACATCACAAGTTAAAAGAAGGGGAAGCCAAAGGTGAGAAAACTTATACATACCTTTTATCCTTGAAAGCAAGCCAATTTAGTAACATGCCATCAACGCTTGCAACCCTCTTCGAAAGCATATTATCATCAAGGTAAAGCAAAACAAGATAATGCATACAACTCCTAACATTCCCACCATTTAGTCAACAATAAAAAAGAAGCTTCACAGCGTCATTGTTTAGTGTAGAAGCAAGGAAAGTTGTAGGCATAATAATCACAATAACAATCACAAGAAGTAAAGCATGTCACGTCTTTATGAATCTCTTCCCTGTAAACCCCTTTCAAACACTTCCAGTTTTGTTAAATGCACAACAAGGACGATCACATATATAAAAACAATCAAAGTGGCAAGAGAGTTTAAAATGACATGACATTGATCACACTATGATCATGTTATTCACAAAGCTAAAGAATGATGAGAGAGATTCGTGAGGCAAAGAAGGACAAGATGGCAAATGCATGGTCATCTTAAAAGAATATCCAAGAAAGTGAGAAAGCACGCTATGGAGTTAGTAGCTATATTCATAATAGAACAAATAAAAGAGACCACGACGTACCTCTTTCTCTCCTGAAATTTTTTTTTGTCCCCCATGCTTCAACCCTTATACTCCTATTTATAGTTTCAAGGTAGGGTTTTCTTCATAAATGCTCTTTTTTTTTTTAATTTTCGTTTTTGATTTTTTTTTTTGTATTTTATGTTAAGAACTACCTAACTTGACCTAATCACCATCAATGGAGATTTTTTTTTTTAATTTTCGTTTTTTTTTTGTATTTTTTATTGATAAAATTTCCTAACCTGACCTAATTACTATTAGTGGAGATTTTTTCTTTTTTAATTTTTTTTTTCATTATTCTCCCCACAAGTAACTTCCTAATTTAAACCTATCAACATAAATGAGATTTTTTATTTTTTATTTTTCATTTTTTTCATTTATTATTTTCCCTTAATGAATGACAATGCGAATCATATCAATGAGGGGATTTATTTTAATTTTCGTTTTTTTTATTTTTTCCTTTTCAATGATGATTGCCTATTTAGACACCGATCATCATCAATAGGAGGATTTCCTTATTTTTCTTATTTTCATTTTTTTTAATTTTTTCTTTCAATGATGATTGCCAATTTGGACACCAATCATTATCAATTTTTTTTTGTATTTTTTTAGTGGGGCCCGGACAAAATAGGGTGTTCACAGTCCAAATCAATGTACTTTTATTCCTGGTCTGTGTCACCCCCTCCGTAATTATATCTGAAATACGTGATTAAAATAAAATAGAGACCACTACTTATCAAATAACATTTACTAACCCATCACATGACGGGGTTTCCAGAAATACCTTTCAAAATCATTATAAACTTGGTCTCATATTCACATTTCGAATACAATTACTATGCAAAGATAAATCACATTCATATAAATATCAGAGTGCACAACATAATCATCCCGGCAATCCCGGGTACATACCTTCGCTAAAGATACACAGGGCACAATTGCCCATTACAATTCTTCAAATGGGGATTACACAATCTCATCTCAAATTCATAACCCTATATTTAACCGAATCATATACAGTCTTCACAACTCATTGATAACCAACACAAACTCTCATCTCGAAGGAGTCCTAGCTGCTCCCTCCACGAGCCACTTGCCCTGTCTAAATTGTTGGTAGATAAGGGTGAGATTCGAGAGAATCTTAGTAAGGAAACATTATTAATATGCAGGCAAGATAAGTGTTTAATACATGACATGCTTGCATCACATAACTCATGCACACATACAATGACAAATCTATAAGCTCAATGCTTCGAACAATACACATATGGCCATAGCATATATTGAAACATAGTTTCAAATCATTCGTACATGTTCCACATAATCAAGCAAAGCAATAATATGATCAACACATTAATACAGTTATCAGAGCATGCAAGAGAGATAAGTTCCCTACCTTAACCCTTTTATGCCTCGAAACGTGTGCCTCAATCTACATGCAAACAGCTTGGGGCTTCATATTCGATCCTACAATGTCAAATGTACTATTTAGACACTTCCATAGTGTTTCTGGGGGTTATATGAGGCTATATTGAAAATTTACTAAAATGCCCCTGGGGATCCAGCCCGGCCCCACTGTACCCAGTCCGGCTGTACTTTTCCCGAAATTTTGACATTGGCTATTCTAACATATTTCCGCCCAAAGAATCTATTTCTGAACTTGAAATTATCAAATTCAATGTCAATTACAAAATTACCCTTGGCGGCCCCACTTTAAGGGTTTCAGAGCCGTTTTCGTAATTATGATTTTTCGGCCTTTTCCGAAAACGTGCCCAACTGTAACCCCACCTAATTTTCGCTCCTAAACTCAATGGAATCATCAAATCATTGAAAATCCAACTCTAAGACCCATTTATAGAGCTGGCCGAAATTCTCAAGTATTCTGGGAAAAATTGGGGTTTTTTGGTTTCGGCTCCGTAAACGCGTTCCTTTCCACTCCTAACCACTTTATTGACTATTCCATTAGGTTACAACTACCATTTAGTACCAATTTGAGTAGCATAACAGCCCCACACACCCATTTTCCATTTTTGAAACCAATAACAATACGGCGAAATTTCACCGATTAAATTGTCCACAGCAACCAGAATAGTCAATACACAAGATTTTAGAAGTTACCTCAAGCTTCCACTGGCTTTTCTCAAGAGTGGCTGAAACCCTAGCCCTTCTTAACCATGAAAATTGAGCTTCCAACACCTTAAAGAACATGAAAGAGAAGCTTAGGAGCAAGGTTATACGCGTTAGGAGCTAGATCGTCAGAGAAATCGGCTTACCTTGTGAGATTTCTCCTCTTTCTCTCTCTAAGAGCTCTCAACTTTCTCTCACTAGTTTCAGCTGGTTCAGCACGTTAGAAATGAGAGCTGAAGATGATGAGAAAATATTTGATTCCATGCTGATGTCATCTTTTATTTTGATGATGTCATAATTCCCATTTTCGAATTTTCTAGCAGATTTTCTGCCCAAACTTTGAAAAATCATAACTAATTATAGAAAAAAAAAATGAGGTGATTCTAAAACCAACTGAAAGGTATTTAAGTCATCTTTACAGAAAAATTATGGGTCATTACCCAAAATTATCACAAAATTCCAGATTTACATAAAACTCATCGCTGCCCCAAAACAGAGTTCAATTTCCATCTCATACTTTGGACAGTCATATCTCCTAGCTCACAAAACGAAATGGCACAAATTATATGTCCATTTTGAAGTTTGGGATGTGAACTTTAATAATGTTTCAGAATTTTTAGACACCATTTGGTCATTCAAAATGTTCACACAAACTGACTGCCAAGAATAGAGTTTCACTGGACAAAATTTCAGATTTTGCATCTTTGCTTCCAATGGTCCCATTTTCATACCAAACATCATTCCCACATAAATTTTCACAAGGAATCTATTGGAAACACCAAATCAATCAAATTCACATTGACATGTTTTCACAACAATCTCAACATGTCAACATAATTCACATTTCAAAACCTAACATTGCAACTTTTCCATTCCAAAGTGCCAAACCAATTTCAATGACATCAAAACACACTATGACACCATTTCCAATAAAATACCCCATTCAATTCTTCCCTTTATTCTAAGTCAATTTGGATGTTAATCTACAATTGAACTCAAATACAGGGTTTCAGCGCTGCTCACAACACACACGAATCACATTCGAGTGCCAAATCACATCATATTCTCCAAAAGGGTTATTTATCACTAACCACATCCACTTTTGGAGTTATTAACCCTAAATCACAATTTGGGATATAGCTAAACCGGGGCTTAGCAATCCACTAATCTCAGGCTTATTCTCTAAGCTCAAGTCTCAAAAGTCGGGGTATTACAATCCGCATAGTTTAGATAATATTATTGTAGCGTGGGAAGTTGTTCATTCAATGAGAACCATGCAGGGGAAAAGGGCCTTATGACCATTATGATTGATCTGGAGAAGACCTATGACAGAGTAAACTCGAATTTTCTAAATGACTGTCGATTAGAAATGAAGCTCCCAAGGCATATTATTGATGTTACTATGGTATGTGTTATGACTCTGAGTATGCAGATTATTTGGAATGGAGAGCAAGCTGATCAGCTTGCTCCTACCAGAGGCGTTCGCTAGGGGATCCATTTTCTCCCCATCTTTTTGTTGTCTGGGTGGAAAGATTTGCTAACCTAATTCAGGAATGAGTTGAATTGAAGGATCGGTTCCCAATTCAACTGTGTAAGCAAGGCCCTCTTCTTTTGCATTTGTTTTTTGCCGATGATATATTGTTTTGTTTGCAGAAGTATCTTCACATCAAGCCCATATTTTACGTGATTGTCTTGACGAGTTTTGCGTGGCCTTTGGTTTGTGGTTGGGAGATTAATAACACCCTTGGGTTTCAAATGGCGGCTGACCTGGGGGAAGTACTTGGGTGTCCCTCCTCATCATATACGCTTTACAAAAGATAGCTTTCATAAGGTTCAAATATGAAAATAAATTGATTTAAACTTTATAAATTGTATTTTATTCTTAAATATATCAAACTATAATGAAATTTACATCTGAATTAAAATACAAATTGCTTTCGGATGTCAGACTTTGTTCAATGAAATAATGGACCGACATTCTTGTAATAGTTTAGTTGAGGCGTAAAATAAAAATGTTAGAATAGTACATAAGATAAAAAATTAAGGTAAAAATACTATAGTTAATATCATACTCTAATTACAAAAATTAAAATTCTAAGTAAACAGGATAAAATTATAACAAACAAGGATAAATGCTGAAATTATGATAATTTAGCCCTTATTAAAAAATACAATATTCTAATTTTTTTTTCAATTTTATTATAATGACACTTATTTTTTGGTTGAAATAAAATAAAAATATAAATAGAATAATAATGGTGTGGATACAAATTCATATAATGTTCTTAAGTAAAAATAAAATTTATTGTTTATATATATATATTGTTATTATTATCAGGTAATTACTAAAAACAATAAATTATAGTAATAAAAACTGCGTATTTGCACACATCTAAAACAAAGCTTGATTTTACTATAGAAGAAGAAGAAGAAGAAGAAGAAGAAGAAGAAGAAGAAGAAGGTTGATTTTGAATCTTTTGAATTTCATCCAACAAAGTTTGGAGCTTGAATTGCAAAAATTAAAAAAAAAAAAAAAACGCGGGTGAGTTTACTTTTACACACACAGAGGCGAGTTTGTGCCTTATTAAGAGACCACCATGATAGTTGCTGTCCTAATGAAGAGGAGCCAAGGACTTGTTTGCTGTCTCTCTCGATACACAATCCAAAGATTATGCCCCAATTGTAAAGTGTTTGTGCAGTTCCCGTAAGAAAAGGACAAAGGATTATGCCCCTAATTAAGTACCACAATTTGCAAAAGCACAATTTATAAATAAAAAAAAAATCAAACTCTTGTAAAAATTCATTTGAGTATTGGAAGGCTTCGGTTTCATTTGAAAATTTAAAAAGGAAAAGGCAAAAATAAGAGAAAAGAAGGAAACAATGGAATCTTTCATTCCCTACAAGAGGTGTGTTATCTTTATATACATCTTTATTTATGTTTCGTATCATCATTCACCTCCCCGCTTTTTCATTTATTATACTCAAAACCAAGCCAAAGTTGTTTTATCCCTCTAATTCTTTACGTTCTTTGCATGTGGAAATTAGCAAGGGCTGTGTTATTACTAAATTTAATTTCCAAATGACTAAAATAAACCCTTTGTAATATTTGCTTTGTTACTTATTTATTTGTTTACTAGTTTGAACTACTCTTGGAGAAACATGTGAAGGATAGATGACTAATTAAATCTTCATTTTCTGTATTTATCCTTTTTTCAGACATTTTCTATATTTATCCTGCTCATCCTTCCCTGTCACCAAATTAATCCCCAGATGACTGGCTAGCTAGCAATCAATAATTAATACAATCAATTGATAAAAACTTAAAAAAAATAAATCCTATCAATCGTGCTAATCTAAAATGATTGGAATAACTATATCTTAATTAATGCATTATAACCATCAACATCGTGCATGTTTGGATTAGCGGTGGAGAAATATTTTCTTTTTGCAATCTGACTTTTGGAAAAGTTATATAGGATAAAAGTCATATTGTAATTGTGATTTGTATTTGGATTGGTGGTGGTAGAAATGATTTTTTTTCTAACCTTAAACCTTTTTGGATTAGTGTTTGAAAGGCTTGTTTAGATGGAAAATGACTGAAAATGGCATGAATCTTATTGAATATTACAAAAATATATTATTTGAAATATGTTCTATAAATTGAAGTGAAAAAATAAAAATAAAATTTGATTAAATAAAAAAAGTTCAATTATTATTAAAAAAAGAAAATACATGAGTGTGTGAGAGAGAGAAGGGGGGAGAGATTGTGGGTCACATACTCAAATATTGACTCATAAGGGCCCGTTTGGTACGCTGGAATTGATTTTAATGGAAATGGATATGGATATGGAAATGGAAATGGAAATGGGGACTAAAAGTATGTTTGGTATATCATGGAAATGAGATCTAATTTTTGTATAAAAATACCAAAATGTCCTTCAATTTTTTATTTTTTATTTTTTATTTTTTTTGAAGGTAGTAGAGGGTAATAGATGGAAATGATCACATGGAATTGTAAATCTTAGGTATTTTGATGGAATTGATTGGGTGGAATTGAGCCTATTTGGCTTCCACATGGAATTAGAAAATTTTCCAATTCCATCATACCAAACAAGCATCATGATGAAATTGATCCTCAATTCCATTTCCATCACCCCTAATTCCATCATACCAAACATGGCCTAAGTGTTTCAATGCCTCAAAAAAGCACTTGATTTCAGCTTCTAATAGAAGCTCCTTTTTTTTTTTTTTTTTTTTTTGAGTACAAAGGAAAGCAAAGCTTGAAGATAATAAGAGTGCTAGTAATCTTGCACCACAAAATGATCTTGTGGTATTCCACCACATTCCATCATGAAGAGGTCATTGCATTCCACAGGTGCTGTGTCCATTGCCAAAAAGTTCTGATTACTCAATTGAGCATTCCTCGCTAGATAGTCAGTGCACCGGATGTTCTCTCTATGAGTATGAGCAATTACCAAGTCCCAATCTCGGTAAATGAGGGACCTAGTAGTTGAGATGATATCGAACAGTGGGTGATCCGCCCCACCGTCTATGAACAGTAGTTGAATAGCCTGTAAAGAATCTAAAAACAGCCTGATCCTTGTAAGCCCCAACTGCTTACATAGCTGTAGACCGCTGTGAATTGCGTGAATTTCCACAGCAACCGAGTTGTTATGCCCTAGCTTCTGCTGAAATCCCCACATCCAGATGCCCTGATGATCCCTAATAACCCCGCCACATGCTACAAGCCCTCTGCTATCTCTGGAACCATCCACATCGACTCGTACATATCCTGGGTCTGGAGGTTGCCAGTGGTCGAACCCCTTTTCTGGTGCTTTGAATAACTGATGTTGAAAGTTGCCATTTTCCACATTTTCGAAGAGATGATACGAACATTTGTGAATTATCTGTTTTGGATTATCAGCTTTCCCTTCCATCGCCCATCTGCAGCGATTCTTCCACAAGAGCCAGCATATGGTACTGAACACCCTTTGCCATGGCCACCTAGCCATCCTCCTATTCCCTGGGGAATTTTGCATGTTCCATTTGAGCCATTCCTGCAAATTGCCAGAAAAAAACATAGTATAATAAATGTGGTTAGTTATAGAAAACCATACTCTCTTGGCTTGCTCACAGTCTCTCAATAGGTGGAGGATACTCTCTTCACTCTCACACTCAAAGGGACAAGTGTTTAGGACGCTCGGATTATGTTTTGCTCTCACTTGATTCGTTGGAAGCCTTTCATGGAATACTTGCCACATGAAGAATTTGACTCTTTCAGGACTTTTTCCTTGCCATAAAGCTTGCCAGAGAGTTTGTCGTAAATGGACTGAGCTGTGATGAATTCTGTCATATGCTGACTTCACACTGAAGTTCCCGTCTGAAGCCGATCTCCAGTATACAATATCTTCCTCAGTACCTGTAGGAGGAGAGACCAACATAATCTTCTCCACAACCCAATTAGGGAGGAAAAATTCCCATTTTGTTCTGTCCCATTCACCTTCTTGAGTTACGAATGATCTGACACTGACATCCATGTCTACCAATTCTTCATTCTTCTCAATATAATCAATCAGTGGTCTATCCAGCGGAGCCCAATAGTCTAACCATGCCTGAGTGGGTCTCCCACTTTTCAAGCGTCTACCTAACCCCTGAATGAAGCTATCCCAAACTGCAATAATTCCATTCCACATAGCTGATTGATTACGTCTTCTTCGTACTTGAGGGATCGTAGAAGTCCCGCATGAGTATTTCAAATGAAGGCACTTTACCCATAGGGCCTCAGGCTTCTTAATTATACCCCAGCATAGCTTCATGAGAAAGGCTTTATTCTGGCACTGAAGGTCTTTAATCCCTAAACCACCCTCTGACTTTGCTTTCTTCAAAACATCCCAAGCTATCAGATAAAGTTTCTTAGAGTCATCTTGCTGGTTCCAAAAAAAAATCTCTACTCAATTTCTCAATGAATGATAGAACCCCTTCAGGTATCAGAGTTGATTGCATCTGGTACTGCGGAATATCTGAAACCACCGACTTGATGAGGACTATTCTCCCTGCCATACTCAGATATCTCCCCTTCCAATTTGCCAGCTTTGATCTGACCTTGTGGATTAAAGGAGCAAAAGTCACCTTAACCATCCTCTTATGAAGGAGCAGGACCCCCAAGTATTTTCCCAGGTCAGTTGTCAACCCAATCCCCACTCTTTGGCTCATCTCATATGCCCTATTAAAATGGACATTCCTGGATACAAACATTTTTTATTTTTGCAAGTTGATCTTATGCCCAGACACCCTACCAAATAGTTCCATGACATTCTTCATCTCGTCCATTTGTTGATATGTGGCCTCACCAAATAATATTAGATCATCTGCAAAG
This sequence comes from Inga laurina, assembly GCA_963855925.1. Lineage (NCBI taxonomy): Eukaryota > Viridiplantae > Streptophyta > Magnoliopsida > Fabales > Fabaceae > Inga > Inga laurina. Next base: position 14,435,682 of record OY979704.1, on the reverse strand, counting down.
AATAAGTGAGAGATATGGGGTCCAGCTGTAGACAAACTCAAAGGTTTCCAATTCCCCAACTGTACTTCCCGGTGGATTAGTTGCCCTAGAAGCTCCATACAGAGAACAAATAGATATGGACTCAACGGGTCGCCTTGTCTCACTCCCCTGTAGGTTTGAAACTCCCTGAGGCCACTCCATTCCAAACAATGCTCATAGTAGTGGTTGAGACACATTGCATGATTAGGTTGACAAAATCATCCCTTAACCCTAAGCTATGGAGAGTGAATTCAAGAAAGCACCAGTCAAGTCTATCGAAGGCCTTCTCCATATCAATTTTTGCTGCCACAAAACCCTTTCTCCCTCTCTTACATCTCATAGTATGGATTGCTTCCTGAGCCAAGATCACATTGTCCACACCCTGCCTTCCAGAGATGAAACTACACTGATTCTCAGCCACGAGATAACCCATAACATTTTTCAGCCTATTAGCAATCACCTTACTCAAAATTTTGAAACTCACATTACATAAGGATATAGGCCTAAAATCCCTCAAGGATGAAGGAACGTCAACCTTGGGAATAAGGATTATGTTGGTTTGATTGATAGCTTGAGCCTCCTCTGGGTTTTCAAAGATCCTGGTCACCAAATCGCATATCTTGTTGCCAATCAAATTCCATTGAGTTTGGAAAAAGTGGGGGTTAAGGCCATCTGGCCCCAGTGCTTTGAATGATCCCATCGCAAATGCAGCATTTTTTATCTCAATAGGGGATACCTGACATTGAAGACCTTCCAGTTGGTCTGTTCCCAATAATGGAAAGTTAGCAGGCCAAGGGGAGAATGGCGTAGATAAGTTCTCCGCCGTGTAAAGTTTCTTAAAATAATCAGTAGCCATGCTTCTCAGTAACACTTCATCTGATATCCATGTGCCATCCTCATTCTGAAGAGAGAAGCTCCTTTTTTTTGTTGAAGCCCAATGACACCCAACGCATTCCTAAATGGCGGGATTTCACTGACCCGAGCCCCTCCAAACTCGGCTTTTCCCCTCTCCAAATGTATTTCCAAACAGGCTCATCATCATCTATACCATGGATTTGATAATTTTTTTTATTATTTGATTTCCACATTAAATAGATCAAACAAGCTTTATCTCCTTGTACATTGCACGTACGAGTAGGGGTGTTCAACAATTTCCCGTCCCGACCTTCCCGTCCCGATCCCGAGCAAATCGGGACGGGAAAATCCCGTCCCGAAAATTTCGGGATCGGGAATGTGATTTCGGGATCGGGAAAAATTCGGGATCGGGATCGGGATCGGGAATGGGATTTCCCGATCCCGACTTTTTCCCGATCCCGAAAATATATATATACACATATTTTTTTTAAAAAAATATTTAAGTAAATAAGACCAAATGTAAAATAAAATGTGAAAATCCCTAACACCCTTAAGTAATATCTATTCTTTTAGTTTAGTTAGTTAATTTCATTTATTATTTATTAAACAATTCTAATTTTTTGTTCTTGTCTTTGTTCTTTTTACAGCTGAATCGACAACTTTAAGCATGTATTGGACTAATTATATATTTATATTAGACTTATTTGGTACAACATGATATTAGACAAATTATATATCTATATTAGACTAAAGGAAACACAACAAAAAAATTAAATATAAAGATTTTTTTTAAAAAAAAAAAGCAAATTCGGGATCGGGAAATTCCCGATCCCGATCCCGAAATTTCCCGATTTTCGGGATCGGGAAATTTTCGGGATCGGGATCGGGATCGGGAATGAAAATCATTCCCGAACCCTTCTCGGGATCGGGATCGGGAATGGCGTTTCCCGATCCCGATCCCGATCCCGATCCCGAACACCCCTACGTACGAGGGAGTATTGTACTTAAAAGTATTGATTGTGATAATCATATATGCAGAGATATGATGTTAGATAGTATGATTATCAAAATATATTGATAGGGTAATAAACATGTGACATTGACGTTAAAAGTTAAATATGATTAATTTGATTATCATTGTAAAAAAAGGTCCAAAATTTTTTTTCGGATATGAAAGAAAAAACATTTAGACCCCCCGCATAATTATTTTAATAGCCTCCAAATGTCTATTAGATGGTTATGTTTTGTGATTCATGATTTGATGTCTATTTTTTAATTCAATCAAATTGAAAGCATGATTTAATGTCTACTGTCGAATTCAATTTACTTTAAGTTATTATCTTATTTTCAAACTCTAATATAATAAAAGATAGGAATCAAATGGGAACAATATCCCAATAAATTTGAATAACTTGGAAACGAAATGTATAATTTTAGTTCACAATTATTATTGAAGAGGTCAAATTTTATGGAGTAAAGGAAAATTGACCATAATATGAAATACTTTGTAATGATTTTTTCAACAGGTATTAACTGAATGAGTATCAATGTAATTACGCATTGATTATTTAATTATGTAATTAATCCACCCATTTTTGTTAAACGGGTATTACAAAACAACCCCCCCGCCCAAACCAAGCCCCAACAAAACCACCCACACCCACACACACAACTACATTAAGAGCAATTAACATCTTTCTTGCTTTATACAAGTATTTTGTATCAGGAAAGACGAAATAGAACTTATTTTAATGTGCATTAAATAGTCAAACCATAGTACTTCACAATATGTACTGGCAACCCATTGATTATATTCTTTCATATAAATGTATTGGCAACCCATTGATACTGGCAAGCGTATTTCATAGAATTTAAAGTGAGTTATAATTATAATATCACAACTTATTAATGTTATCTCCTTTATGTATTTTATATATCGACATTCCTTTATAGGGATGTTGCTTGCTTCACGTTTCTTCTGTTTTTTACAAGGCCATTGGCCGGCCATTATTTTGAACTTGATTAAAGGTGACCCGTATATGAGTGAGAATTTTACTTGATTATGGTGTAGTCCTACCTTTACACCTCTGCAATTCTCTCTATTTATAGTTATGCCTCCAATTTTTCATGTCCCTGTAATTGACAGTTCAAGAGTCATCACTAAAGTTTTTCATTTTCCACTGTTGGATAAGCAAGCAAAAAGAAGGGCTAATAATCGCTCAATAAAGAACTAATAAAATACTTTAAAGATGAAATTGCATCTTAATCCCACCAGCAAGGTAAAAAGAACTCATCAAGAGGATTGTAAAAGTATATGATTGGTTAAAAACATTAGCCATGAGAAAAGACAATTATGCCCGGAACACCAAAATCAGATTATACTGTTTTAAAGAAATATTAAGGGGAATATATTTACATGATAGATACTGTGATAGTGTGATTGTAATATTGAGATTTAAAATATTAAAAAAAGGTGGTCCTTTCCCTAAAAATGGGGTTAGTTGATCAAGCCTTTTGTTGATTTGATTCGATCAGCTTTTGTCGAGTTTTGAATATAACATGCATGCCACTCACATGACCCCCAAAACACTCACTCCCAACATCTTTAATATATATATATATATATATCTCTATACCCCCAAGGCTCAACATAGAAGACATGTGGCCTCTATGGGAGTCATCTTCCTCTTTTTATCTTATTTATAAGTCACTTTCAATATATTTTACTGAAATTAAAAGAAAAAAAAAATTAAATCTCATTATCTGCATTGTAACATTTAAATTTTTTTTCAACTTTACTCTTATTTAACACAGTACACACTATACCTTACACAAATAAAGTCTGTACATAATAAATGAAGCGTACAATTCTACATTCAAATGAAAAATTTAACATCGTGATTTATAAATATGACCAAAAAAAACTTCTATTCCTGTCTTATAGTTAAGACCATATATCTTTTGGTTCTATTTATAAGTCATTTTCAACTTATTTCACACAGACTAAGAAAAACCTTGAAATTTATTATGTCTACCTGAAAATTTAACAATTTTTTGACTCTACCCCTATTTAATATATATTATATGTCATGTCAATAAAATCAGTATAATAATAAATCAAGGATAAAATTGTACGTTATGAAAAATTTAATGGTGCGACTTTAAATAGAATGAAAAAATTTCTTCTCCCCGTTGTATAAATAAAACTAGGGGGGCTCATACCGCTCCCCTATTCCAAAATGTTGGATGATAAAAAATTTGAAAAACTAATTGAGGGTGGCAAGTGAAAATAAGGATAGAAAAAAATTGAGACATAAGCTATTTTTATTGACATGTGTAAGTTAGGTAATTTTATCTTAAGATATAGAGAAGCTTGCGTTATACTGGTCGCATCAAATGAACTGTGGGAATATATCTATTTTTATATTTTTATTTGAAATTTAGGAGTATTTTTTTATTTGTTTAATACAACATTTTCTTTTTACAAATGACTATACTTACATTAAGTTCTTTATATACATTACATTAAGTTCTCTAATCACACATGACCACGTGTTATAATTTCTTAATATGAGTCAAGTTAAATGATAATAATTTAAAAATAAAACACATTATCGGATATAATTGAAGAACTTCACAAAATGAATAAAAGGAATTTGGCATAAATATTTTCTTTTTGTAAATAAGAAAGCAAGTTTCAGCCTTGTGTGTAAAGGGAATTAGCTGTGCTACGTAATATATCAATGTTTTTTTTAAAAAATAAAATAAAATTGGGTGAGGAGTGAGAAAGGGCTCCACAAGGAAACTAGAAAACTACATAGTGGTATCTCTCATCATAATGCATCATTAAGAAAAGGATCTGCTACTATTATGTTCTCCCAGATTCTTTAAAGAACAATGGAGAAACCCAACTGGCCAACTTGATTTCCACGTGCCATTTTGACAATATTTTATTTTAGTTTATTAGTGCTTTCAAGCCACTTTACCTGCAAGCCACAAACTTCGATGGAAATTGTTGAAAAATAAATTTTATCTGAACTATCCCCTTTTTTCTTTTGAATCGCCATAAATAATCAAATCATTAAAAAATCACTAAAATAAAATCGACTCAATCATATTATATAAAATGACTGCACGCAATTACTAAATCTTCATGCATTATAAGCAGCGTCATCATCCACTGTGGATTTGATTATTTATTTATTATTTAATTCCCGCGCCAACTATATAAGAGAGCAATTAACATCTTTCTTGCTTTATACTATTTCTAGAGCAAGAAAGATGAATTACTTCTTAAATAGGCGTATTAAATAATTAAACAATTACTTCTCAATATGTATGAAAGCGTATTTGATAGAATTTAAAGTAAGTGTGATAGACATATATTTGGATATATATATATATATATATATATTAATTTGGCTTTCCCTTTTTGCTTTCCTGCATGCATCATCAAAATAGAAAATCTGATGGCACTTTGCATCCGCCTGAAAATTAAAAGAGAGTTTATTCGTACGCCTAGCTAAATACTGCATGTTACTGAATCATATAAGCATGTATATTATTTATAAACTATAAATGGCGTCATCCATTTTGCGAATATAAAATTTATTCAGTATTGCCATAGGTTTTTATATAATTTATACTATATATATTTGAAAAATTAATGACACTATCTATTATAGTTTACAAATAATATAAATAAAGGTTAAGTATTTTTTCTCTCCTTCTCCCTCTACTTTTACCTTTTCTTTTCTGTGTTCCTTTTACTTTATTGGTTTTTTTGGGTCTAAAACCTGCTTCATTCTCATCATTATTTGAATAAACTATAAAAATAAGAAAATGACAATGCTTTATCCACTATTCTTTTGATATTTATTTATTCTTTATGATATCTTTACCCTAACTATAGGTTTCATACAATCACTTGCAACTAATAATCCTTTGTTAATTCCAAACCCTCTCTTTCATCATTTCAATTATTCGTTAATATATATACTCGATTTAATTGATAGATCACCAAACTCCCCAGTCAAAAATAAAAAATCTCCCACTTTGGTATTTTTACATGTCAATCCAAACCCAAAGGATGGTCACTTATAAATTCATCATCCATGTTCGGGGAAGGGATCCATACAAGTTTCTCCATTATGATATAAAAAAAAAATTGAAAACGAAATAAGTAAGCATTAAGCAGTGGACGTCCTGTGGAATTTATATGATCTTTTGTTTGTTTTTAATGATATTATTTTCTATAGGCCTCGTTATCACTTCATTTCAGTTCGAGAAGTTTTAGGTATAGAAGTGTAGATGTTTAATTCAACTTGTGGAAGCAAATTAACAACTTAAAAAAAGCAGGTGGTTTTGTACTTTATTAAGACCACAATGATAGCTGTTGTCCTAATGAAGTGTTTATGCACCTCATGTCATCCATATGGAACCTTTGTGAAGTTACATGCAAGGCAATGACAAAATATCCTGCCCCAAGGACCACAATTTACAAAAGGCAACGAACATTAAAAATTTTATCAAACTAATGTAAATTAAACAATCTTTTCAGTTAAGCAATCTGTGCAAGGGAATCAATTCGAAATGTGAGAGATCGCTTTACGTACAGGCACTGACGTCAGACTTCCATCCCAAACCCAATAATTTAGAGATCAAAGTAATTGTAAGCTCAGGATATATATCTTACGTGTATAAAACTCTGACTCAGCCCTCTGACTATAACAAATTAAATACTCCCTTGGATCTTTAATGCAAGACCTATTTACTTATTCTGATTAGATTAAAAAATATGTGAATTAATGTATCATGTTTTTTCTAAAACACACTAACCTCTTTCTTAATTCCTTCAATCTCTCTCTTACTAATAGGTTACTGTATCAATAGAGGTAAATTAGAAAATAATTGATAAATATGAAAAATAAATATTATATTTAAGACCAAGATTAACTCCCCAATTAGGTCCTTAACCAGAGAGATTACTTTACAGACATAGAACAGTAAGATCCATATGAGTAAGGCCATCAACAAAACAACAAAAAAGCCAACACGTATGCGAAGAAATCGGAGCACAGTCGAGTAATTAAAAGTCGATCTTCAGCATTCAAATTAAGGTATCAGCAGAATTAAGCAGTGGAAGTTGCAGGAGGAGCTTCAAGGTCCACCTGATCAGAAGCAGTTTGTGATATCTCTGTTACTTGATCAGCACGGAAGAGATGTGGTCGTCGGAGGTACTTATTATAACATGAGACCGACATCACTATCAGTGTGGGCGAAGACACATTGATGACCAACGACTTGATCGGAGAGACCAATACCAGCAAGAGAAGCTCGCAGGAAAGAGCTCCAGAAATATGGCACACAGCCATCATTAACTTTGAGGAATGATCACTCATATGATTTGATCTCGTCAACGTTATGAGTGCAATGAAGTACACAAATATTGCTACAAGGAAAAGTGTCGTTAGAGTAGGGTGGTCGCCGAAAGGGTCGCGACCAGTACCTTGGTATTTTATTCCCACTAAGGCAACTAGCAAACCCGTCAAGTAGGCATAAAGGGTGTGAAGTGACGGTATAAGATCTTGCACGAAGAGCCTTCAATCAATCAATCAAACCAATAAATATAAATTTAAAACCAGGGCGAAAATATCCATAAAAAATACGATATATATATATATATAGCAAGGCAATAATTATAACCTGCGTAGTGGATCATCATGAACCCCTACGGCGTTCCTCCTCGAGGTGGAAATTTCCAGTGACTCAGAGATGAACAGTATAAACCTTGAGATGAAGCCCCTCAGCCCAGATATTGAGACATGAGTAGTCAAAGTAAGGAGCCAGCCATACAGGGAACTGAAAATGGTGGGATGAATCACATCTGAAGAATTGGAGGCCCTTCTGTAAATATTAAGAAAAATGAAGTGAAGGAAATCTCAATTAGCTTCTGTTGGTTCTTGGATTCTGGAAGAATCAAATAGTGTATGTAGAAAGAAAGAGAGAAAAGAGAGTGGAGATATTCTAGAACCAGAATCTGCAATTCTAGATCAGGGAAGACAGGCTTCACTTAATAATACTTCATACATAATTGTCTTACATATGGACTTAAATAGGAATACCACAAAACTGACAACATGTCAGGCATATAACTGACACCCCCAAGATACATATATAACTAATGATACAACTGACAGAAACTACCTAAAACGAACAACAACACAGAAAAGATAACTGCCTATAAAATAAAGACATTATTATTCCACAAAGACAACAGTATGTACCCCTAAACTGAGCGCCTCTTCCTAGAATAAACCAGAAGAGGACGATGTACTCTAACAGCTTCATAGCCATATATAGCAACAAAAAAATAATGAAGTTGAAGAATCTCAATTAGCTTCATAGCCATATATAGCAACAGAAATTGAAGTTGGAGAATAACCCCTAGCTACTTAGCCATAGCAACAGAAAAAAAAATGAGGTTGAAGAATCTTTGGGTCCTTAGCCATAGCAACCAAAAAAAAAAAAAAAGATGAGGTTGAAGAATCTTTGGCTACTTAGCCGGAGCAACATAAATGAAGAGACAATAGAAAACTACATAGGGGGCATGGTATTGCTGCTTGTTGTAGAAGTATGGGGAAGAACAGATGGAGAAACGAACGGAAAAAACCCAGACATTGCAGAAATTGATCTAGTCCGAAGCGTCTTTAGTTGTTTATATAGGCCAGAAAACCGCGTAATTATTTGGAGTCGAATATTCATTTATGTAAAATTTAATAAACTAAACTATCACAAAAAAATTAATAAACTGACTGTTGATAATTTAAAAGTAAAAGGTAGTGCATGAGAGTAAAAGCGAGTAATGGGTGCTGAAAAGTAGGGGAGATGATCCTATTCGATCCTTTGTTCTTTGTATTGTCTGTGTATTGTCTGATGGATTACTGCATATCTGTTCCGCACTTGCTTTTGTCCCACGCACACGTACATTATAATGGCTATAGTATTAATTTTATGCTGTGATTATGCATGTGTGTATTAATTACTCTCTATTCCGTTGACTGTTATAACTATCATTAGTGTACGACATGTGCGAATTGAAATCTTGTTGAAGAAGGGTCGAGTATTTTTGTAATTCAATTAGAAAATATAGAAAAGATACACTATGCATTGTTTATCGATTCTTTGAAATATTTATCATATATAGTAGCGATGTGACAATCATTTATTGATAAAATACTTCATATATTTACTAATAAGTTATGATTAAAAATTGATCCATGTCACCACCTTTTTAAGTATTTAATATGTAAATAATCTTAGTTAAAATTGGGTAAAGTATCTCAAACAATGTTATTCCAGAATAAGGACAATATGGTAAGTAAGACAAAAAAAAAAAAAAAAAAAAAAAAAAAAAGTAAGACAGACATAAACAAAAGCAATACACAATAAAGAAAGTTGATTTCATTCCTCTATGGATTTCTGTACAGCGATTTCATCCACATGCACATAAAGAATAAATGAAGTCACAGTGCCGTTATCTAGAATCAAATTAAATACAAACAGTCTTTTGACGCCAAACTTTGTAGTACGAAAGAATGCACCGAATTTATTGTAATTTTTTTTTTAACCGGCAACATAAAATATGAATAAATAAAAAGAAAAAATTCAGGTCAAAATATACTACTATCTATAATTAATATTATATTATAATTATTAAAATTTTTAAAAAAAAAAAAAAAAAACAGGCTCACGCGAAGTCAAAGCTAATAAACTTGGATTTTCTCTGCTTCCTTTCCCCTTCATTTTCTCTTCATTTACCATCTCATCGATTAAATTGAAATTTGAGTGCTCTAGTTTAATATTTTATCAAAAAAAATTTAAAATATTTTTATTGCAGTTTTAAACTGTGCTGACAAAAATTTAGAAATTAAAACTGATTTATTTTATTTTTAAATAATATAACATTTTAAACGTGAATACTTTTCTTTTCATTTAGACAAAGGGTAAGTACAAAAATTTACCCTTTCAATATAGGTTTATGTTAGTTCCAAATATAAGTAGGCAATAATTTACCATAAATGTTTATACACATTTTTGAACAATGCGTAAATTGTTGCTTTACTACTTTATCACTGGGTCCCTAATATTGAAAATTTATGACTAGGAGTAGTTCACTAAAAAATAATTGAAGGTGTTGAGTGCTACTGAAGTCAGATGATGATACTGTTTTAAGATTAAGGGGAATACATAATACATTTAATTACATGGTAGTGTGATTGTGATATTATTATTGATAATTTAATATTGATTTAGAATATGAAAAAGGGGCAAAGCCTCAACATCACAACGCATGTATGACTGTATTCGAAAGAAGGTTACTCTTGATTTGATTGATATATTAAAGCAGCTTATGTTGATCTGCAGGCCACTCGCATGACCCTTTAAACATCTTTGAATTTTCTATCTCTTACTTTTCCTTCACTACCCCTTCCCCCCGCGGGGGCACAACATATATATAGGGGTGGCCTCTTATGGGAGAATCATATACATTCAAAAATTTTAAATAATAAAAAAAAAGTTAACAAAATTGAGACACTAAACCAGTTTAAACTTTAAAATACTATTGACACGTTTAAGTTAGGCAATTTTATAAGATGTGGGGAAGCTTGCGTTATTATCTTACTGTATGTTGCTCACTTACGTTTAATTACACGGGAAATTAGATATGAATGTTTTTTTTTTTTTTTTAATTTTGAATGTATATGATTCTCCCATAGGAGGCCACCTCTCTATATATGTTGTGCCTCAACCGGGGGAAGGGGTAGTGAAGGAAAAGTAAATATATGTCCCCACCTCTACAATTCGACGTTGGCTCTATATTGATGACCAGTCGCATTATTCATGACTTGTCAATTGTCATTATGTGTGTGTTCATAATTAATTATTAAAGAATAGTGGAGCATAAGCAATCAGATCATTAAAAAAATTACTAAAACAAATCGACTCAATCATATCATCTAAAATGACTGCAACAACTAAATCCTCATGCATAATAAGCAGCGTCATCAACCACTGGGGATTTGATCTTTTTTTTTTTTTTTTTTGTTATTTAATTCCCGGGTCAACTACATGAGAGCAATTAACATCTTTCTTGCTTTATATTATTTTATAGCAAGAAAGATGAATTAGTACATATTTTAAGGTGCATTAAATAATTAAACAATTACTTCTCTGTATGCACTACTAGCTAGCTACCGATTGATTCTTTTCTTTCATATAAATATACATAAACAGACAACATGTATATAGTTAAAGTTATATATTGGGGCGGCAATGCATGAAAAGCGTAATTAATGGAATTTAAAAGTTGGGAGAATTACAATTAGGTCCCGTCTAAGGAAAAAAATGAAAAATTGGTCTCGCTAACAACTTCAGAAGCCTGAATTAACAACCCGAGAAGCGAGCCTAACAACCTCAAAGGACCAATTTTTTATTTTTTTCTTCAAACGGGACCTAATTATAATTCTCCCTTAAAAGTTAGAAAGCAAGAAGCACGTCATAGACATTATCATGACGTTCTGTACGTGGCATTGTGGCAATCCTTTTGGGCTTTCATTCAGGCGTCGTTAAAATCGAAAGATATATGAAAACTGATATAGCACTTAGTATCCGCGTGAATAAAAAGAATAATATTATGAAAAAGGTTAAGCTGTAAATTTGCCCCAAAAATTTTTCCTGAAGAGTAATGTTATTCTGGAAGTTTTTTTAGGTTTAATAATACACCGGAAGTGTTAAAATAGAGCAATGTTGTCATTTTCCGTTAAAAATTTAATTGTCAATGTTAATTTTTTAATGATTAACGTTAGTTTTTTATCGGTATATGGGTCAACATTAGTATGTTTTGTAACTTTCAGAGTGACATTGAATCTGAAAAAACTTTTAGGTCAACGTTGTTCCTCAGTAAAAACTTTCGGGGCAAATTTACACCTCAGCCGTTATGAAAACTGATACATGTTACTGAATAATATAATTTTTTATGTTATTTATAAACTGAATAATGTGGTTTGTGAATTTCTTCAACTTCTTTATTGTGATGAGTGATCTGGAATTGTCACGAATTTTTAATTAATCAATTGTATTACTGAATAACATGTCTAATGCATGATTTATTGTTAGCAGTATCTATTGCCTCTGTGGTTAAAAATTTTAACAACAAATGTTAGTTTTTTAATGGTTATGTGTGATGGTTTTAGTGTAGTTGGAAATAGTAATAACAGAAAATTATAATCGCTGCAATTCACATCATATATTATTCAATCGTCATAGGGATCTGAAACAAATACAGCAACAAACCATAGAGAAAAGGTACCGCAACAGGAATAACAGAAAAGTAGAAAAGCAAGTTGGCGGAGGGAGAGGAAATATAATCCACTACGAAGAGAGAGAAGAGGCTCCGATATATTCCACACCCTTTCATACGTCTTTGTCTTATATATAGCAAGAGATCAATCCCCACTAATGGCACCCCAAGATGCACGAATATTACATGCAACCAACGATTGTAAGGAAAGAGGAGAACTTGACTAAGGAGGGGCACTTAAGGTGGAATGAGTATAACATCAATGTAACATGGTGAATTATAATATTCACAGTCCTAATAAAAGATAGGGAAAAAATAGAATAAAAGAATTTTGAAATTATAAAACCCCAAATAAGATATATGTTACCAAGAATAGATAAAGTCATGACGAAATTTGATAAGCAATTCACAGTTCATTTTACTGGAAATATCTAATTTAGAATTTTACAATTTCAAAATTCTTTTTTTGTCATTCTCGCAAAAAGATATTTTATATAATATAAAAAATTAAAAAAAAATTCTGAAAAACGTTCCACGCAGCAACGATAATTGATTAGTGTGTGATGGATTTGATATCTCTTAAAGAAAGTTGTGTAGGATGTTTAGAAATTGGGTAGTTTTCAAGTTGCTTTGATATAGAAAACCAAAACTTGAAGAGATTGGTTTACTTGTGATTGAACAAGAATGCTAGCTTGTAGATTTTGGAACTAGTAATTTCTCTTTAATAGAATGAAAACTAGTGTGTGTTGTGAAATGTTTGAGTAAAGGGGTGAGGCGTGATGTTTGAAGGGGATTGGCGTGTGTTGATGAGTTAGAGTTTGTGGAAGAATAGTAGTACGAGTGCTTTTGTGAGGCAAATGAATAAAGAATTGAAGATGAACAGCATAAGATTAAGAAGCAATTAATAAAAGAGAGGAAAAGCCACTTTACCAAAAGCCAATGACCAAAGACAAAAAGAAGCAGCCCCCAAGCAAGAATGTGTACTATTGCAACGTCACAACAAGTTTGTGTAAGTAAAAAGGGAATATGATTGTGCAAACGTTGGCTACGTCTTGGATAAGCTTGTTGGGCCTGTATCTCAGTGTTTCCCTGATTTTCATTTTCATGTGTTGGGCCCAATCCATTAGCAACCATGACATTATGACAATTTTGATAATTTTTTAACACTTTCCAAGCGATGCTGAGATAAAAAGAACTTAGGTCCCATTTGGTATGTTGGAATTGGAGAGATGGAAATGGAAATGGAATTAAAATCCATGATAAAGGTTTTTTTGGTTTGCTTGGATTGATTTCCACATGGAAATCAATTCCACCAAAATGGGCTGAATTGATTTCCATGCTAAAACCCATGGAAATTAGATGTTTCTATGGAGCGCAAATTTTCCGACTGAAATGTCCTCAACCTGCTCACTCACAGGCAGCGACCTTTGCTCACTCATGGCGGCTGCGACAAAACGGCGACCATGCACACTCATCGGCGGCAACAACGGTGACCTCTTCACTTCAGATCTGGGTTGCAATTGTCCACCATTTTCACACCCTTCACGCCCACCACCGCGCGATGACCCATGTGCGGCGGAAACTTCAGCGAGGGAACAATCGATCCGCGATAGCCACGAGCTCGATCTCTGTGCGAGCTTGATTCTGAGCCCTCGCTCGTCTCAATTGAACAAGGATGTCACAAGCTTGACGGCGATGAGCTCGATCTATGTGGGAGTTTGATTCTGTGCCCACGAGCTTGATTCTATGCGAGCTTATCGTGGCGGTGGCATGGCCGAACACGATCCCGCGATAGAACAAGATGGGTCCTTGGGTTGAAGTTAGGATTAAAAATTATGAAGGGTATTGTAGACTTTTAACATAATCAATGAATATTTTAATTAAAAAATTATATCTCATTTCCATAACATACCAAACACATGTTTAAATCTCATTTCCATATCAATGTCCATATCTATCTCCATATCCATTTCCATCAAAATCAATTTCAGTATATCAAACAGGCCCTTAGGAATATTCATAAATGTTTCACCAAAACTTCGAGGATAAAATTGAACCTTAACCCAAAATATAAATAGAATATTAAAAATAATGAGTTTGAGCAAGTTGGTACTGGATTGTAGAAGCTGGGTATATGCATCATAATAAAATAATGATACATTGATACTCTTATACTCACTTTGGTTTTTAATACAAAATACTTTAAAATTCAATTTCTTCATTAAATTAGATCTTATATTAAGTACTTATCTGTACAATGTTTCTTCATGTTGATTATTATTTGTAGTTGGACGAAATATGAGATGGGATGATCAAATGGCCTTGGTGTTGGAATATTAACATGTGATATGGGATTGTATCATGAGGCTCCTAGACACCTACATTAGGGTTTTAAGCTTTCTCTCTACTGTACCATTTTGCTCTTGTGTATATGGGTCATGATCACTATTTAAAGCTTGAGTTGGCAGGGCTCTTTCTATCGCTATGATCGAACATTTCGTCCTGAGCAAGGGAGAAATGTTCAACCTTCTATTCAATATGCCTCAACTGAGACAGTTAGTGATCCTGCCTGGTATCTTGACAGCGCTGCCACTGATTATGCATTCCACTGATCAAACATATATTTACATATTCCTATGTCGATGCCTGCTCCTCACACACCTTGGGTAACAGGATGGACTATGTCTGCCAGCATCTGCAAGCGAGGGTGGACTTGAGTTGATGACAAAATGGGGCTGAATAAATATTAATGTTAAGATGTAAAAATACCCATAAACTTTTATCAAAAGTGCACCTATCACCATATATTTTTCTAAGGTGCAAAAATACCTATGAATGTTCAAAATAGGGGCTAAAATGTCATGGCCGTTAAATATCACATAACACCGTTACTTTTGACAATGGGCCCCATGCTATTTTATTAAAGTACCAAAATGCCCTCAGGAAAAAAAAAATCAAGTAAGGGTCTTGCTGTATCAAAGATACATGGGGCTGAGGATTCAACTGGTTTGTTTTGGGTCCCCTCCAAGCTAATTGAAGGCCTTCAGTCTTCATATTGAAACCCCCAAACCATTCATCATCTATGTAGCAGCATTTCTCAACATATATATCCATCAGCAACCACGTTCACATTTCACTTCCAGAATCTAATTTAAAAGCATACCAATCATCACTCCCATTGTAATACCCCGAATTTCGAGACTCGAGGCTAGAGAATAAGCCTAAGATTAGTGGATTGCTAAGCCCCGGTTTAGCAAGATCCCAAATTGTGATTGGGGGTTAATGACTACAAAAGTGGACGTGGTTAGTGATTAATGAACCCTTTTAAAGAATATAAAGTGGATTGTAGTCACTTGTGTTATGAGCAACGCCAAAACCCTGTATTTGAGTTCAATTGTGGATCAACATCCAAATTGACTTAGAATAGAGGGAAGAATTGAATGGGGTATTGTGATGGAAATGGTGTCATGTTGTGGTATTTAATCATTGGAATTGATTTAAATTGAATTGGACACATTGGTTGCAAAACTGGAAATGCTGTCCAGTGTGAATTCTGTATGGCCAGTCTTATTGTGTGGATGTTTTGACTAGGCAAATGATGTCAGAAAATTATGAAACTTTCCAGTCTTAAATTTCACATCCCAAGCTTCAAAATGGACATATAATTTGTGCCATTTCGTTTTGGGAACTGGGAGATATGACTGTCCAAAGTTTGAGGTCGAAAATGGACTCTGTTTTGGGGCAGTGATGAAATTTATGTAATTCTGGAATTGTGTGGTGATTTTTAGTAATGGCCAATATTTTTTCTATGAAGAGGACTTAAATACCTTTCATTTGGCTTTGGAATCACCTCATTTCGATTTTTCTAGAATTAGTTATGATTTTGCAAAGTTTGGTCAGAAATCTGCCAAAAATCCGAAAATTGAGAATTATGACATCATCATGTTACATTGATGACATCAGCATGGGATATGTTATTAAACGTTTTTTTCCTTCTTCCTCCTCATTTCTGACGCTGCAACCAGCTGAAATAGAGAGAGAGCATATGAGATCTTTAGAGAGAGAAAGAGGAAGAAATCTCGCAAGGTAAGCCGATTTCTTCGACGATCTAACTCCTAACGCGTATAACTCCGATCCTAAGCTACTCCTTTATGTTCTTTAAGGTTTGGAAGCTCTTCCTTTGGTGTTTTCAAGTTAGGGTTTTCAGCCACAAGAAGGAAAAGCTAGTGGGAGCTTGAGGTAACTTCCAAACTCTTGCATATTGACTATTCTGGCTGTTATAGACAATTTAATCGGTGAAATTTCGCCGGATTGTCTTTGGTTCTAAAAATGGAAAATGGGTTTGTGGGGCTGTTATGCTGCCCAAATTGATACTAAATGGTAGTTCTAACCTAATGGAATAGTCAATAAAGTGGTTAGGAGTAGAAAGGAACGCGTTTACGGAGCCGAAACCGAAAAACCCCAATTTTCCCCTTAAAACCCATATATTTCGGCCAGCATTGTAAATGGGTCTTAGAGTTGGATTTTCAATGATTTGATGATTCCATTGGATTCAGTGGGCAAAAATAGGTGGGGTTACAGTTGGGCACTTTTTCGGAAAAGGCCGAAAAAGCATAATTACGAAAACGCCCTTGAAACCCTTAAAGTGGGGCTGCCAAGGGTAAATTTGTAAATTGAAATTGAATTTGATAATTCCGAGTCCGGAAATGGATTCCTTGGGCGAAAATATGTCAGAATAGCCCATGTCAAAATTTCAAGAAAAGTGCAGCCGGACCGGGTACGGCAGGGCCGGGCCGGGTCCCCGGGGGTATTTTAGTAAATTTTCAATATAGCCTCATATAACCCCCAGAAACACTATGGAAGTGTCTAAATAGTATATTTGACATTGTAGGATTGAATGTGAATCCCCGAGTTGCTGGCACGCAAATCGAGGAGCAAAGACTGGAGGTAGGGAACTTATCTCTCCTGCATGCTCTGATAACTGTATTAATGTGTTGATGCATGTTATTGCTTTGCTTGATTATGTGGAACATGTATGAATGATTTGAAGCTATGTTTCAATATATGCTATGGCCATATGTGTATCGTTCGAAGCATTGAGCTTATAGATTTGTCATTGTATGTGTGCATGAGTTATGTGATGCCAGCATGTCATGCATTAAACACTTATCTTGCCTGCATATTGATAATGTTTCCCTACTGAGATTCTCTCGAATCTCACCCTCCCCTACTAACCTTTCAGACAGGGTAGTAGATTGAGGATGGAGCAGGCAGCCAAGGGTGGTAGTTGGTTATCATCCCAGATGGGATATTTGTATTTGTATTAGAAGAGAATTGTGTAATCCCCATATGAGGGCTTGTATGGGCTAATGTGCCCTATGAAGCTTGAGTTAATGAAGAGAACCCGGGATTGCCGGGATTATTATATTGCGTACTCTGATATATTTAAATGTGATTTATCTTTGTGTAGTAATTGTATTCGGAATGTGAATGTGAGACCAGGTTATAAATGATTTCGAAAGGTGTTTATGAAAACCCCGTCTGGTAGATGGGTTTGTAAAATGTTATTTGTTTCTTATTGGTCTCTATTTCACTTTAATCGCGTATTTCGGATATAATTACAGCAGGGGGTTACACCCATCATGTTGATATATCAAATATAAGTATAATCTCTCCGTCCCTACATATAAGAGCCTTTCAACCAAATCACGAGATTCTAAAAAGCAGTTAAAAGTAGATGAATGGGCGAGATAGAGAGAGTAATAGTGAGGAAATAATGAAAGAAAATGTATGTAGTATAATAATTAATTGAGAGTAAACTGAAAAAAAAAAGCGCATTAATTATTAAGATAAATTCAAAAAAGATCTTAGATTTAGAAATAAACTCACTAAAAAAAAGGCTCTTCCATACAGGGAGGGAGGGAGGGAGTGAGTATAACATATGTAATAGTACTATCTTCAATTATTCCCCAATATAACTTCATCGATCATCCGTGTTGACACAGGATGCCTCAATTAGGAGGGAAAGGGGTCCATACAAGTTTCTGCAACATATAAACAGAATGCAACAAGTAAGCATTAAGCAGCAGTGGGAATTGTTGCACCAGCTTCAAGATCCCCCATCATCTGAGAACCCTGCTCCTCTGTTCCTTCGGCATGCAAGAGGTGTAACAAATACTTATAACATAACACCAACATCACTATGAGTGCAAGTGAAGACACATTGATGAGCAGCGACTTGATTGGAGATACCAATACCAATAACAGAAGCTCACAGCCAAGACCTCCAGAAATGTAGCACACACCCACCATTAACTCAGCTGAAGGGTCATCATCACTCATGATTTGATCTCGTCAAAGTTATGAGTGCAATGAAGTACACAAATATTGCTATAAGGAATAGCATCATGAGAGCGGCATGTTCACTGAATGGGTCGGTGCTTGATCCTTGGTACTTTATTCCGGTTAAGGTAAGCAGCAATGCGGTCAAGTAGGCATCAATTGTGTGAAGTGAAGCAATAAAATCTACCCCGGAGAGCCTTCAATCAATCGATTGATATAATAAATAAAAGAGGAATTTAAAATCAGGGGGAAATGCCCATAAAAACGATATATAGAAAGCTAATAATTAACCCGGGTGGTGTTGGATCCTGAACTCCCGCAGTATTGTTCTCCGTGATGATGTGGAAATATCATTATCACCAGAAACAGCAATGAACAGTAGTTGTATTAACCTTGAGATGAACCTCCTCCACAGAGGAATCAAAGAAAGGAAATGGTGAGAAGAATATTGCTGTGGTAGTTCATGATCAACCACGCAGGTTATATAAAACTTTCTCCCGTCTTAAATATAAGATAAAATTGATTTTTTTTAGGGATTAAGGAAACTAATTAAATTACTTTAGAATACTTTTATTTTTATTTTTTTTTTCAAAACTAATTGGTTTGACTAATAAACTAATATATAATCTAAGGATACACAATATATGATACAATTAAGTACTCCCTCCGGTTCTAATTATAAGACAAAATTGACTTTTTTAGAGAAATTAAGGAAACTAATTAAATTACTTTAGAGTATTTACATTTTTATTTTTTTCTTTAAACTAATTAGTTTGAATAATAAATTAATATATAATCTAATGATACATAATATATAATATGATTAAGTAACTTATTTAGCTTCTTTAATTTATCCAAAAAAAAGGTCAACTTTGTCTTATAATTAAGACCAGTATAATTAAGACCAGAGATAATAACTTATTTAGCTTCTTTAATCTCTTTAAAAAAAATCAACCATTTCTTATATTTAGAACCGAATAGAGTAATTATTACCTTTCTATATATATGCCACGTCTTTTTATGGATATATTTTCCCCACCCTGGTTTTAAATTTATATTTCTTGATTGATTGATTGAAGGCCCTCCGTGCAAGATCTTACTGCCTCACTTCACACCATAATGGCTATTTGATGGGATTGCTGCCTGCTTTGACCCAAATACTGAAAATCGAACCGGATATTGAACCAGTCGGGTTATTGGGTCAATGATTAGTGATTCAGACCGGGAGTCAAACCGAGGTTAATTAAAAAATATATATATAATTTAAATGTTCATGTATACCATTTAAAAAACTACATAAGAGTTTTTTTTCCAACCAATAATCAAATATAACCTCGTGAACCTAATACCCACAAAAATATCATTAAGTATATAAGGATTTTACTCCAACCAGTGCAAAACAGCAAAAATATTCCACAATACTTTTAAAACTCCTTGCAAATCAAAAAATTTCAAAGAAATAATTTTTTAAAAAGACCAAATGACGTCGTATGGGATATAACAAATTTTTAAAAATAAAAAGAAATTAAAAAAAGGGGCAAACCGGTTCACCACGGGTTACTCCGGGTTACCCCGGTTCACCCCGGGTTGGACCAGTTCAGACCGGGTCAGTTAGACCCCAGTTTTTTTACCTCAACCGAACCGGTTCGGCGACCGGTTTACCGATTTTCGGTCTGAACCAGTTAATTTGATCCGATTTTTAATACATTGCTTTAACCACATTAAAGTAGCAAGGATCTAGCACCAACCCTTTCAGTGAACACCCCACTGTCATGATGCTGTTCCTGATAGCAATCTTTGTGTACGGAGTTGCACTGATCATAACTTTGAGGAGATCAAATCATGATGAGCATTATTATTCAGCTAATAAGTTAATGGTGGGTGTGAGCCATATTTGTGGAGGTCTTGCCTCTGAGCTTCTGTTATTGGTATTGGTATCTCTAATCCGGTCGCTGCTCATCAACGTGTCTGTGCCTACACTCATATATAGTGATGTTGGCATTATGTTATAAGTATGCATTACATCTCTTGCATGCTCAAGGAACAGAGGAGCAGGCTTCTCAGATGGCAGACTTTGAAGCTCCCACAATTTGCATTGCTGCTTAAGGCTTACATGTATATAGGATGGTTATATATATATACAGATTAATTTGGTTGATCTCAACGTACATGATGCCTATTTGGTATATGGTTCCCAAGTAATATTTTGCAAGTGAAATTCAAATTGTCTGGTTGACAAGATAAAGAGAGAGGGGGAGCGGCGTTGTGCTTACCATTTTCTGTCCTAGGTCGAATTAACGTGCATGTATGATATTTTCATAAGTCGCCCTAAACGTTTTCGTCCAAAAGATACTTAAATCTTATTAATTATTTCTAAAATTTAACAAAATTTTCAACTTTTAAATTCTGTTTAAAATGGTATTCATTGGATCCAAGTAAGAAATTAAATATAGTGAGAAGATTGGGTTTAAATTGTGTTGGGTGCTCATGCCTCATAGCCAAATAGTTCAAGCTTCTGTTTAATGTATGTTTTATATTTATATTATAAAATTTTTCAGCTATTAAAAAAAATACCCCTCCCAAATTGAAGAAACTTCCCTGCATAGCAAATCCCCGGTACCCATCATGCATTTATTGTGAAGTATGGGAATATTATGCTTTTATTATAAATATTTATCATTATTATATTGTATAGTTATTATTATTAGTTATTATCCTTAGTCAACTTTATTAGTTTAATTATTTTTATTGCTCTATCATGTTAAGGATAATTTTAGCCTTCTTTGCTAAGAAGCCGTCAATGCTTAAAAGGGGGGGAAAACTCCTCATGAACTTGTAGATAATTACCTGCCATGATTTGGCAACTGCTCTAGAACACTTTTCTAGGATCACAACGTGGCTGCTTTTGCAAACCAAAACTCCAAATATTATCTCATTGCAGCAACTTATGAGCTAAAAGGCTTTGTTAAATTGTTAGCAAGAGCTGAACTTTTCGTCCAAAATGTGGCGTCTAAGAGGTCTTTGACTGAGTCCAAGTAAAGAAGCAGAATATGACATTTGGTTTCTATAATCACAATTGGCCTCCTGAGCCACATAACCCAATATCATTCAAAGATATCATTGAACCCACTGCCTTTCATCGGGTTCACATCTACCGACAACTTGGATTTCTATATATATCAGGTGGTCATGCCCGAATATGAGTTAAAATTGAACGCTCAAGTCATCCCTAGCCTCTATAATCACCAGAGGGTTCGTGCCAATCTAAGATGAGCACCACAAAAGGAATTGCTACCGTCTAAATACCACCATGAAGATGAGGAACAGCCTGGGGACTTAGAAAATGTCCTGTAATGAGGCACAAATAAAAATGTGAGACCAATTCAATATTCCTACACAAGAGGGAAAAACAAAATAGAATTATAAAATAAGAACAAAAGTTCAGGGGTCTCCTTATTTGGTAACTCTGCCGCAAATGAGTTCAAAGTGCTATCTATGCAGGTATAGCCCTTAAGATTGTTGGCAGCAACATGTACAGAAAATTGGTCAAGAACAATGCGAACAGAACAACGGAAATATAAGAGAATTCAATAGGCAAAAAATATCTCAGAGGAGGAAGAGAGGAGCTCGAGAGTGGTGACTAGGAGAAATTAACTTGAAGCGTCTTATATAGGCAATAGCCATTTCACTGGTGACTAGGAGACATTAACGTTGACGGCTCCTGGACATTGATAAAAGGTCATTATGGAGATTTCGCAGGCATGACCATAACAATCAAAACCCATTAAAATATTTAAAGCATTTATGATATAAAGCGATCCAAATCCGTTTAAGCCTATAAGAATGGAGAAATTATTGAATGAATTTGATTTGCTACATCATTTATGGTCTAATAATTAAAATACAACAACTCATAAACTGATTTGGCTCTTTCTAAATATTAACTGGTATATTAATAAAATTAAAAGATTTCACAAGATTTTACTTTTTCATTACTTATGAAATCTTAATTAAGGGATTCATTTTTTTAAGAAAAATAAAAATATGAAATGCATGAGCAACTAACTAGGATAAAGGTTAGCTGAGTTGTTGTATTCTAATTAGTTAGATAACAAATAATGTAGTAAAAAAGGTTCATACAATAATTTCTCATAAAAATATTAAAACTCATTATAATATATTAAAGACAATAAATCTGTCCATAAAATCTGTTGATGGGTTTTGCCAACTACCATTAAATTCATTTTGTTGTTAAGTAACACTGTTAATTCTGTTAAGCAACACTATTTTATTTTTATATTCCAATGTTTTAAAAGCCGGACCGGACGTCGAACCGGAAAGGTCGGCGGGTCAAGGTTCAACCAATTGGAACGGTTGAGCTGTTCAGTCGAACCAGTGACGTAATAATTAAATTTAAAATATTGTTTATATATATTACAATAATTAGTCTTTAGTCTAATTTCATATGAAGTTAGTAAAGTCACAAAACACCATTTAAAGATGAACATTAATTTAACAAAAAGCATAAATTATAATGATTTCATAACTTATCAAGCATTGGTATTTAGTGGCTTTTGATTAACTTAAGCATGAGTTTCTTGAAAAGCATTTTGGCTAAAAAAGTCATCATCTTCTTGAGGAAATGACCCAAAATCAAAACCTCAAAGTCCAATCCTAGAGCTTCCAATTCCAACCTTAGGTTGAGGATGAACCTCATTGTCTTGTTCTTCAAAAGCATCTTTATAAAATAGTGTGGAATGAACCAAATTATAAAAATTAGTAACATATAATATATAAAAAAAAAAAGTAACATGTCTAACTCTACAATTTAAAATATCTAACATTCATCATTGATGGTAATTTTTTGTACTGGCAGTGTGTTCTCATCATAAATGATATCTATTTCTATCTCTTCAGCGGGAAAGTGTTGAAAGTGGAAGAGAATCAACTTCTTCCATTATTCAATATTCAATTTTATTAATACTTTCATAATCAAATTTAATTCTTTTCATATTGAAATAAGCAATGATATTATTAATCATCAAATTTAATTCTTTTCATATTTTTTTCACAGCATTTCTGTTAATAAAAATGTTTTTTAAGCATTTATCTAAAGTAATTCATTTGACTGCATTAGCGTGTTCCAGATGTTTCTGCTTTTGCTCGCTTTACGAGAATCATGACTCATGAGCCTTCTTTTCTCTCCCTCTCCTGTGGTGTCATTTCTTTCTTTTGTGTTTTTTTCTCCACTTCAACTGTCTTTACCGGAGACAAATAGGAGAACTGGAGAAGAGTCCGATGACAAATCAAAGATCGCCGTTTTATTTTATCTCAAGAGAAGAATTAGTTTTGTTCACAAATAAGAGTTTTGTCCTCTATTCTGCCATGAATATGTTTCTTTTTCAATCTTCATCTTCTATCATCGACTTCTTCACCCTCATACTTTTTCCTTTCTTCTAATCCGCTTCCATGTCATGGGCAAGACTCATCCGGCTCTTGAAGATTTGCTCCGGTTCCCGGCTCAAAAGCCGGTTTTAGGCGGCCCAACATGATTGAATTCTTTGAACGATCTAACTATGTGAGTCGAGCCATCCAGTCCAGTTCAATCGGGCTCTTAAAATCCTGTTATATTCCTTTATAATTGAATTTTGTTTTATGTCCATAAATCAAGAAGTTACCTTAGTTTATTTTATTTTAGTTTTGTCAAAAAAACATAATAAATATTTGAGGATGTAGTTTGGATCCATTAATCAATAAATATAATTTATTGATCATTATTTTCTAATTTCTTTTTTTATATTCACTTAAAATAGTAATTTTTTATCTCCATATTAAGCAATAAAAAAATAATTTATTGATCATTATTTTCTATAAGTTTTTTTTACCAAAAAACATAATAAATAATAGAGGATTCAGTTTCCTAATAAATACCAAGGGAATCTGTTTGGATACATTAATGGATAAACATAATTTATAGATGATTATTTTCTAATTTCTTTATTATATTCCTAATTTGGTTCTAATTTGTTTGGATTATGTTTTTACATTGTGATTCATTATAGGTGTTTGAGATTGAGTGCAAAAATATTAATTCAAATTTAATTTAAAGAATTTCAAAGTCTTTATGAAAAATATGAGTGAGCAAAAAAAAAAAAAAAAAGCATATACAAATGCCTACATCTGTAGCCGACTTCATATAATCTAGATAAAAATTTCTTGTACAACGCACCAGCACCAATACTTGTTCTCACATAAACTTGTTAACAACAATTTTCTTTTATAAGTTCCTTGATTCCAAAAATAATTAATTTAAAATTCCCACAAAATGCTTCAGTAAGAAGGTGCTCATCTCATGCTAAACTCGCACATAAGGAGTGGCTCAAGAGCAAACCTACTCCTTTTCTTAACCCATTTAATAGTGTAAGATTACATTTGGACCCTCTCACTCTCAAATAATGTAGGATTTGTTCTATTTGACACATCCACGTATATATTATAATTCGACCAATCTTGTGACTTACTTGCGCAGTGTTGTGAAGACAGTTAACGTCACTACCAAGTGAGCGTGATTCAGCCGCCCCCGTATGTGGTCCGTAACTAACTCTGGTAACGATGGATGGAAAGGGCCGTCAGATCATCTTTGGCCTTTGTCGCCGTCCTATGAAGATGCTGCTCCTCGCACACCTTGAGTAACAGGAGGCATTATGTCTGCTATCATCTCCAAGTGAGGGACTTGAGTTGACTATAAAACAGGCTTAATAAATACTAATACTAACAAAATTGGACTGTGAACTTGAGTAGTGGACTCCAAGTAAGGGTCTTGCTGTATCAAAGTATATATAGGGCAGAGGATTGAGTTGGTTTGTTTTGGGTCCCCTCCAAGCTAATTGAAGGCCTTCAATCTTCATTCTGAAACCCCCAAACCATTCATTATCTATTTAACAGCATTTCTCAACATATCCATCAGCAACCAGTACAAATTTCACTTCCAGAATCTAATTTAGAAGCATACCAACAAATTCTGCTTTATACGTACCCCAATTCACTTTCAAGTTTATGCAGAATATAATTATTATAGCTACGTCATCAAGCCAATCTTAAGGCCTATTGCACTCTTATGTTTTATTTTCTTTTACCATGAGAGTTTGAATCTAAAATAGCTATTTTAGATTCAAACTCTCATGGTAAAAGAAAATAAAACTTAAGCTGTTTTATATCCAAACTCTCATGGTAAAAGAAAATAAAACATAAGAGTGCAATATACTGGCCTTAAGACTAGTTTGAGGACATGGGCATGTGGCTATTATGATTAACAGCACGTTTTTTAAAAAAAAAAAAAATTACAGAGTGTTTCCCTTTGGAGGCTTTAAATGCAAAGGGTTTTTCCTTCTCTTAAAAAGTATGGTCTCCAAAATTCGAACTTGTGTTCTCCTCCTTATAAAGATGAAGCCGTTTATCACATGGACCAGCAACTTGTTCATGACTTTCTCTCCTCATGGGCCGTCTTTTCATCATTGCCTCTGGGCGAAGTCTATTTTGCTTCCTTATTGGGCCACTTCTCGCTTTTTGGCCCAAAATGGATCATTAATCTTTATGTTCTTCTAATTTTGACTTTGTTATATACCAAGGGGGTTGGGTTGAGCAGAAAAGGATTAGTTTCCCTCACAACGTAACAAATTAAGATTTAAATTTTTATTGGAAGAGGTGTCCATATTTAATCCCTAACAGTGTCTCAGATAGAATTACCTCCAATAGGAGGATACCTGTGCTTAACAAAAAAAAACGACTTCGTTATATATCAATCCTTAAACTTTAAGGGCTTGTTTGAAATGGTAGTTAGAGTTTTCAAAAGTAACTTTTTAATCACAATTTACAGTGTATAAGATAAGTATATGGAGGAGTTTTGTCTCGATTTACATAAATGTGCTTATGAATCGTAATTCAAAACAAACACTAATCAGCTCACACAACCTAGTCTTTATATTTCTTACTCAATTGTAATTCACTCTTAAATTTTGACTCAATACAACTCAGTTCCTATATATAGTTTAACCATTTCAAATATTATTAGTCCTTATATTTTATAAAATTAAATTATATATTTCATGAAACTTAAGTATTAAAATTTTAAATGGTTAAAACTATAGGGATTAAATTGTAACTTTTGAGTGGAAGATCAAAGACCAGGTTTCAAACAAGTCAAAATTATGAGCTAAGTTACACCAAGTCTAAGGTTTAAGCCCTGCAAGTACCATTAATTGGGTCCAAAATATTAATTTTCCCTCAGTTATATACTTACAAATTTTAATTACATGAACCGATCAAATTGTTTTGCTGAATAGAAAGTTCACCCGATAGCGATGCTTGTGTATATGTGGTTCACTTGTCACTTTTAATTGCTTGTAAAGCTTGGGGTGGGAGAGAATTTCATTTATGTGCTAGCTTATTCCTGCAACACAATCTACTCCATCGGTTCTTTTAATAAGTATATATTAACCACAAAACTTAGACTAAGATAGGTGATTAAAATTAGTTCATGAAAAAAAGTTTATAAAGACCAAGATAGGTGATTAAAATTAGTTCTTGTAAAAAAAGTTTATAATTATTCAGCATTACTCTATAGGAAGTTAAAAAATGAAAAGTTTATTCCCGCAAAAAAGGAAATCATTTAAATAAGCGGTTTATGGATCGAATTCCAGTTCTTGTATAAAGGGAATATAATTTAGTTAAAAGGAATATGCCTTTTGCCATCAGCACCACAGAGAAGATTAAACCTAGCTTACTATTACCAAAAAAATCCTGACCAAAAAAGAGATTAGTATTTTAATTTGTGTAAATAAGTCATAAATATTGGATTAAAATTAAATTTGTAGAAAAGGATTGTATCAATTCAGACTAATGACACGGTTTTATAAGCAGGACCAAGCTACATTTTTCACCCATTAAAAAAACAAAAGACATTTCTTAATCCATTATAAAATTGGAAGGTCAAACACATAAAATTGCTCGATATTTTGAACAAGGCGTAGGCCATGTTTGGACCTTCCCATTACTCTAAAAAAAACTTTTTAAACCGATTAAAAATAGCTATTTAGAGTGAACTTTGGCCAAGTCTTATATCGGGCGGTTTTAAAAGTCTAGCCCTTTTAAAACCAAATAATGACAAACGGTATAAACATTTAGAATTAAAAAAAATCAGAAAAAATCAGATTTCAAAATCACGGTGAAGAAGCAACTTTGATATCTGAATTTTTCTGATTTTTTTAATTTTATTTTTCAGAACAACTGTTTCTACGAAGATTTTGAAATCAAGATAAGATATCAAAAAAATCATAGAAGAGAAGCTACAATTTTATGAGATCTCATAATAAAATCCATATATTAATAAAAAAAAATATATCTAATACAATCGCAATAAAACATCCAACAACAAATATAGTAGAAGAGTAAAAAATATTAGATCAAATGAGATATTCAAGTTTGCTAGATTTAAATAACAATAATATATTCGAAAAAATTAAAACAAAGAGAAAAAGGAATTTGGCATTATCTTGAAAAAAATCTAGCAGAGAGGCATAGACGAGTGTAAATCTAAGCGACAACTCGATGAGAGCTTGAGATTACATGATCTAGATATGAAGAGCATAGATTTGGACTCGACAAGCATGGATCTGGACATGACGAGCATAGATCTAGAAGCCAACGAGCATGAAGAAAAAGACAAACTTAGAGAAGAAAACTAGTGTTGAGGAAACCGTCCAAGGATATGAAGAGCATAGATTTAGATTTAACGAGCATGGATTTGGACATGACAAGCATAGATATGGAAGGCAACGAGCATGAAGAAGCTAACGAGCATGAAAAAAGACACAAGCATGGAGAAATGTCAAGGAAGCCGTCAAATGAAGGTGGAGAACTTGTTCCGCTTGAAATAGTTGGGGAGGAGATCACGGGTGATGAGATGAGGAGGGGGAGAGCTTCAGAAAAATGGAGAACATAGATGAAAAGATGCACACAAAGATCGTGAAATTTGATTTCAAAGGGGTGGTGACCGGATTTAACAAAATTCGGTATAAAAGCAATAGTTTTTTTAAAATATATATATTTTTTAGATCAGTTGTATAAACATCTAATTTAAAAAGTATGTTTTAAATCGGTTGTATGCAAAATAGGTCTAAAAAGCCTATAAATACTATTTTTATAAAAAAAAACATTTTAATGCCTTTTAGACTAGTTGTAAAAACGACTAGTTTAAAAGAATAGTTTAGACTTGTTGTATGTGGAACCGGTCTAAGATTTTACATATATTTACAAAAATGCCACCTGTCATAATTGTTAAACCGTCTCCTTCTATAAGAGGTTAGAGCCGGGAAAACAGGCTGAGCCTGTCGGGCCGGCCCTTTTAGGCCCTGAAGGGCCGGGCTTGTAATTGTAGCCTCAAAAGGAAGTCGGGCCTAAAAGGGCCGGCCCTGTAGGGCATCGGGCTTAAAAGGGCCCGCCCTGCAGGGCCTCGGGCTGGCCCTTTAGGCCCGTTTATTTTTTATTTTTTTTACTTGGAAAGGAACCATGTTACATTTTTTAATTACCTTATTAAATCTATATGTCACTCTGTCCTCATATTGTATAGAGTATGATTTTTGAGTATATTGTTTTGTCTAATTGAATTATATTGTGATTTTTGAGTATGATTTTTGAGTATATTGTTCTGCCTATTTAGACTAAAATCATATTATATACTAGTCTGTTTGATAGAGTATGCTTTTTTATGGAGGTTGTGATTATTTGACTACTTGAATCTATTGCTCAAAGTGAAACACAATCAAATGTCCTTGAAATTGATGATAGTGGCGAAGAAGGTGAAAATGATAGTCGTCATACTCATGTTGTTTAGATGTTAGAGTATTTAGCTTCTTGCCTTCTTATACTTTGGCCTTTTTGTGAGTTATTTATGTACATGATTTTACCTTTAATTATACATTAGTAACTGTGTTTGTTTGTTGCAAGAGACGTGTTATTTAAACCTTAACGTTAACAACATTTATATATTAAATTAGAACTTTAATAGTTGTTATTTACTAATTATATCTCTTTGGGGAAAATATACAGGAAAAATAGTTAAATATTGTGAAAAGGATTTCCCGACCCTACGGGCCGAGCCTTGAAAAACTACAATTTTCCTGACCCCGAGCCCTTTAGGGCCGGCCCTGATTCCCAGCTCTATAAGAGGTCTAGATGCAATGGTCTTAAATGCCTTTTTTCTAGTAGTGTTGGTTATATTATTTATATTCTTAATTAAAAATAAAAATTACAGTTGACACACACACTAGTGTTGTTGTTGTTGCTATCAAGTAGTAATTGAAAATGATATAATATAATAAATGTGTATTTGAACAGATTATAAATGGCGTTGATTTTTTGGTTCTTTTGAATTTCTAGGTTAAGAAAAGCAGGCCAGGTGATCTAGCAGTTTATTATGAGCACGACTATATATGGTTGTTGTCCTAATGAAGAGGACCCCAAGGACTCGTTTTGAGATATCTCTTTTCCAAATATACACAATATAACATATGAGCTCACAAAAAATTAAAAGAAAAGCAAAAAAGAAGAGGAAAGAAAGAAATAAACAATCGAACCTTTCAATCCCTCCAAGAGGTATGTTGTGTCCTGATGAGTACTTAGTTTTACAATTTTATTAATTAATGTTCCATATCATCCTTCCACTAATCCTCCGCTTCCATACGACTTAGGAGAGAGCGTGGACCTGATCTTT
The DNA here is from genome assembly GCA_963855925.1 of Inga laurina. Classification (NCBI taxonomy): domain Eukaryota; kingdom Viridiplantae; phylum Streptophyta; class Magnoliopsida; order Fabales; family Fabaceae; genus Inga; species Inga laurina. Next base: position 14,405,335 of record OY979704.1, on the reverse strand, counting down.
TTGCAATAGTCAATCGTATCATCTAAAATAATGAACGCAATTCAACCAACTGTTTTCCTATGAGTAACCAATACAACTAATTATTTTTGAATTTAAAAGTAGACATAATCAATTTATTCGAAGTAGATATAGTAACGCTGTTAACCCAATTAGTTAACTTCCGTTACTTTTTGTACTATAGGTCCCATAAGCACTCTCTATTATTTTAATATATTTTTAAAAGGGTTAAAATGCAAATTTAGCAATGAATTATTTTTCTATAGATACGCAACACAATTACTTTTCATAAAAGCGTTCATAAGATAAATATGAACATTTACATAAGAAAAAATCCCATTTAAATTTCAAATAAGCTATAATTATAGTATTCGTAACTTATTAATGTTGTCACCTCTATGTGTACAACTTATTAATATTATCACCTCTGTGTTGTTTTATATTGATACTCCTTTATGGTTTTGGCCGTGTGGGTGCTGCTTAATTGCTTCATGTTTTTATTTTTTATTTTATCTCAAAGCAAGCATGTGATATATATCAATATTATCATTCTTTGACTATCTTTTTTGCTTTCATTCATGCATCAGTAGTGTCAATTAACTATCATGCATAAAAATTATAAAAATTGAAATTAGTTAATCAATACGTATTATAAGCAAAGAAACTAAATAAGTATAACAACTTTCAACTTGTTTGATTTTAGCGAAACTGCTAATTACAACAATTTTTTATGCCTCCAATTTTTTCATGTGGAAAGGGATTACTAAATTTTCAAATTTCCAGAAGCTCTCTCATGCAACCCCTGCATTATTAACTGTTCAAATCATCAAAGTATATATTTGTTAGCTTGAACTTTTGGGGAAGCATGCGAATTATATAATAATATACTATTGCCTACATTACACTCGTAACTTTTTCAAATAATACGTCATGTTATAAATTTTTCGAATGTCTATATGGATGATAGATATTTTTTTTCATATAAAATATTATATAAAAAAAAGATATACTCAACAAGAGAGTAAGAAATACTTTTAGAAAGGAGAATAGAATTGAAGAAGATAACACTTGTCTTTCACTTTTAAGGCACTAAGTACATGATACATATGCTTTATTCTAGGTACAATTTTACAAATAAAAAGTCTCATGAGTTAAATTATGAAGTACAGAAGTTGTAGAACGTAAACTCATAAAGAATATATATATATATATATATATATAACTTTATGAATATAATTGGAGGAATAAATTTTGACAAAAAAGTGGAGGAATAAATTATAAGAATTGTGGGAGTATTCCCTTTATCTTATGAGAATAAGGTACATATTATCCTAATTTTATGAATGTTATATTTGTTAATTAGGATTAGGGTTATAGTTTTTTTGACCTGAGATTAGACTTAATTCAGTCCAAAAAGAAATTAAAGACTTGGTTAATTGAATATAAAAAGCGAAGATAGTTTTTTATCTTCTTCTTTTTTTCCTCTCACCTTCTCCCTCATTCTCTTGATATTTCTTCCCCCTCTCCCTCCTTGCTTCACATCCTTTATTTGAATAAATTAGAAAAATAATAAAACGACATTAATGATTACCAATTCTTTATGATATCTTTTACCCTAGCTAGGTTTGTTCATTCCACTAATTGTTACTAAACCCTACCTTCCATCGTTTCAATTTATTTGTATACTTTTAGTCCCTTTAATTTCAACTATTTCATGGGGAAAATGGCACTGAATTTCCAGATTACCAAACTCCTAGTCCAGAAAATCTCTCGCCGCTAGGTTCCACTACATGAAGCTTTTTTCTTTTTTCTCTTTTTAATTTATTCATTCTGAACTTTTGGGGCAGCATGAGATAAAGTCATCCTAATCCCTCTACTTCCTTCTCAATGTCGTCGAAACCCAACTTTCCCACTCCCCACGATATATTATCATGCAAAGAGAGATATTATATTATATATTAGCTAGGACAAAATTTAGATATATTTACTTATGTCCATTAAGTACAATTCTTCAATCAAACCTTGCCATGTGTGATTTTTTTAATTAAAAATTGTTCAATGAAATTTTAAAATTTTATCATTGAATTAATAATGTGATATTTTTATTAAGAAAAGTCTATATGAAAATAAATATTGATTGGAGAAGCTAATTAATATATTTAAGGAAAGAGAGTTCAGTTTTGTCCTGTACATCGTACATACTTTTTCCATCCCTCCAAATTCACGTCACAAATTAAAAAGCCTCTATTCTCTCATATTCTTTAATTTCAAGAACAATAATTGAAACCCAGCTTCACGCGTCATCTTCCATTTTGACAATATAGTCTTTTATTTTATGAGTGGCCCGTCCAAAATTTTCATCCCTCTCAATTTATATATGTACGAGTATATTTAAGCCACCTTACATTCACTCCTGATCTAAAGTCTCCTTAATTATAATACCTTGTTCTTTCATAGAAGTTAGTTCGTTTCATCACTTGAAGAGACTTGTGATTTTATATATTGCACTTTCGTTCTCCATTATGATCAGAAATACTATCTGTAGGCTTTTACGTTTCTTCTTTGTCCCTCCAATTCATCATGCTACACCACCCAAGTATGTGAGATCAACTTTTCATTTTGTATTGTTCATATATATATATATATATATCTTCTTTTTTTTTTGTACTATTCTTTCATTTAATTTTAACCCTTCCCCATTAATATTTGTTACAAGGGCTTCGAACTGTGTTCCATTACACACTGTTTACACCTACCTAACCGGATTGCTACTTGCTTTGGTCGAAATAAAGTATCAAGGATCCAGCAGCAACCTCTTCAAAGAACACCTAATTTTGGTGATGCTTTTTCTCATATCAAAATTTGTCTACGTCATTACCCTCGTAATAACTTTTACTTCAAATCGAACAAATGATCACTCATTATTATTAGATCCGAACGTTGTGGTGTGCCATGTTTCTGGAACTGTAGCATGTGAACTTCTCTTGCTGCTTATGGTCTCTCCAATCCAGTGGTTCGTTATCAATGTGTCTACACTTATTCTCGTACTCGCCATCTTCATGAGCTGCAACTATCTTTTGAAACTACTCAATCATGGTATGACACAAATTAATGGAGATCATGAACAATCTCACGAGACCATAAACGTGGAAGCTGAAATAACTTCCACTCTTTAATACACACACACATATTTTCTTTTTACAGTGATCTAGTTTTAAGCTTCTATATACAAAATAGATATGATTTGGTATCCGTCCGTTAAGTTCGGAAAATTGTTTGTGGGTTTATATGTGTTTAAGGGTGTAGCACAATAATTTATAACTTGTTGTGAATATATAGTATGACTTTGTATTGATGATGAGTTGCATTATGTATAACTTGTTATATTCACAACTTGTAAAGATTAGTGGAGTAGCAGTATATTTTAACGTATATTTTCTCTATCTTTTTTATTCACACGGCATTTTTGAACAAAATTATTTTTATTTGTATTATTTGTTGTTATATTAACGTATATTTTCTCTATCTTTTTTATTCACACGGCATTTTTTAACAAAATTATTTTTATTTGTATTATATGTTGTTATATTAAAAATTAAGCTAAAAATTGAACCACATTAATTATCATTTTTCACTCTGTATATGTTAAAACCTTAAAAAAGAACCTATAAAAATGGAGAGATAGATTACTAAACTCATTTTTTCTTATCTTGTGGAATATAATTTAGTATTCTGTATATGTAGCGAAAAAAGCGAACCATATAGAATTTGAAGTATGAGACTGCGAGTCATGTCGTTGGGGACTTGTGAATATATAATGTGATTTAATAGATGTATAGAGCTTTTGTAACACACGCATATATATTGATAATAATTTTTTATTTTAGAAAAATTATCTTATATAAATAAGCAAAATCATTTGAAATAGGTAAGATATAAAATTATAAAAATATGTAAAAGTAAGGATATCACTCTAAATAAATATATGGATATAGATATATAAGATGGTATTCTATCGATGGAGTACTAAACATGGCTACATTTCTTTATAGGAATTCGAACCTTAGTTGATTACATTGTAAGATAATAACCCTAAATTCATGGTGTTTTATTTAATGCTACATCTTGTCTTTAATATAAGATCTTTCTTATAGTATAAATTGTACTATAAACAATATCTTATTATGAAATATCAGAGGCAGTAATACTTTTTTTTTTTTTTTGCCTGCAAAAGTAATACTTTGTTTGATGGTTAAGTGGTGTAAATTTCTTTATTGTTAAGCAATAATTAGTGGTGGGAACTGCTCCAAACTTTGAGTCATGAGTTTTTTATTTTTATTTTTATGAGGTAACACAAAAGACACATTGTAGTTACTAATACTAGCGGATTGTTTTCACTAAAGCTAGTTGAAAGAAATATTCCTTCGCTCTCTTGTGGTCGAATGGAATATTCCGTTAGTCATCGCCACCCATTGTTCTCCTTCATCTTATGGTGAATTAGTGTTGCTCTATTTTCTGTATGCCTCGTTATTTCATTTCAATACGAGGACGGAGAACTTTCAGGTACTTACGAAATCTGATCTGTTTAAGATTAAAATGTACATGCAAGTTTTTATGTAACCAAAAAAAAAGTACTTGTTTTTAATTTGTGGAAGCAAACCCATCCTCTGCACTGGTTCTTACTCAAAATTTTAAAATTTTGGTGTGAAGTATTTATTTTTTTACGTATTTATTCATTCCTTTGTATATTTGTTATAGGTGCTGGCGAGCTGCCCATCTTTTATTCCCCTTTCAAATATTACCTCTTCTTTGAACACACCCAGTTAACTAGCTTTGGAGGATCAGCCACGCACTGGTAGTCACATATCACAATACTCTCTTTAGTCGTTTTCCTATGGAACGAATATTAAAATCACTTGGTTGAAAATGTTAGTTAAAAGTAATTAATGTGTATCTCATAAAAAAAAAAAAGTAATAAATGGGTAAGATATATACCTTTCTTTCCAATTATATCTTTTAATTATAAAGATGGTTTAGGGTTTAGGGTTTAAAATTTATTGTAAAGATAATTTGTGACATATATTTAAGGGTCATATATTTAATGAAGGAAAAAATGAAAAAACTAATTTAAAATTTCAGACAAAAGATATTTATTTCTTATATTATGGACCACCCTATGAGAGAGAAATGTTCCTTATATATATATATATATATATATATATAAGCACAGGAGGGAGTATCATTTTTTACAAGTAACAACAAGCGACTGGGCTTCGATGTATATGGTTGTAATTGGACTTTTTATTTTTAAAATTTTTATATATATTCTAGACAAAATCATTTAATTTTAATTTTTTTAATTATTAAACGTTACTAATATATATATAATTGGGAAAATCCCATATAAGGCTACCTAAAAAAGAAAAATTCTAAATCAAGCGGTTAAACTCAACATGACTTTATATGATTAAAATGACTTTATTACACTCCCCTAGTGTCCTTTAGTCTCTCTCCTTTTAAAAGAGTTTTATTGTTCTATAACTAAGTTTTTCAATAAGTGTGTGTATATATTAACATTAACATTAATAAAATAAATTATGATTTGTGGAAATAAGAATTTTTGTGTTCTGAAAGAATCATAATTCATAAAGAATATTTCAAGCCAAAAAATAAAAAGAAAAGCATACCTCCAATTTTAATTAAATTATTTTTATTTAAATATTGTTAATAAAAATTTTATTTTTGGAAGATCTGGACTTAAATCTGTTTTGTTAATAAAAATAAAATAAAACTTCATTAATCCTAGAATTCTGACTGGTGTCACATATAGTTTGGTTTTTAACGTTAATGAGACTTTTTTTTTTTAATTCTATTACTGAAAATCTTTGATATATAGTTTGATATATCATACAAGTTAGTTTTCTTTTTTTATTAACATAGCTTCATTTTCTCCTCTTCGAAAAAATTCAAATAAAAAATAAAATTTTTTATTCTCAATATTATTTTTTATAATAATACAATTTTCTATTCTCAATATTCAATTAAATATCATTTAATTGTTTTTGGGTTATGTTTTTCTTTTTTGGCTTGAATTATTCTTGTTGATCCTTCCACACCAAAAAAAACTTATCTGATTTAAGCTAATCATATTTTATTTTATTATACATTAATGTTGATATATATATACACTTATTGAAAAACTAAATTGCAGAATAATAAAAATCTTTAAAGAGAAGAGAGAAGACTAGGAGAGGGCAATAAAATTGTTTAGCTTACATTTTAAAATCCTAAATTGGATCGATAACTTAATTAGGAATTTATTGAATTTATCAACCTAATTTAGATTTTTCCTATTTCAAACAGCTTTATATGGGATTTTCCCTATATAATTTGTGCCTTTTAGAAAAAATGGTAAAAGTATAACTTATTTTTTTATTCTTTTTTTTTATGATGATTTTTTTTTATTCTACATAACACAAAGCACGGACTCATATTTACTTAACAAAGTAAAAGTTTTAATGAACTAATATTATACCCATCTCATTCTATTTATATGATAGAGAGAGCATGCTTTTTTTTATCTTATAAGCTTCCTTATTTGCCCCTTTTTGAGAAATTCTTTTGTGAACCTACTTTGTCATGTCATTTGTGGTCTAACCAATTAAAATACAACAACTCATGAATTGATTTGTCATACTTTCTAAATATTAGCTGGTATTTTAATAACATTAAAAATATTTCACAAGATTTACTTTTTCATTATTTGCGATAAGAAAAACAAAAATGTGAATCACATGAGCAACCAACTAAGATTAATATTTGTTGGATTGTTGTACTTTAATTGGTTAGACCACAAATGACATGACAAACTGAGTTCACACAAATATTTATCTATTTAATGTTGGTGTATTATTAAAATAGGACAAAATAAGAAACTAGTTAAAATTTTAGATAAATTTAATGAATTTTAAAGTTTTCTTTAGGTTTATGGCCTCTAATTCTTCAATAAATGTTTGGATTATTTTTCATGGAAGAAAATCTTTATGAATAATTTTTTATCAAGATAGTTTGTGCTTCCCTCCTTATGTTTAGTATCAGAGCTAGCACATGTTTGAACTTGTGCTCACTTTAACCTTATAAATGGAGATTTCTGCAGAAAATGTTTGGAGTATTTTCCTTGGAAGAAAATCTTTACTAACAAATTTTGAGTAAGAAGATTAGTATTTTGCTTATAAGTTTTGATATCAGAGCCAACACATGTTTGAGGTTTGAAATAAGAGCTCACACGTGTTTGAAATATTTCTTCCGGAAATGTTTGGAATATTTTTTATGGAAGAAAATATTTACCAACAAGTTTGAACAAGATGATTAGTGCTTCGCTCCTTAGGATTGGTATCAAAACCAGTATAGATTTCACCTAATATGTCATTAACTAGTTTTTACAACTTTGTGGTTCACCAGATTTCAAAATATGTAATTATGCAAACCATCGAAGATTTTTTTAGCAAATTCACTTTAGCAAAGTTCAAAGCTACTTTCACAATCTCAAAGATTTGCTTCTGCTCTCCTCGACATCGGACCTGTCTCCTTGGCTTATATTGTACTTTCTTAATATCTTGTTCTTCTTTGCAAGAAAGAAATTATTTCCTACGATTTTTTAGTTTCATTAGGACCCAATTTCAACACCAAAAAATTAAATTATATATTTACACATATTATATAATATTATAAACACAATGCAAAAACTTACGAATTCTATGTCTGTAAAAATAAGAACATAACAAAAAACCAAAAAGAGGCTACCAAAGCTGCATCTTGTAGCTTCGTTGTTTTGGAGGTGGACTTGTGTCTCCACCGGCTTGCTTTCCTCTGACATAAAATTGGTGCTTTGCTCCTTGCTTTCCTTTGAAATAAAATCGGTACTTTCCTCTAAAATAAAATTGATTAATGTATCAAAAAAAAAATTTTGATTAATTATAAGCCAATGATTAAATAAATGTCAAATATACCGTCAACTTGGTTAACATCTTCGAACCCAGGCCATGCTCCCTCTAATACCTCACCTTAATAATGGAGATTTACTAATAAGTTCTGAGCATTGTAGTCACTGTTTCACTCCTTAGATTCGGTATCCGAGCCAACATGTGTTCGAACCCATGCTCACACTAACCTAACCTTAGGATTGGAGATTTCTTCAAGAAATGTTTGTGGTATTTTTCATGGAAGAAAGTTTACACTAATAAATTTTGAGCATGATGGTCCTTAAATTTGGCATAAGAGCTGTTTGAACATGTACTAGTTCTAATACATAACCTTAGAAATAGATATTTATTTCCATATGGAGATTTTTTCTGAAAATGTTTGTTCTATATTCTATAGAACAAAATCTTTACTAATAAGTTTTGAGCACGATGGTTAGTATTTCGCTCCTTAAATTTGATATCAGAGCTTGCACGTATTGGAACATGTACATGCGCCCAACATTGTATAAAACTTTTGTTATCATCAATTCGTTAACGTGATGGCTATGATACCAAATATAAGGAGTGAAGCACTAACCACTGTAGCCAAAATTTATTAGTAAATATTTTCTTTTATGAAAAATACCCAGATATTATCTCACCTCTACTAGAATATTCCCCATAATGTCTAATTATAAGTGGGGAATATTCCAATAGAGGTGATAAAAAACGTTCTTGTAAGAATGTTATGAATGTGCCTCCCATGAGCTATTATTTGCGCGGTCTATCTTTGCGCGGTCTCTAATGTGGTTTTTTGGACAAGTCTCTAACGTGTTCAAGTAACTTTTTTTTTTTTTTTTTTTGGGTACAAATGAGGGCAAAGCCCTTATAAAAGCTATTAAACTACTGAAACTACTGGGGGACAAAATCCCAAACACTCTTCATGCATCACTGTCCTCAAACGAGAAGGACAACATTCTAAAAGACAAGACTTTATCAAACCTTCTTTTGCCAGTGAATCGGCTAAATGATTGTGTCTCCGTGGAGCATACTGTATCTTCACTTCCCATGAGTATCCCAACATATTCTCGATTTGCAAAAATAGGAGACTACCAATCACCTTTTGGTTACGTTGTTGGAGCAACTCTATTAGTTGCTTTGCGTCAGATTCCACCAAAATTCTTCTAAACCCCATCTCCCATGCCAGCAACATTCCTTTATAAATTGCCCATTGCTCAGCCTCGAAAGCACTACACGACCCAAGTGTCTGAGAAAAACCTGCAATCCATCTTCCTTCATGGTCCCTCAAGACTCCTCCACATCCAGCTTTAGTTTGATTAGAAGTAACTGCGCCATCTACATTAACCTTAATCCAAGTTCTCGGTGGTGCTTCCCAACAAGAGTTTAAAGGGGGTTGAAGAGATATCTCACCATTATTTTGGTTCTGTATCTGCACAAAACTTCGAACATTGGCTAAAATAACAGTTAGCAGATCAGGTGGTTTTCCAAAATCCTCATCAAACATATCCCTATTCCGCCAGTTCCACAGAAACCATATAGAGACACCCCAAAATGAACTCCAATTATCTATGTCTCCTATACCCAATTCTCTATTAAGGTTAAGTGCAAACCAGTTTCTTAGTGATGCAGAGTAGAAACTAGTTAGATGGCTTGGATCAATAACTCGACTCCACAGTTTCCTCGCATAACAACAATCTCTAAGAATATGAAGCACATCCTCCACTCCTTGATTACAAAAGTCACATATATCAGTGGATCGAGACCACTTACTTCTCCAGTATTTAGTGGGAAGACGATTTTGGTAGGCTTTCCAGAGAAATACACGAATTCGCTCCGCCCCTTTCCAACACCAAATCTTCTTATAGGTACCACTATAATTATTTGATGGAGCTTCCTCAAGAAGATAATATGCACTTTTGACAGAGAATATTCCATTAGATGTGGCCCTCCAAGTCATGATATCACTGCCCACACTAGCCATCGGTGGTAAAACTGTAATTAAGCGCTGGATAACCTCACTCGAAACAATATTGTCAAGCCGAGTAAAATCCCAAGTCCCTGATGATACCCAATCTGCTACCTTACTATCCTCCTCCACACTATTCAGCTCTCTGAGACAGGAATTCTTAATACTTCTATCTTGAAACAACCAAACATCATTAAAGAAGTTGACATCCATACCATCTCTAATTTGCCATCTAGCTCCCATTTTAACTATTTCTTCTTGTTGAGAAATAAATTTCCATAAGCAAGAATCTCCACTCCTAGCTTCTAACAGATTGTCTTCATTCCTCAACATATATTTATGTAATAGGACCTCAGCCCACAGACCTTTAGCTCCAGTCACAAGCCTCCAAGCCACCTTTGCCCCACAAGCTCGATTGAATGACTCTAACCTTTTGAACCCCAGACCGCCATATAACTTTGGTTGCAGAATTTGATCCCAACTAATTGGGTGATAACTATGGGGATTATGAGAATTACCCCAAATGAAATTTCTCTGTAGTCTCTCAATCTCTGAACAGATTGAGTGTGGGAGTTTAGCCACTTGCATTGGGTAAACTGGTATAGCACTGATTACAGATTTAGCTAGAGTTATTCTTCCTGCTACAGAGAGGGTATTTTCCTTCCATGCTGCCAATTTATCTCTTACACGATCAATGACATACTGGAATGTATCAGTTTGTTTTCTTCCTTTCACAATTGGAACCCCCAAGTACTTTCCAATTTCATTTGATATACCCATTTTAGTAATCTGTTTAATCTTCCCTCTGGTATTTGGCTTCACCCTTAGCGAGAAATAAATTGAGGATTTAGCTTTGTTTATACACTCACCAGAAGCTAAACAAAAACTTTCAAGGCAGTCCATCATACAAGCTGCTTGCTCCTTTGAGGCAACACCAAATAATAATAGATCATCGGCAAACATGAGATGCGAGATTTTAGGGCCCTCTTTGCTAACCCGAATTGGTTTCCATCTACCTTGTTGCACCTCATCTTGAATTAAATGCGAGAGGCGATCCATACATAAGACAAATAGCAACGGAGACATAGGATCCCCTTGTCGAAGACCCCTTTTGGGAGCAAAAAATTCTGTTTTGTCCCCATTCCACAAAACATTATAAGAAACTGTGGTAACACAATTCATAATTAATTTAATAAAGGAATCTTCAAGACCAACATCCACCAGTACCTGTCTCAGGAAATCCCATCGGATTTTATCATAGGCTTTTTCTAAATCTATCTTCAAAGCCATAAGACCCTTACTGCTTCTTGATTTCTTCATAATATGCATTACCTCCTGTCCCACTATAATATTATCCTGTATGCACCTACCCTTAACAAAGCTAGATTGGAATGGAGACACCAATTCATCCATCACATTCCTCAATCTGCTCACAATTACTTTTGTAATGCATTTATAATGTACAGTGCATAAAGATATTGGCCTGAAATGCCCCACAACCTCCGGATTTTCCTTTTTGGGAATAAGAGAAATCAAAGTCCTGTTAGACTCTGGCAATACCAACCCTTCCTTAAATGCTTCCTTAACAAAGCTACAAAGTGTCGCACCCACTGTATTCCAGTTAGCTTGATAAAAAATGGGTGAAAACCCATCAATACCTAGAGCCTTATAAGGGCCCATCGAGAACACTGCATTCTTTATTTCCAAGTCAGATGGCTGGGAACATAAATTAGACAATCTTCCATCATCCAATATTGGAAAAGATGAGGTAGTATCTAGCTTCTTATACTCCATAACTTCAAGGTCATACAATCTTCTAAAAAAAGTAAGAACTAGCTTCTTAAGATCATTCACTCCCTCAACCCACTTTCCATCTTCATCTTTAAGAGTCAAGACTCTATTTGTGTTAATTGGTTTGGTCATTGTTATTGAAACCATTAGGCCCTTTACTCTTTTTTTTTTTTTTGCTTTCATCATGGGCCTCTATTTAAGTAACCCAATACCTAATGTAGTGTATCTTTTCACACACACCTCAAGGCTCAAGGGTCAGGCACTGGCCCTTTCAAATGACATGCACTTCTGATGCTCCTGTTTCTCACAACAATATCTGTCTACGTCACGGCACTATTCGCATCTAACCACTCCTTGTGCTATATCAGGAATATTGACTCTCCATTTTTGTGGTTCTTCGTCTACGTGTCCTCTCTTAATATTGAAGCTGGCCCCAAACTGAACAATCGCCTTCCGAATTAATCTATATTTGAAAATTCTATTGTTTTCTAAAATGCATGTTTTATTAGAATTCGGATTATTCATTGATAAGTTAAAAGTTCTCTATTTATTGTAAAAAAGAATCAGGCAACTGGAAAAAGTTACTTGTACAAGTTAGGGGTGTTCAAATCCCGTGACGGGATCAGGAATACCCATTCCCGGTTCCCATCCCAGGATTGGTCGGGACTGGGATCTCATTCCCGGTCCCGGTCCCGGGACAACCGGGACCGGGAATTCCCGATCTTAATAATATAATAATATTAGTTAAATTTTTTATAATCTAGTGTTTAAAGTGATTATTTAACACCTAATAAGGTCATAAAAATCACACAAATTGAGTTAGAATTGAAAAATAACATATTATTATCATATTCATCATTTTTATTATTATCTTTATACATTATATAGTTAGGATTTGTATCACAATATATACGATTTAACTCTAACTAAATATGTGATATACATTTTATCAAATGATAACTTAATTTATGGGGTAAAAATACAAAAATAAAATAATAACCTATTTTTTAAGGGGGGAAAAAAACCGGGACTGGGAATTCCCGGGATCACAAGGTGTGATCCCGGTCCCGGGTTTTTTACATCCCGGTTTTCCCAGTCCCGGTCCCGGCCGGGACGGGAAATTCCCGGGATAAAATATCCGGGACCGGGTCGGGACAACCGGGACCGGGATACTTTGAACACCCCTAATACTACAAGTTATCAACATCCACCATCTCTTTATAGAGACTAAACGATTCATTTGACTCAAAAATACTTCACCCAAGGAAGCCAATTCAGCACCATTATTATCTTTTACAATTTGTTTCTTTATTCCTTGGTCGTTTGGATGCATTCTCCATATCAGGAAAACATTGGACTCCACATGCACCTGAAACAGAGACCCTCCAAGGAGCTATACAGGGCATTTACTTTACACACCATAATAGGTCAGCTTCCTCCACAGCATATGATTCTTGTACTCTCCTTCTGTACACAACACACTGTACAGTACGCTTAGCAGTTTCTCCTACTCACACGAAACTGTTCACAGGGAGAGTTTACACACAATTTGTCAGCAATCTACAAGAGGCTATTACTAACAACACAAAATCCATTGCAATACTTCTTCAAGATTTAGTCTCTCCTTTCCTTGATATAAGACCTATTTGGAAAGTTGATATTGGTTTTAAATATGAAATATATTTTTCATATTTGTCAATCATTTTCTAATTTACCCCTATTGATGCTTCTTCAACAATAATTAAGGAGGAGAGGGAATGAGGGAATTAAGAAAAATGACTAGGGTGTTTTAGAAAATACATGTCATGTTAACTAACTTAACCAATTTTCTCTACCTAATCAACTTAGGTAAATATGTCTTATATTAAGAACCAGAAAAAGTAATATTCTTCTAGGAAAAAAACCATTTTCGAGAACTACTTTGTTCCGCTGATATTTTTCCCTATGCTAGGGAATAAGATTTATTCTTTGCATTCACAGTGCCTACCACATTATTCATGGGTTAAGCTGAATTCAACAATATCAATTCGCAGTTGACTCTATCATTTGTGAGTATAGTCTCTAGAAATAACACAGAAGCTACTCCCAACCGAAGGAAAATCCAGAAAATAATGCAAGTTTAAGATAAATGTAACAAGATATCATACTCACCAGGTTCATCAAAATTTACTCTTTCCCCAGTAGAGAAGAGGACGTAGAAAAGGGCAGAAAGAAAATATAGGAGAGATGTAAGCAACAAAAATCCTTGGAAAGAACCAATCAGATCAACAAAAAAACCAGTTCCAACAGTTCCGACTATAGCTGCCAATGTTCCAGCAGTGAGTGCCATTCCTGGAAAAAAGACCAGAAAACCCTTCTTTACAACATATTATTCTGGAGTGCAAGGACAGGTTTTATTTGAACTCTTCCACAGTTTTGCAAGTGCCATGTACAATTTTCACACTCCTTAGAAATAAAGATCACAAAGTACAGGCTAAAAACCATTTTAAAGATGTTGATCGATTAAAAAGGTTGTGAAATGTCGTCATATGAATGTTTATAGGACAATGACAAAACCTTACCATGTAAAACACCAGAATACTGAGGTGCAATCTCCTGTAATGCAAAAGAAGTGAAAATTAGGCTGGAGTGAGAAGACTATACTACCTGGAAACAATATATTTTAATAATATTGAAAATAAGAACCTGAATGTTCACTAGGAAACCAAAGTGGCTGAAAGATTTCAAGCCAAATGCTAGAGTCAGCCAAGCAGAAGCAACTGATGGAGTTTTGGCTGTAACCAAACCGATGAGACATACTCCAGGACCAACAAAACCAATGGACTGCAGTGAAGAAACACAAGAAGCATTGTCCATATAAACTTAAAAATTGGGAAGATTGAAAATTAACAGATATAAAGAGAAAACGAGGGAAAGCAGGGGGAAAAAAAGAGCATCAATGCCCAATGGATTTAAAATTAGGGAACACCAATGGAAAATTTCATGTTTCAAAAAACACCTGGTTGCCCCAAACTCCAACATCAAGGACGGGTCCAAGATCAAAAGATGGGATCTAGCAAAAGCATAATTGAACACTTAATGGATTCATAGAATAAAAAAGAAGAAAGGTTTTCCCCGTTCAGTATGACCACAATATCTATTTTAAGTAAGTCAGAAATAAATTATCATACTTGTTCATACTAAATAAAATTTAGTATTCCTCTCCACTATATTTTACTTACTTGCATGATATTGCGGGTCAAAGTGACACTTATGCCCCTTTGTATCATCATGTCTGCCCACAAGCCAGCTACATAATTCATGATAGCCATCAGAACCCATGGAACAGCACTAAACCAAGCTGCATGTCTGAGATCCACACGATATACCTGCGATCAAAGGTTAAGCATTGATAGTTCATAAAATATTCACTTCAACGTATTTATTTCTTGTGCATGCTCAACAGAAGAAATTACAATTCTAAAAATAATGAGACTTACTGAGTTGAAGTATATGGGCATCCAAGAAAGAAAAACAAAAAATCCCTGTGAAATAGGAAAAAAAATAATATCAAATTTTGAAAAAAGGACAAAGCAATTTTTATATAAGAATAATTACAATATGACATGATACTGTCTTGCAGACAATTCTTTCAACATAGATTATCTGCACTACTATATACTCCTTTTAACCTTGTCATTGTCGGATACAATTTTTCTTTTTCAAAAAAAAAAAAAGATTCTGCTAAAAAAATGACATTCCCAAGGAAGAAGGCTTGCTTTATACCAAACACAAGAAAAAACACACACTCTCCACACCCTTTCCCCTTTCCCTGGGCCCTAGCTCTCTTTACCTGTACACGCATAGCCTAAGAAGTAAGATTAGTTAATCCAGCAGGGACGCAGCACTGGTAAATTTTATGTTAACTCAAATGATTCTAAACTCTAATTTAAGAACACTATAAGAAAGAGGCTGTTAATGGGTTATTGCAATGGATGTGAAGCATTACCCAGCTGTGCATGCCATTTGCAACAAGTAAGGACCATGTTGGCGGCTTTGAAAGCAAGCGCCTGAAAGGAGGGGTCACTTTAACTTTACTTGTATTAGGTTTTGTTGCCTCCACAGCAAAGGATTTCTTCTTTTTATTCAATATATACTCCAACTCATATTTTGATATCTGAGGACTTCGATCTGGAGTGCTTGATGTTGCAGATAACCACACCAGAACCCAAAGAAACCCTGACAATCCAAAAATTACAAATGGTCCAAATATACCACCTTTTGACATAAGTATTGGAGAAAGCGTAAGCCCTATTGCAGAACCAATCTGAAACCCAGCCATTGCAATTCCAACAGCTCTTGACCTTTCTGTTTGAGGAAACCACCTAAAGGGAAGAATGGAACCAGTCATTATTCCCTAATTCAGCCTTGTTGCTTCAACAACTTCTTATAATTTCAGTACCAATAATAAAAAAAGGGTCATGTCATATCCATTGAAACATTCATCCCAGTGATCATCCCAAAACAAGTAAACAATCAATAGCAAATACCTCGCCACCATGTTATTCATGGAAGGAAGAGCCACTCCTTCCGCAATGCCAAGCAAGGTACGCGAGGCAAGCAGTGCCCACAAGGAAGTCTCTGCAGCCCAGGGAGTAAGAAAAGTAGCCAGAGACCACAGAGCCACACCCCAAGCCATGACCACTTTGCCACCATAGTTATCCACTAATACCCCTCCGGCTATAGGTGAAACCAGATACCCCCAAAGAAAAGCCGACTGTTCAACAGCATCAGTCAAACAATAAATAAGCAGCAGCGAAAACTCTCACAGGTAATTCTTCGAGTATTTGAAACGCACCTGAACAATTCCAGAGAACGAGCGGCTCCAACCGTTAGCCAGCGACAATGGCACGATAGCCACCGACATTACAACTCGATCAGCATTGCATAACGCCAGAGCTAAAGCAAGCATCGCCACCACTTTGACTCTCTCCGAAGTGATGAACTCAGCGAAATTCGGCTGCGGCCGATGCTGCACCTGCTTGTCCTCGGGAATTGAGCTGAATTGAGCATCTTCGGACGAAACCTTAAGTCGGAGAAGAGAAGGAACACGTTGGAAAGCAGCTGATGAATTCCGAGATTGAATTTTGTCACTGAAAAACCAGCTGGGGTTTTTGGGCGAGAAGAACCTCGAAGAGACGACATGAGGATTTGGTAATCGAAGGGAGGTTGGTCTGGTGTGGATTCTAGAGTGGCGGATAGGTTTCAGGGCGATTGGTCCATCGGGTATGAAGGCAGAGGGGAGGAGAACGGAGGACATCGAGGCGGCGCATGAACAGTGACGTAGCCGGCAGTGATTTCTTTTAGCAGCGTCGGGGTCCAGCTGGCGATCTCTAGTACCACCACTGCCAGCGAACTTCCTAATAACCCCTCGTCCCTTTAATTTTCCCTTTTTAGAAAAAAATAATGCTTTCAAAAAAGTAAAATCAAGTCAGGTGGATACTATATGATGTTTTGAGTTTTATCCTCTCATCTTTTAAGTTTTAAACTAGGGTAAATGAGCAAAAATGCTCATATACTTTTCAATCAGGAGCATCTAGTACCATGTATAATTTTAAGGTTCAAAAATGTCTATGGGATCAGGATTTCGTTGTAAAAATACCACAACCGTTTAAAGTAGCAAATGTTGACTGGGTTTTGAGATAAAAGGACCAAAGATGCTGACGTGGGTAGTGAATTGGCAAAGGCAAAGGCTGTGTGGGTAAAACACTGTCAGCATACGAATTGGAATAGAAAAACAGGATGCTGAAACAGAATTGAGGGCGAGAGCGAGCGAACGAAATCATAGGCCGTAGAGCAAGAGCGATTCGCGAGCTGGAGGAAGGGAAAAGCGTGAAAGGACAAAATTGAGGGAATCTAGTGTGACAGAGTGGGAAATCGAGAAAGTGAGAGTAAGGTAAAAGATCGAAAGTGGAATCCAGACAACGCCATATGAAGGGAATCTTGTGGGGAAATGGAACAAAAGGACCACTCAAACAGGTAAGCATGGAAAGAATGCGCTTTTTCTTAAGTTTGTATAGCGAAATGGCATCAAAGCTCTCGGTTAATTCGCTGTATATTTTGTCACAGAGCATGGCTTTTAATGGCGAGAGTTACGGTGTTGTGAAACACCAAATAGCGAAAGAGAAGAAATTGACAACACAGATAAAGGTAAGCGAATTTTCGCTGTTCACACTTGAGAGATTGAAAAATACGAATGAAAATGTGGAAGGTGGTCCCAACTCTATAGTTAACAATGTCAATGCCTTCGGATAGAGAGGGCAAAGTGAACTTGAAAGTGAGTTAATGGTAAAAGAGAGAGTGCAAACTAAAGCAAATTCTATAGGTGAGGGACAAGAAGTAATAGAGGACATAGAAATCTTAAATGGGTTAGATGACATAGATGTAGTAGATGATGACTTGAATGTTGAAACTAGGAACCCAATTGTTTGTGATACTGAGCATGGAAACCTGAAAAAGTTAGTGTATGAGGGGGAGCATGGTTCACAGTATTGTGATAGTGAGGATGAGAGCTACATGGGGGAAAGTGATAGCTCTGACACTACTCTAGAGAATGTTGAATCAAATTTTGAATTAGACTACAATAGTGAGAGTGAGGATGATAAGGATGACTTGGGCCCAAATAATGATGATGGGCCTACAGAAGAGGTAAGAGGGGATGGTGATGTGGAGGAGTGGAGTAAAAGGCCCTTCTTCATGGTGGGCATGACTTATGCGGACAAATTAGAGCTAAAAAGGGCCTTGGACAGATATGCAATAAGTAAAGGGGTTAAGCTAAAAATAGCAAAGAGTGATAAGAGATTGATAAAAGCAGTGTGTGAAGAGGGTTGACCTTTTGTGTTATATGCTTCAAGGGATGGACAATAAGTAGGGTATATGATAAAGACATTGGATTTAAGGCATAGATGTGCAAGGGTGTATGAAAACCCAAGGGCATCTATTCACTGGCTAGCTGAAAAATTTAAGGATAAGGTTCAAGAAAATCCTCAGTATAAGGTTAGTGAGATGAAAACAGAGGTGCAACGTGAACTAAATGTCAATATGAGTATATATAAGTGTAAGAGAGCAAAGAAGAAGATAATGCAAGAGATGGAAGGGAGCTTTAAAGACGAGTTTGCAAAGTTGGAGGCTTATTGCCATGAACTGAGGATCTCAAATCCTGGATCAAATGTGAGTGTAGAGGTCAGCAATGAGGCACTTGACCAAGGCGTAAGGGTCTTTAGAAGGATGTACATTTGTTACCATGCTTCGAAGGTACTTTAAATTAAAAGTTGTATGATTTTCAATTTAAAGTCCACTGTTTAATGTTCAATTTTGCTTATTGCCATTGTATTGTTCTCATTGACATAGGTTGGGTGGAAAGAAGGGTGTAAGCCATTGATTGGAGTTGAAGGCACATTTCTTAAAGGCAAGACAAGGGGCATTTGCTGATTGTCGTGGGTGTGGATGCTAATGATTGTTTGTATCCATTGGCATTTGCTTTAGTTCAAAAGGAGAACGGTCTTAATTGGGGGTGGTTTCTGCAATGGTTGCGGATCTCTTTAGACCTACGAGATGGATATACTATTACCATCATGTCAGATATGCAGAAGGTAAACTATGGTTTCCAATGATTATTGTGTGCATATTTTGTTTTGGTAATTGCTCCTTCCGTTTTTAAACTAATTGCTTGGTATTGATAACTATTTTAATATCTGGAGATTAAAATAGTTATTGTTCATGGCAATAAATGATTAAGCTTGCTTTTTTGGATTACTATCAGGGATTAGCTCAGGCCGTGTCTGACGTGTTGCCAGAGGTTGAGCATAGACTCTGTGCGGGACATATTTATGCGAACTGGAGTAAAAAATGAAGGGGAAATGAGTTGAAGAAGAAATTTTTTTCTTGTGCATGGAGCACATTCAACGAAGAGTTTACTGACAACCTAAAGTCTCTTGAGCAAATAAGTAAAGATGCCACCGTTGCGGCATTGACTTACAATCCAATAACGTGGGTAAGAGCTTTCTTTACACCTAGATGTAAATGTTGGATGGTAGATAATAACATTAGTGAGAATTTAAACTCATGGATTCATGAGTATAGATTCCTCCCAGTCATTAGGATGTTTGATGGCATTAGGGCAAAGATGATGGGTAGATAGGCTGAAAGTGCACATCACGTTGCTCAATGGAAGAGTGATTACAGCCCGAGGTGTATGGAGTTGTTTGAGTTAAATAGGTTTTTAGCAGTTCATTGTAGAGTGATTTTCAACGGTGATGAGGGTTATGAGGTCAGTGAGAGACAGGATA
Organism: Inga laurina; assembly: GCA_963855925.1. Classification (NCBI taxonomy): domain Eukaryota; kingdom Viridiplantae; phylum Streptophyta; class Magnoliopsida; order Fabales; family Fabaceae; genus Inga; species Inga laurina. The sequence goes on along the minus strand of OY979704.1, from coordinate 14,385,272 downwards.
GACATACTGTGCACCTTAGTAGGGGGATGTGTACGTGTCGGGCATGGGATTTAATTGGTATACCTTGCCAACATGCAATATGCGCAATGTACTATGCAAAAATAGATCCCACCACACAGATCTCTCACTACTATCATAAGGAGACTTACTTAGCTAGTTACTTGACGAAGCTTGAACCTGTAAGGGGTAAGCAATTTTAGGATACACAAACGTTCCTTCTAATGCTACCTCCACATGTTGTTACCCTACCTGGAAGATCCCCAAAGAAGAAAAAGAGGACAGGAGAAGCAAAAAGAAGGAAGAAGAGAGCGATGTTTCTCCAGACTAGAGATAACAATGATAATGGTGTCCAAACACAAGAAGAGCTCCATGAACCAGACAAATTAAGCAAAAGATGTCGCGTACTAAGGTGCAGTTCTGCAGGAAAGAGGGCCACTATAGATTCACATGCAAAGAGGTAATTTGTCCTTCTGCTTTCTTTACATTTATAGGTTGTTTTTCAGTTTAATAATATCTTGATTTTTTAGGTACTTTCATCAACCCAAAGTGTACGTACATGTAAGAAGAGTCAACATCAAACTAAGAAGAGTGCCCAGCCACCCACTCCTTCACAAGTATCCTAACCTTCTCTAAGCGTTACACCCGTGTACAAGGCAAGAAATGAATGTGGCATGGGAATACGGTATAATGATGCCACTGGTAGCTATATGTTCAATGTGCGCAGAAACTAGTTTATCTGCTTTAATTGGTGCCTATCTGCTTTATTCACTGTTATTAGCTATACTTCTGTGAAATATTAGCTCTACGCTTGCAGTTCCAAAACCAACTGTGATTCTGTGAAATATTGTGCTTCTGTTAAATACTGTGCTTCTGTGAATCTTGTTCCAGAACTAACTGTGATTCTGTGAACAATTATGTTTGATGACAGAATTGTGTTAAAAGCTCATAATAAATGTGTTGAGGACTAGCAAAAGAAGCATAAGCGATTGAATATGAGAATTGTGATTTAAGCATCTGCAATGTGTCATTTGTGTTCTACTTTCTGGGAAATATGCTGATTCTGTGTAAAAATAGCTATACTTCTGCAAAAATACCTATACTTAATTTGGTCCAATACCAACTGTGATTTTGTGAAATACTATGATTCTGTGAAATACTTCTGCATTTCCAACAACTGTGCTTCTGTGCTTATTAGCTATACGGTTTATGAACAAAGTAATACATTATGTTTTATACTGCATTCTGTGCTTCTGCATTCTGTATTATACTGAATCAGATTTTGCATTTTGCATTATATATTATATCGAATTTGCATTCTGTATGGATTTAAATAGAGCATAATAATATATATGTTTGGTTGCTTCATTGTCATCCACTTAAGGTGCTACAACGATTTGCTCTCTGACTAGTACAATATGAGACCAAAGTAGGCACACTTGTTAGAAATAGAAATGCAATACAATAAATAAATCATAAGTGAAAATTGATAATAATACAAGTTCTCGTGATTATGAAGCTTTATTATCTATACTTCTGCATTTTCCACTGCCAAACCATACTTCTGAAATTTATTATTTTTATTTGTGCAGCCTGGATTAAGGTCAGAGGTGGTTATTGATCATGGGACTGCTAAGGGATATTTCCTACATTATACCAACCCACAAACCAAGTTCTCAATCCCTAATGAGAGATAAATGTGAAAGTCTAGGGGTGCAAGTTCATTAGGTGTTGAGGGATCTCGACAGATCGAATTCACATCTGAATTACCAAATCAAGGGCCAACTCAAAGGAGTCTCACATGACAATAAAACCATGGCATAAGTGTCCAAGTGTCTTTTGTATGCCATAATTGGCACTTCTGTATTTTGTATTTTTGTTCCTTTTTGGTATCATTCTGTAATTTTTCTTGCTATGATATATATACTGTCCATTTTGATGTAAGTCAAACAGCTAAGTTGCCAACCCATATGTAATTATGTGTAATTTGATATATATTTCAAGTTAGGATGCTTTTGATGTCTAGACAGTTTGTAATCTCCTCATTCATAATTTATATCAAATTTCCTATTATAATATGTTGCTCTTATATCTTTCTCATGTTTTCCCTATCCATGGCTTTATTATAGAAGCAGATTCAGTTATAATTAAAAGGCACAGACAATACTAGAAAACTAACTTGCTTCCATTTCCATTTAAATACAAACAAAATACAATAATTACATTTGTTGCTTCCATTCAATTACATATATATATATATTGACTCCATTCTCTCATTTCATCAATTCTAAGTAAAAAACATTATCCACACCCAAGTCACCATCAATATGACCACTGCAATTTTGAACTTCCTTTCCCCTTTTATTACTTCCCTTTCCCTTAACACATAATTCTGCCTCAACCTCCTTAATTCACCATGAATGGATTCAAGCTCTTCAACAAAACCAGCAATGTCGCCTCCTCAAATTCTGTAATATCCCAAATTTTGGGATTGGAAGCTTTGGAATAAGCCTAAATTGAGTGGACTACTAAGCCCCGATTTAGTAGATGTCCCAAATATATTCCCTAATGATTCTAATATCTTTGGGGTATTAAGAAAGTAAAATGGTGAATTTTGGAGAATATAATTATGTTTTTGATAAAATCGCCTATGAGGCAGTGAGCTTATCATAAGGTTTTGGAAGAATAAATGATAAGTAAAAATTATGAAATTTTACAGGATGAAAGTAGACATCCTAAGATTTAATTTGATAGGTCATATGACTCAATTAGAGCTATACACAAAAAGATATGAATTTTTAAAGTCAGCACAGATAAACTGTGAAATTTCTGGAACAACATGCAAAGAATGAAATTCTGGGAATTTTGTGATTCCATAAAGTAAAAGTCTATATTTTTCCTTGAAAATAGACTCAATAAGAGTTCTATAGGCTTTGGAATCACCTCATTTCGATTTTTCTAGAATTAGTTATGATATTTTAAAGTTTGGGCAGAAAAACTGTCATAAAATCCGAAAATGGGATTTATGACATCAGCATAATAAAACATGACATCATCCTAATGTTAAAACACTTTTTATTCATCATCTTTCTCCTTCAGCATTCCGACGCCATTCTGCAACCAAAGTAAAGAAAAAGAGTTGAGAGGGTTTTGGGAGAAAAGGAGAAGAGAACTCGCAAGGTAAGCCGATTTCTCCGACGATCTAGCTCCTAACGCGTATAACTCCGATCCTAAGCTACTCCTTTATGTTCTTTAAGGTTTGGAAGCTCCTCTTTTGGTGTTAAAACACCTAGGGTTTTCATTCAAGTCAAGGAAAATCTATTGGGAGCTTGAGGTAAATTCCAAACTCTTGTATATTGACTATTCTGGCTGCTGTGGGCAATTTAATCGGTGAAATTTCGCCGGATTGCCATTGGTTTTAATTCTTGGAAATGGGTTTTTCTAGGGGTTATGCTGCCCAAATTGATACTAAATGGTAGTTGTAACCTAATGGAATAGTCAATAAAGTGGTTAGGAGTAGAAAGGAACGTGTTTACGGAGCCGAAACCGAAAAACCCCAATTTTCCCCTTAAAACCTATATATTTCGGTCAGCATTGTAAATGGGTCTTATAGTTGGATTTTCAATGATTTGATGATTCCATTGGATTCAGTGGGCGAAAATAGGTGGGGTTACAGTTGGGCACTTTTTCAGAAAAGGCCGAGAAAGCATAATTACGGAAACGCCCCTAAAACCCTAAAAGTAGGTCTGCCAAGGGCAATTTCGTAATTTTACATTGAATTTGATAATTCCAAGTTTGGAAATGGATTCCTTGGGCAAAAATATGTCAGGATAGCCCATGTCAAAATTTCGGGAAAAGTACAGCCGGACCGGGTATGATGGGGCTGGGTCCCCGGGGGTATTTTAGTAATTTTCAAGATAGACTCATATAACCCCCAGAAACATTATGGAAGTGCCTAAATAGTACATTTGACATTGTAGGATCAAATATGGAGCCCCGAGCTGTTTGCACGTAGATCGAGGCACGCGTTTCGAGGCGGAAACGGGTTAAGGTAAGGGACTTACCTTTACTTGCATGTATTTGATATCTTTGCTTGTGTAATGATGTATGTGGTTGTTTTACTTGATTGTGTAGAGCATATTTGAATAAATGAAGCTCTGTTTTTGTTTTCACTGTGGCCATAGTCTTGTTGTATAAAACATTGAGCATGCAGAAATGTCATTATGGGGCATACATCTAGATAAAGCTAACATGTCATACACATAGCATCAATCATACATGCATTATGGTATCTGTTTCCTACTGAGATTCTCTCGAATCTCACCCTCCCCTACCAACAATTTAGACAGGAGACGACAGAAAATATGCAAACAACAATGCAGAGTACCGTACGAGGGGATTACAGTAGTGGAATGAAGACGAGAAGAAGTCTCCATTTCATTGGGATGAGTTTAGACACCCTAGTAGCCTTGTGGGGCTACCTTAATCGTAAGTATCATGTACAAACCCCTATGGGAAATTTATGTAATCATGCACATATTATCAGTATAGTTATGCTATTCCTGTGTTGCCTACCGAACCGCATGTCGTTTTCCGCGAATACTTTGGTAAAGGTGAAATTAAAATAAGGGCATGACAAATTCACTTATTCTCATCATACAACTTGTCAATATCATGAAGAAGTTGCTTAATCACAACATTAGCCCTCTCACCAAATTCAACATCGTGCGAAGCAAAGAACCCACAACCCCCATCCTGTCAAAATTTAAATTTCAGATATCAGCATTTGCGGCAAGGCTTCCTGTCACTGTTACCATGCTGATTTGCAGAAAAAAAATAGAAACAGCGGCTAAAGGCTTGCTTGTCGCACCGATGATCAAGCCATGACTCAATGATGTTACCTGGTTGTAGTTCGGACAGCCATAAAACCTCCTCCCAGGGTTCCCTCGTGTCCATGCCGTCCAACGGGGAGCCACGAATCCGTGATGGCAGTACCGTCGCAGCCCCTCGTACTCGTCCTCTCGACTTGTTTGCCTCACCGACACCACCCGTCTTCTACTTCTTCCAAATGTCGAAGATGAAGATGAAGCCATCTCCTTCCTCTCCTTAAGTCTCGACTCTCTCCTCTCCTTCTTCGCCTTTAATTCTTCCTGTCGCACCTGGATCTCGCCTTCAGTGGAGGTCGAAACACAGACAGAGGCATCGGCTATAACTCCCATCACCTACACCATTAATCATACTCACCTGCCACGTGAAGCTCTGACTCAGAAACAACGGACAATTTTTTGAACCTTAAACGGTCGTTTGTTACTTTAAACGGTTGTGGTATTTTTGCAACGAAATTCTGATCCCATAGGCATTTTTGAACCTTAAAATTATACATGGTGCTAGGTGCTCCTGGTTGAAAAATACATGGGCATTTTTGCTCATTTGCCCTTTAAACTATCATGGGTTTTGTTTGATCAAATTTCATTCTCCTAACATTAGTCCCTATTGTATAAAAAAGTATTGATCTTTATAATTTAATAAAAATCTAAATCATTTTATCCTTTTAAGATTCAAAACCTATGATTTAAAATTTCAAGGGTGAAAACTAAAATAAAAATACTCTTTAGGGTAAAGAATTATATTAACCCGATCAATTAATATTTTTTGGCCTGATATAATTGCTTTTTATTTAAAAATTAATTTTTTCTTGAATATTAGAATTAATTTTATTGAAAATATAAACTTTATTTTAGGTCATGACCTATGATTCAAAAGACGAGACATAACCATTAATGGAAAATTGATGTTATCGATTTTTTATTTTTTATTTTTTGCCAATTGCATTGTTTGTCAAATATAAAATATTACTAGCCGAGATTATCAGATGTCTGTAGTTTACTAAATAACAAGCCATCTTTCCCTTGGGATGCACGGATTAAATTCTAGATGAAGGAGTCAATTTTGAAGATAATTAGCTTTGAATCATCTTCTCCTAATTTCAAGACGCCAATAAACTAAAAAATTAACAAACATAAAATATTATGTCACCACTATTTACTATATGAAATCAGATATCTTTTTATTTAAAATAAAAAATTCAAATTCAAGAAGGTAATTTGAATCGGATCTCCCATCTTAACCCTCAAATCCTCCAAATCACTTCTAATTTTTCTCTAATTAAAATTGCAATGAATGAAAATAAATTTTGTCATTAATTAATTATGTTCATTTGAAAGATGTTAATAATATGCATATTTATAATATTTGAGTTTGAATAAATTTATTAGGTTCTGGTTGTGAAATGTAAGTCGTGGCATCTGGCTCTTTCTCTATGTTAGGGTTACTAATAAGTGCAGACATGAAATTTTATTTCTCTAACCCACAAAATCTTACTTTCAATTATTTATATTGTTATATTTTTTTTATCAACAATCTAAAAAATTAAAAAATCTCAACCGTTCTGATGACCTTATCTCTGTATTTATTAATAAAGAGAGAATTCAATGAAAAATAATCTCAACAAATTTTTTACCAGAAAAAAATCTCAACAAGTTAAACAATCTTATCTATGGATTTTTTGTGGGCCCAGAGTATCTTCCATCGGTAGCAATAACTAACATCCTCACAGACTTTTCGAATGAGTTTTAATGCTATTCAAGAGACGCTATGATCACAAATTGTGGGATTGTGTTACATGAATTATGGACTTATCTCAAGATATTTATCAAAATCCAAATTTTATAAGATTATTTAAACTTTTTTTTCCAAAAGTTGTTTAAACCCATCTTCTCTCTACGTTGCATTTTAAGGTTCTTTTCTTTTCTTTTTTTTTTTTACATACTTTTATAAATAACAAGTATTGCTACCTATACACAGGAAAGTTCATATATAGCATTTTGATTGTTTGAAGCTTCTGCAGGCAGAGAATGATAGTTTATGGTTTAAAAGCTTTGCTTTACGAGTTATGTAATATTTACTATATATCTTAGTCTTTATAATTAGCTAGGCAATTTTTTTATTATATACATAATAAGCAATATTTATTTGTAATCATAATAAATCATATAATTATTTTATAATCATTTATTTCAAATGACAATGTGAAATGCATATTATTCATATTCAAAGTTCCAAATGTATTGCTTATCGATAAATATTGATGAAACTAATATTAAAAGCACTTATCACGGGAGTGAAATAGGGGAAACATCATGGTTTGAAAAAAAAGAAACAAACAAACAAACATTAAAAACAAAATCAATATTAGTCAATGTGAATATAACAAAATATTTGGAAACCTGCAACACTCTCCAATATAAATTAGTGTTCGGTTTTTTGGCCTAAATCAAGAAATTATCATAATTCAAAATCATATCCATAAATCAAGAAGTTATCATAATTTAATTTTTTTTTACCAAAACACATGATAAATTTCATTTATTATTTATGCAAATTATAGATTTGATGATTTTATATAGAAATATTGACATCATCATTCCACATTATAAATGATTACTTCCCTTTTTTTTATATAGTTATGCATAATTGATTGACTAAGTAATCATTTTTTAACATGATTTGATTATTTCTTGAATTTCCTTTATTATTGATGCAAAATATGGATATTGATTTGATTTAGAAATAGTGACATCACAATCCCACTTTATATAATTTATAGATGATTATTTTCTAATATCTTCTTACTTCTTTTGTATATATTTTTTCATATTAGATGTTTTAAGCAATTATACTAGTTCATGCCCCCTATTTTATATTGATAATCTACTCAATTATATAGAAAAATCATGCCCCCCTCTCTTTAACTTTTTTTTTTATTTTCATGAAGTGCTAACTTTAACATTTTGATTGTAGTTAGCTTTCGTTTTTACATTACATTTTCTTTGTTGATTTTAGTGATTCTTCCCTTTTGTTTAAAGCATTCAATTTCTCATTTCTTAAGTCAATAATAGTTTCCCTACACAACCTCGAATTTAACCTAAATCAATTTTCATTAAATATTCACACAATTGCATTTCAGTTAACATACTGCATACTTAGAATTATTAATCAATATAACTTCAACCAAAAGAGAATTATTCATCAATATAATTTAACTAACAATATCTCAGTGTATATATTCTAACCAAAGAATATTCACAAGTGGCAAAAAAATTATAAAATCAAACTTAAATAGGTATGTCTTAAAATATCACACTATAGGAGTATAGCCTAATATAATGTGAAAACACTGATCACAATTGAAAGTAAAGTAGACTCGAAACCTAAACTGCTAAAATCACAAGTTTGAAAACTCAAAACAATACATAGGAACTCACTTTTCTATTTTTATGATCTTGATGATTACTTTGTTGGCCCTGAAGATAGAGGTGGACATATCGGACAATCGCACATCCATCCCCACAATCAACTAATGGAGTGATGCCTATTAGTCAATAGAGTGTCGTATCTCTTCTTTTTCTTTGAATGAGTGGTTGAAGATCCTAACGACTGAACTATTAGAATGTCATAATCTTTTATACTTTTTTCTACTAACATCAATGTCATCAAGGAGCTTGAGGCATGTGTTTCTACTTCGGAGGGCTAGAAAAAAGACACAAGGAATAAATGAAATGGCAATTAGATGAATATATTGTCAAGTACTCAATTACAATATGTGCTACTATCAACTAAATCATTTTCTTACTGTTAATTTTGAGTATGTAAACCGTTGCAAAATATCTCCCTCCTTAGAAAAATGTAAAACGCCTAAACTACTAGGTGGTTATTTAATTTCTCTTAAAACACGACGCTCTAATTGTTTTCGATAAGTTCTAAGCTCTCCTTTCTACTGTTAAAGATTAATCTTAAAAAAGTCAAGTATGGAGAAATATAGAAAAAAGAAATTTAAATTCAAAACTTAATGTACTACAAGGCACAAAAGATCAAACAAAACAAGGAAAATAAAGAATTGAGGTAAGTGCAGCCACTACCTTTTCATTACAAGGTTACGTTTTTTTAGTCATCGTCCATTTTCTGACAATTGAGCAACAATAGCCCAAGTATGAGATTGTCAATCCCTAATGAGTTCATAAGGCCAACCTGCCATGATATTAGGGATGAAGAATTGAGATCACTAATAATGAAGAATGGAGAACACAAAATGGAATACATTGACAATGTTAATATATAAGCATTACTATAATCATGGGGCCAATTATGTTTCTTGGAAATTAAGCTTCTTTAAGATTTAATTTGAATTATGATTATGATAACTTCTTGATTCATGGGCTGAATTATTATTATGATAACTCCTTCAATCATGGGGGCCAACTAATAATTTATGGATATAAGATATAAAATATTGATATTGAATTATAAAAGAGAGTAATAAATAATTATGATAGCAAAAAAAGAGTGATAAATATGAATATTGATATTTATTAATATCAAAGTAAACGGACGACACTAACGGCGTTAATATAAACGCAACTATTTTCTTAAAGAACGGTTGCTCACTACTACGAGTGTTATATAAGATATAGATAACAAGCTATATTTGCTCATGTGTTGCATGAAGAGTGCTGCTAGAGGTGAGACATACCAGAACATTACTTGTTTGATTTGAATGTATAAGAACAAAATTTAATAGGAATCTCTATTCATTTGAAAAATTATGAATTTATTTTTTAGAAATACGATGGATTGCTTATGAAGTTAATTACTATCATTCTTAAAAACAAAACAAAATTTATTTTAAATTTATTAATATATCAATTAATATCTAATTATCATAAAAAGATGAAATAAGAGTTATTGTCATACAAGTATCCTGATTAATATACTAATTGATAATATTTCATAAACTCCCTTTTATATATTTCCAAAAATCTATAATACATATGAAAAATAATGATTTTTTTTTCTGAGGTCTAATTGGTTGCTTATGTGATAATTATTATCATTCATGAAAGTCAAAAGCCAATTGATTTTTAAAGTCAACAATATTATTTTGAAATATTTTTTATATCTCAATTAATACCCTAATTGTAATTATTGTAGTATTATATTTCCGACAATTTATAAATCTACGATGCATCTAAAAAATAAAGAATTTTTTTTTTTCAAGTCAAATTGGTTGCTCATAGGGTTATTATTATCATTCATGAAAATCAGAGAACAATTTATTTTTAAAGTTGACGATAATAGTTTGGAGTATTTTTAATACTACTTTGGTCCTATTTATAAGTCTTTTTTAACTAATTCTCACATATCCATAAGAGTTAGTTAACTCATTAACTATAGGTTAAATTTCCAATTTCTCCCTTATCTATTATTGGTTCCAAAAGTCAGCATGAATAAATTCCTTTTATTTATTGCAATTAATAGGGATAAAAAAGTACAAAATGCATTTACTTCTCTGAAATTGGACTTATAAATAGGACTAAATTTTTTGGTGAAAAATGAATTATAAATAGGATTAGAGTGGTATATATAATTAATAATCATAAATTCATGATTTATATAATATTTTTTATACGTGTGAATATACTAAACAATAAACATTACTATATCCAATCATATTTATCATCTTTTACCAAGCCAACTAAAGTGTTTTCATAAACAACAAAAAAATCTTGTAAATTACAAAAATTAAAGTCCAGTGCTGATACGACTAATGGCCATTACACAAATATAAAATGTAAATTCCAAAAAACTAAATTTCCATAAGATGCCCCCTACAAAAAGTTTGGTAGGGCCAAGCATGGACAGGTAAAGGAAGGTTACTTGTAAAAGCACAATATTCATTAGAAGTCCAATAAATTGTACCAATGACAATGCGCTTACGCCTGACGTTAAATTTAAATGAATGAATATTATGATGCTCATAGTTGTACAAAGTCATAGTACTATTGCAGAAGTTTTTAAAAATAGTCAAACACAAATCATAGAGATTAACAAATCATATTATCAAAAGTTGAGACGACAAGACATCAATGTGTATATATTTAAATATAATTAGATTGACTATGTTTCCTCTTCATCTTCATTCATTATAGTATAATAATTCAGTGCTCATTTAGAATAGTTTATTTTTAAACAATAAATGTTTATAAATCGTGATTCATGGTATACGAGATAAGTATGTGAGAAGAGTTTTATCTCGACTTATGTAATAAAGACTTATTGTCCAAAAATAAATATTTCCAAACACAGCTTCAATCTTCCTCTTCCATGAGCTTAGTATAATCAAAATATTATGTAGAGGAAGAATAGATGAAAGAGTTTCGACTTGAACAGAGGAAAAAAATCCAAATTATTCTAATTGATCGAGCAAATGTTAATGAACATTGCCCCCCCCCCCCCATAATTTAGAAATAGACTGCAAAATTAATTAAAAGAGTTACGCATTCCTCTACAAAATGCTTGATATAGCCATCAGAGGATGGAATCCTAGGGCTTCTACAAGAGATGCCTTGACCAGATGATCTGCACCTCTACCTTCCAATCCTGTTGTAAGATACTGTTGATTTCAAGCATCAAAACCTCTATCCCTATGTTTTTCTCCTCACCCTAAGGATGAGGGTACATGCCTCCATTGAATCATTTAGTAGCTGAATACTTCTAACTTTAATGTCTCACGCACCCTTTAGCCCATGAATACGAATGTTGTGTATAACTGAGTTGTGGGTAAAAGAAAATCGTAATCAACTCCATGAATATTTTTGAAGAGAAAAAACGGAATCACTATTTCAAAATCAAATAATCATCATTAGGACATTATTTTGAGAAAAAAGGTATCATTATTTTATGGGGATGTAATACCATTGATGGAGCCATGATTTTCGCAGACTATATCCCTTTTTTGAGGGAATTGTGAAATAAAGGAAATTAGGGAATTTAAAAATTATCAAATCATTTCCTAGTATGATTGATTGAGCAATCAATAATATTTCCGATGATGTCTACGAGGGAAGTGTGGTTTAGGTTGAGCTATTCACGTATGTGAATATACGTTGCTTTTATTGCTTTCAAATGTTCCTTCCGTGATTATGATGTATGATTCTTGATTTGATGCGTAATTTCATTTTAGATTTTCTTTATTACCTATCTTCAAAATCGGAGTCTCTGTGTTAAATTCTAAAACATGTTTTTTTCTTGAATATTAAATTAATAATATCATATTAACTGTTAACCAAATCCCAACATCATTTCTTTAAAAATGAATTAGAGATCCCTATAATTATGGAAAATGGAGTTTTTGGTTATTTTTGGGAAATTCCTATTACTTGATTATGAGTTATGAATCATGATTTAACGTTTATCTTCAATTTAAATTTAGTTTATTACCTTACCTTTAAATGGAAACAATATTCCAATAAATTTGAATAGCTTAGAAAGGAAATGTGTAATTGTAGCTCATAGTTATTATTGAAGGGGTCAAACTTTTTGGAGTCAAGAGAAATTGTCTATGTTAGGGAATAATTTGTATTTGTCCTTCAAAAACAGAAAGTATTTTAATGGGTATTAACTGAATGATTGTTAATGTAATTACATATGGACTAATTTAATTACATGATTATCCAATCTGTTTTGTAGTGAAATGAGTTATGAAGACGGGTATTACAAGATTTTTAGTATAAAATTGATTGATTGATGTTTAAAATCATATAACCTTGAAAGAAGTGGCTAGTGGTTACTATGTTTACAAGATTGATTCAAATAAAGAGATTTAAGCAGTCACTACAAGATAGGGTTGAGATTTCATTGTCAAATAAGAAGAGAGGCAAGTTTAGATAAATCCGTCAACAGAGCACAATTAAGCCAACAAACTACAAAGAGGCAGATTAGGTGATACCCCTTCCGCTTTTATGTATAAGAGTTTGTTAACTGAATTACGTGATTTAAGAAAATAGTTAAAATTAATTAAAAATGATAAATATGTATAAAATAAACTTTACCAAGTATGTCTTTATTTATAAGGGGTAAATAAGAGAGAGAAATAAGATAATATAGTATCGCTAACTTTTTAATTAATGCAATATATATATAATTAATGAAGGATAAAAATGAAAAAACTTTATTAAATGTTCAGATAACTCTTATCAAACTCTTATAAAAAAAATCCAGACAATTCAAAATTTAGACCCCTTAAAAAAGACAGGATGGAGTACATATCATTGAGAATTAAACACACTTAGTGCCCAATCACATCATGACTAGGCATTTAATCCCGTGCCATAGAGTTAATCATCTTCGATAATAGTATTTTGTACTGGGATTTGAATTATAACATTTTGTATTTTGCACTGAGATTTGAATTGTAGCATTTTTACCTTCGGATATTAGGTTTTAATTCTTATTTTGCAAAAGTAATTTATATATTATTGTTGGGACAAAAAACTAATTTATATATTATTGCACTATGATAGAGTACTATTTTTAATACTGCAATTTTTAAACTAAGATGGATGGATCATCATCATCGAAAAAGATGGATTATTGTTATTATGGAAGCTTTATTGCATTGTGATAAAAAGTACTATTTTCGCGATTTCTTAGGTAATTTTGTAATGTAGTATATATTGCATGTCCATTTTGTAATATTCCAGCATCTCACTCTCGAATCTAGTTTGGGCCCATCATTCTTATAAGACGTATTTTGTTCCCTTCCTTATCGATTTGAGTTTGACTCTGATACCATTTATAACATGTTAGCACCTCACTTTCGATATTATTCACTTTAAGGTCTATCACTACAAAAAAAAAAACCTATAATTTAATAGCGGTTAAAAGTGTGTATTTATTGCGGTTTTAACCACTACAAACATAATTAGTAGCAGTTCAAGAAATCACTACTAAATTCACTGTTGCAAGTGTATTTGTAGCGGTTATTTTTAACCGCCACTCAAGGAAAAAAACCGTTACTATATTAGTAGCAGTTAATTAGCACCGCTAAAACATTCTCAATATGAGAAACTTTTCATGCTAATTTGTAGCAGTTATATAATCGGATTAACCGCTACAAATTACAAACCATGAATAGTGGATGGTGGAAAATGAAAATGAAAATTTATCATGATATTTGCAGTGATTATAAAACCGCTACAAAAGTAAATTTAAAAAGGGTGGGAATTATTAGTAGCGGTTCATTAATTGCTACAAAATTGAACTTAAAAGGCTGAGAATTATTAGTAGCGGTTACATAACTGTTACTAAATCTAATAAAATTCAAATTTGGTGCCAAAAATTTAGTCCATTTTTTAAAAAATATATTTGTAGTGGTTATAAAACCGCTACAAATTTCAAAAAAAATTTAAAAAATATATAATTATTTGTTTCCGTTTTGTTAATATTAAATTAAATAGTTTATTATTTTAATAGTTTAGCTAATTTAATTAGCTTATTATTTATAAGTTTATGTCATTTATAATTTTAAAGGAATGATTTAATTAAATTAGATAAGTTTGAAAATTGTATTGATAATATTATTGGGGATACGTATGTAATAAGGAACTATTATGTTGTCTCCTATAATGTGATTATAATTATGTAAATAAATATCTAAGAAAAAAATAGTGAGAATAAATATTATGTGAAAGAAAAAAGTATTGAAATAAATAATTTAAAAATTCATTACCATATTTGATCACCTTATTAAGCTCCTCGACTCAGAAAAAAAAAAGTGAAAATGAGAGAAGATGAAAGAGAGGTAAGGTGGAAAGAAATGGGAGAGTGTTTGAAATGAGATGTAGTTATTAGGGTATTTATAGGGATCTATGTGGAACTTGTAGCGGTTAGTGTCATGGGCAATGTTTTAAAAGCCGGATCGGACATCAAGCTGGAAAGGTCAGCGGGTCAAGGTTCAACTAGTTGGAACGGTTGAGCCGTTTAGCCGGACCGGTGACGTCATAATTAAATTTAAAAATATTATATATATATATATATATATTACAATAATTAGTCATTACTTTCTTAGATTATATATCAATTTATAAGTTAATAGTTTGGAGAAAAAATGACATATATAAATATTTTAAAGTTACTTAATTAACTTTCTTAATATCTCCAAAAAAAAGCAACTCTATCTTATATTTAGGATAAAAAAGAGTATTATTTGCCGTTAAAATTGACTCACATTGATTCTTTTCATATCTTTTCAAAAGCAATTCGTTATTAAAAATATTTTCAAACAAAGTTATTTATTAACTTTTTTGACCGATTTTTTTACCAGAATTTTTTATTAATTAGGATTTAAGAGTAACTAATTAATTTGAATTCAGATCACTAAAGATAAGAGGTGTGTTTCATACGCTTCTTCTGTTCCTCACAGTTTACGAGGACCATTCATAAGGCCTTCTCCTTTCTCTTTCCATCGGTGGCCTTTTCTTCTTTTCTTCTCTTTCTTTTTTTCTCTAGTTCAGCCTTTAGTCTTGGGATGAAGAACCACGGTGTTGGAGAAGAATCAAACAACCAATCAAACATCAATAGAGTATATCTTATTTTGTTTTAAAGATAAGTGTTTCATCTCCTCTTCTTCAATAAATATGTCCTCGATTTCAATCTTTATCTTCGAGCATCTACGCCTTTTTTCCATCATCCTTCCTACGCTTTTTCCATCATCATTCCTACGTTGTGCAAGACTTGTCTGGCTTTTACAGATTCGCTCCAGTTAGCTGTTGAATCCCGGTTCACGACTCAAATGCCGGTTTAGGGCGGCCTAATGCGGGCTAACTTCATGAATGACCTAACTATGTAAGCCGAGCCGTTCTTCCTTCCAGTCGACGATTCACCCGGTCTGGCTCCAAAAACGTTGGTCACGGGTTTATAGTGGTTTTAGTGTTGTAGCGGTTATTTTGTTATTTGTAGCATTTTATAATCACTACAAATATTTTTTTCAATTTTTTAAAAAAATTTAAAAAAAAACAAAAACATAATTTTTTTAAAATAAAAACATAATTTGTTTCATCGATCATCCATGCCATCCTTACAAAAATTGTATAGAAAAATTGTTAGCGATGTATTTTTTTGTTAAAAAAATTTAATTAAAATGATATGAATTTAAAAAATGCACCGAACTATAGGTAAATTGTGATCGCCTTTAGGGAAAAAGTTTTTGAAATTGGAGGGCTGAAACAGCTCACTCTCGTAGGCGATGTTATCACCATCACCCATATTGTAAAGGCCTCGAGGTTTTAAATGAACAACCATGTGCCAATCCCTATGTCTCTCGTCCTCAACATACTAAACCTCGTATGCCTTTGAGGCAGGAATGTACGGCTCATCATCTTGAGAATGACTAGTGTGAATTTGCCGAGAGAAATTTATCAATATGTTGCCTAAGTCGTCAGTTGTGAGTCCCTAGGAAGTAGTGGTATTTGCCCACAAACACTTAAATAGCGTAACGGTGAAACGACCTTGATAATTAAGTTCCACGACATCAAGAAGCTTTCCATAGTAAGGGACACCTCTGAACTGCATGTTGGCGTCATTGCTACTCGCATAACTCCTTGTCCCAAAGGTACCATAAACACCCGAATTTTGAGTTTGCAATCCTTGATCACGTGAAACCGTGCAAAACTTGAAACCATTGACATTGTAAGCTGCAAACCTTTTTGCATGGTCAAGAGGGTCGATTGCGAGAGCTCTGAAATCTAGTGAGTGTGGGTTGTGGTCATTCAGTATTCTGCGCGCAAACCAACTTGAGAATTCTCTGTGGACCTTTTTGTCAACTTCAAAGGATGTTTGTGTACGGATCTTGAGTTGTTGCTTCACATGACTTTTGAATTCCTTGCAATTAATCATGGGAATGCAATAGTGAAATTCCACAAGCATACGAGTCGCAAGTAATAAAGTGATGAGTAAAGATCGTTCCCACGAGGACTACGACGAAAGTGAGCTAACAAATGTAATAATGTGTTCAATTAGATTGAATAGATTCATTTGAAATTGATTAAGTTGGAACAACACATGTTGGTTGGGTGAAAAAGAAATTTAAAACTACTTTTCAACGGAAAATTTATAAAAGCAAATGATTCTTTAAATTCAAGTATTTAATGAAGCTTAGGATTGTTTATCCCCCTTATATTTCAAAAGCACTCACTAAATTCCCCCAATATATGCTACTTAATTAAATATTATACTAACCAAGGATATTAATTTACCTATAAATGCTCTCTCAAGTCTCCAAATAGGTGTATAGTTTAATTAATTCATTAATCGCTTAATTAACTAATCAAACCCTAATTTCATTGCAAATCCTATTTGGCTATGTGAGGTTAATGAGTGTATCTCTACCTCATTAACAAAGTTATCTATTCAATTCACAAATTTCAAGCTCTTACACGATTTAACTCAAGTTCTATACTCAATCTAGCCCTTTCAAGCATTGATCAAGTGAACCCAAAAATCTTATTGGTGGCCAATCAACAAGAAGCTTTAAGTAAAGAGTGAAATCAGCATAGTCTTTTCATTAATCACAAATATAAAGGGGAAAATGAGTATTTAATCCATACAAGGGTTCAAAACAACCCTAAAATGAGGTTCCTAGCTACACATAGTCATGAAAGAGCTACAAATATGTAGAATAATTACAGCCATATCAAAAACTAAGCAAAGAAAGAGAAGAGGAATAAGAAAAACCAATGATTTGAGCCCCAAATTGCTTCTAGACTTCAACCCAAGCTCAATACTCTTCAAAGGGGCAAAACCCTAGCACACCCAGCTCCTATGAACACTTGAAAACTGAAGAATGACCTAATTTCAGCCTATCCCTTGCTTAAATACCCTCCACATGCGTTTCAGTAAGTAAAACGCATGATTGCATAGTCTGTCGTATGCTTCAGCACACTAGTGTGTGCTGAAGCATATGACACAGTAGGTTCTGGTCCTCGTTGGCTTCAGCACAGTGCCAGGTGCTGAAGCATATAGCACAGAAAGTCCATTGGCTTCAGCACATGTATTGTTGGCTGAAACCAACAACACAACAACTTCCTCTTTGCCCATGAGCTAGCTCTTGACTTGTCATCTTCCACCCTTGTAATCTTCAATTCTTTAAAAGCTTCCAAACTTGTCTTTATCCTCCTACAAAAGAGAGGATTCATAAGTTCTAACTTTTCCTTTGAACTAAAGCCCATAAATATATTGTTCTACTTCAACTTTAGCTCGTTACTCTGATATGCACATTTTCTTCTATTACTCTTTCTATACTCAATTTGAATCCAAAAAATAGTTAAAAATAGAAGAAAATATACTGGAATATTATCAATTTCTGAGAGTTAACAGTTAGCCTTTTAGAACATGGGATTACTTGGATTTGGACTTGGGCTAATATACATGTTTTAAATATAAAATAATGAGTGTTGGGCTTGGGCCATTGAAAAAGCAAACAAAACATTAACATAGCCCATATGTTATATTTTGTTATTTCGGTTATAACCGAAATTTTTTTATAACCACCAAACTGAACACCGAACACCAAAATGCTATAAGAAAAAAACCGAAAAATATCCAAAAACCGAAATAACCGAATCGAAATAACCAAATTGGATTCGGTTTGGTTTGATTTTGCTCACCCCTAGTAATCGGCCTACTACTACATCTGCTGCTGCTACTGAGCCACTACAGCCTGTGTCCGGGCCAAATTTGAGCTCAGCTCATCGACAGACTCATCCCTCGGACGTCTAACCCAGGACGTCTGTGCTCTAGAGCTGCTAGCCTTAGAGGCAGCACTGTTGCCGTAGACCATACTAGGTCTGGCGCCTATCCCCATCCCCCGTACGAATCCGAAGTGCTCAGCCTGACCCAGACCCACCTTCAAAGGAGCCGTGGGGTCCACAGACCCTTGTGACTCCTAGGCCTGGGTCTCTCACAGCTCAGCCTGTGACTGCTGCATCCGCTCTTGCTATTTTATGAAACAATTACTTATTAGCATTTTTCATAATAAAGTTGGTTTTATAAATAATATAATAATGAATCACTTACAATGGCCGTCTCTGCCTGCTGAGAGGTTGGAGTCCCATCACAGTGTCTGTGTGTGATAGTGAACAACTCCCCATAGTCCGTCTGACGGTTCTCCTGCTGTGCCTTCCTTTACTAAAACAATTATAAAATTAAATTAGTATTATCAAAACAAATACATTCTTTATAATATGAAATAACCATCTAAAAGTAATTGATATTGTGAAAAGATACCAGCTCACTGTAAGTGACATCAAAGGTCTTTGATCTTGCTGTGTGGTGGATCATCTGTTACCCACGGCACCTCGTGTTCCTCTGAGAAAGCATCTGAAAAAAATATTATTAATTGTATTAAAACAATATAAAATATTTATAATTAATAAAATCATAAAATTAATTAAATTTAAATTATATTTATAGTTTCATAATTATAAATTACAAAATTATATATAATTAATTTAATAAATACATTACCTGCCCCTCAGCGCTTCTCCTGAACTAGATGAAACTTGCCCAGTCGTTCGGCGGGACGCCGTCCGGGAAATTCTCGATCAGCTGCTCCAGAGGCATTGTCCCATCCTTATCCACACTTTGGAAGAGATGATTCCTCTTGTTCCTCCAGCCGTCGTCTATCTTCATCAGCGTGTACCTCTTCTGGTTGGCCCAGACGACAAATTTCAGCTATAAAAAAATTTAAATATGACTAATTACAAATAAGAAAATTAAAAAAATATTAATTAAATATAATTAATTACAAAAATATAGTATAATTAAATACTATTAATTACCTACACCACCTCCTTCCACGTCAGGTCCTTCGGCCCCTTCGGAATGTTCCTCCATGTCCTGAAGTGAAGGAGGAACTGCATCCAATTCGAGCCCAGGTCATTTAGGAAGTGATTCCATTGTCGATGGGATGGTCCGCGCCCTTATTCCACGGCACTACAACTCATAGTGTCCAGTCCATGCTGTTCAGATAGGCCACGTCCAATCTCCTCGTGGATACGTTCCCTTGCTCATCTGCACAATTTACCGCATGTTAGATAAATTGTAATTCAAATTTAACATTTCAAATTTAAATATATAATTGATTAAATAAAATATATATATACCTTGGACCTGCACCTCAAACCTAGTAGACCGCGAAGACGACCCTCGTGAGTTGTTCTGCTCCCGCACCTCCTCCTCATCGAGGAATTGCTCCATCTCTCTGATCCCAAGCGGGATCTCGAAGTCCTCGTTCGCGTCATAGTCATCGACGCTGATATCTCCCTTTCTTAAATCAGGCATCTCTAGTGCGGTAGTCTCCTATGGGACCGTCTACGTTAGCTGTGGTAGGGCCAACTCCTGTGGCTGCTATAAGGAGATGGGCTAAAATGGCACAGTCGCTCTCCCTCTGCGATTCCCTTTCCTCTGTTGCTGTTACCCTGTAGAATCGATCTGGGGACCTCGGGCTCCTTCCCCTTGTCCATCCCTGAAGCTAGGCGTGAGCATAGTGCCCAGTGGCCCAGTGTGCCCACCCTGGCCCTGCAAAAAAGTGCCCAGCCCGCCCTAAAAAAGTGGCCCAAAAAATTTTTGGGCAGCTTTGGGCGGGCTAATAACCGGGCAGGGCCGGGCATCGGGTAAGGGGTGCTGCCCTGCCCTGCCCTGAAAATTATTTTCATTTATTTAAAATATAAAATTTCATATCAATTAAATATTATTTCATATATATATTTTTATTTAAAATATATATTGTCTATTGTATAATACTCTTATGGTCCTCTCTTTTTTACCCTAGCCACTAAACACTATTTACAAGTAGATTTCTTCATTTCTTCTTTACTTTGTGTCTTTGTGAAGTATTAAATTATAGTTGCTTTTTATTTTTTTTCCAGATGCTTCATCATTTGATCAACTTTTGGGACATTGAATTGATGCAAACTACTTTGACTTCATGGCTTTAATTATAATCGTTTTGTTTCCTTATTTATAATGGATTATGGAGATTGTTTAATTTTTAAAGTATGGATATTTGTTAAGACATATGGTATTTTTTAAATTTCAAGACTCAAGTTGTAGACTTATTTTGAAATATCTCAAGATGTAGAATCATCGAATGTATTTGAAGTTTATATTACTTAGGGTGAAGTTAAGACATGGGATTGATAACTACAAGAATATTTATGAAATTTACACGGAATTATTTTTTCATATGTGAACAAAACAAGATATTATCGCTTGGGCAGGGAAGCCCACCTTGCCCAGCCCATATTTGCCCAGCCCAAAATGATCAGGGCTTTTAATGGGCAGGGCCGGGCATCGGGATGCAAAATGCAGCCCGTTCATCCTTCTGGCAGGGCATCGGGCAGGGGTCTCGCCCTGCCCAACCCTGCCCATGCCCACCCCTACCTGAAGCCATGTCAACTATAAAAATTCAAAAAAAACAGATTTAGTTACATTTATATGTAAACTTATAATAAAAATAAAAATAAAATAAATATTGTCCGTACCTCAAGTGATAATGAGAAATGCTAAAGAGAAAACTCCCCGACAGACTTCAGAACGCTCAGATCTGAAGCAAAACTCTCAGAGAAACTTCAGAAAATAAAATGGCCAAATGGAAAATGCAGAGGCGACGCCCCTTGTATAGTTGTGGATTTTGTAGTAGTTATTGAAAAAACCGCTTAGTCAACCACTACAAAAAAGCTAGGGTGGTAAAACTTTATAGTGGTTATCAAATAACCGCTACAA
Organism: Inga laurina; assembly: GCA_963855925.1. Taxonomy (NCBI): domain Eukaryota; kingdom Viridiplantae; phylum Streptophyta; class Magnoliopsida; order Fabales; family Fabaceae; genus Inga; species Inga laurina. Next base: position 14,363,597 of record OY979704.1, on the reverse strand, counting down.
ATGTGATGACCTTTGAAGTTTTGTAGCGGTTCTGAAAACATAACCGTTACAAATAGCCAACCTTTGGTATTTTGTAGCAGTTCCATTCGTAGTAACCGCTACAAACAATCGATACACTATTGGCACAGCTTGGTGGGGCCAAGTGGCGCGAACTTTGTAACGATTTATTTGTTGTAACCACTACAAACAAACCATGACAAATTTTAGCGGGAAACTCGCGCCATCTTTGTAGTAGTTTTTTCCTATTAACCGTTACAAATAACGTTGCTAATATGTCGTGTCACTTGGCGCGTATGTTGCCGCTACAATATTGTAGCATTTTATGTTAAAACCACTACAAATGTCAACATTTGTAACGGCTAACATTAACCGCTACAAATTCACCATTACGAAAATACCATTTTTTTTGTACTGTATCACCCCCCACGGCTTTAAAATGTATCAAGAGGTGTCTGTTATTCCTCTCATTAGTCAACGTGGGACGTAACATATTTCATTTCCAACTTCATATTTTTATTATATACTCATTTATCAGTCTGGAACATCAAGATGTATTGGAAGAGTTACTGGAACGCAATAATGCAAGATTAAAAAATAATTAAGATGAAGTTGAAGTTCCCCCTGAAGAATTGGAATGCAATATGAGTCTTTGGTCACACAACCTCTTTGGAAACAAAGATGAAATTCCCCTTAAAGAATTGGAATGCAATATTACAAGATCAAAAAATAATTAAGCAACATGAAAAGAGAGATAAATAAGAAAAACAACTAAAATAGAGTTGGCACAGTCTAGTGGTATAAGGCCCAGCTAGATCTTTTTGGATTTTGAGTTCAAATTTTAGAGGGGATACTTATGTTAGGAGGAGCAACCATAGACCCAAAACTGGATACCAGATGATAATATCAAAAAAAATAAGGAAGACAAAACTCATTTATAATAATCTTCAAATAGAATCAAAACCTAACCCTATAAGCCATCAGAAACACCATAGGAAAAATCAAAATAGTGGAGATAAAAAAATAAAAATGACAAATGCATCCTAGTTAAGGAAGAAATCAAAGGCAAAGATGAAAGACAACATCCTTAAACCTGCTACAAAAATTTCGAGAAGGACTCACCATTTTGAGGTACTTAAAAGACTGAGAGATGAGATAAAAAAATAAAAATGACAAATGCATCCTAGTTAAGGAAGAAATCAAAGGCAAAGATGAAAGACAACATCCTTAAACCTGCTACAAAAATTTCGAGAAGGACTCACCATGTTGAGGTACTTAGAAGACTGAGAGATGTTAATGGCCCATTGCCCTATCGGTTGTTGATATCTCTACAACGAAAAAGGAGAAAGAATGAAGGGAGAATGTCATACCATTTGCCGTACCATCAATCTCCATAACTTAAAAAATAAGGAGAGATCAACAAAAGCCATAATATCATTTAATACCAGATTAATAATTAACTAAATCTGAATTGTTAAAACTGCAAAATCATAGATAAGAATGGTACATAGAAAAGCATAGAGCTAGAGACACACAATGGAACATTGTGTGCCCATCTCGCCACTGAGGGCGCTTTGGAAGAAGGCGATGAATGAAGATGAGTTTCGATTGGGGTTATTGCTAAAGAATACATATGAGAGGTTGAGGAGAATGGTGATGATGAGGAGGCAACAGGAAAAGAAGTAGAGATGAAGAGGAGAGGTTGATAATGCTTGTTTAGGGTAGCTTAATTTTAGTTTATAAGTAATTGAAAATCGTGATTTACAGTATATGAGGTAAATATGTGAGAGGAGTTTTGTCTCGACTTATATGAAAAACATTTATAAGTCAAAAATTAGCATAATAATATCTTTATAGGATATTAAATCTCAACCATTCAAAATTGATTTAACAATGAAAATAAAAAATGAGGAGAAGTAGATCAGCAAGGACAGTGGAAAGGCTCCTTTCTATTAACAGACTTACAGGATTATCTAACTAGATTCAAAGGATTGCATTTACTACTGCTTCAAAGGATTGTATTTATTATTGATTTACTGACTTAACTAAATCAGTAAATTCACATTTACCTGGATACAGCACACATAGACAACAAGCAATCACAAGTCAAAAACTCGAAAGGTCATCCTCATAATGCAATAAAGGATGATTAGGATCAATGTTGTGAAAACTGGACCGGACCGGATAGTCGGATCAGTTAGACCGGTGCCCGGGAGGGCTTTCAGTTGTTCAGTATGGTTCAACTTTTTCACCATTTAGACCGTCTCAGGCTTCTTTAGACCGACTGTTGGGCTGGGAACCGGGGTGGTTGAACCAAGAACCGTTTATTAGTATTATTCACATGTTATTGTGTTATTTTTAATGATTTCAATATATTGTTACTTGGGATTTGGGAAAGATGATACATATAAGCTTTTATATATGCTTATTTTTAAGTAATGTTAAAATTTCATATTTATTTTTTATATTTATATAATTATATATACGTATAATATTATTTTTATTTAATTATTATGTTATCGGTCCAACCGCCGGTCCGACCATGCGACCCATGACCCGGTAGTCTCTTCGGTTCGACGTCCGGTCCGGCTTTTAAAACATTGAATAGGATGATGATTAGATGTTCAAGAGCAGCAATTAAATCAATGTTAGGAGATTTACATAAATAAATAGATAGATGTTAACTCACTTTAAATTGGTGCTAATGGTGAAAAAAGTCAAACTAATTGTAAAAGAAATTCATTTATAATTTGTCCAATAATATTGGGTTAAAGAGCAAAAATACTTATAAACTTTTATAAAAAAATGCTTTCAGTACCATATACATTTTAGAGGTGAAAAAACATCACTAAACATTCAAAATGGGGGCAAAAATACCAACATTATTGTTATATATGTATGTACAAAAAGAGTGTGAGTTCAATTAAAAAATAATAGTGTTAAGTTAAATTTAACGGTGCTGACATTTTTGCCCCGATTTCAAATGTTCATAGGTTTTTTTACACCTTTGAAATGTACTCCCTCCGGTACTATTTATTAGGGGTGTTCAAAGTATCCCGGTCCCGGTTGTCCTGGCCCAGTCCCGGACATTTTATCCCGGGTGTAATACCCCGAATTTTGAGACTTGAGGCTAGAGAATAAGCCTAAGGTAAGTGGACTGCTAAGCCCCAATTTAGCAAGATCCCAAATTGTGATTAAGAGATAATGACTCCAAAAGTGGATGTGGTTAGTGATGAATAAACCCTTTTGGAGATTATGGTGTGATTTGGCACCCGATTTGATTCGTATGTGTTGTGAGCAGCGTCGAAACCCTGTATTTAAATTCAATTATGGATTAACATATAAATTGACTTAAAATAAAGGGGAGGGCACATTGTGGAAGAAAAGAAATAATAAGGTGTGTTTGGTGGTGATCCAAGTCGAATTACCATAATCAGGGGCAAAATGGTGAAGTTACCGACCAATTGGTCAGTTACCGAAGAGGAAACTCATTGGTAACTTCAAGATCAATGGTTGAGATTGATTTGTGTAGAAATCAAGGGGTGGAATCATGTGTGAGTTTGCCTATGTGAACTCATGGTTGATGGAGCAAGAGGGTGACACTTGGCACAATTTGGACCCTTGGATCTTGGTTAATTTGTCAACTCTTCCCTCTCTCCTCTCCTCCCTTATTTGGACGTCCAAATGGTCAAATGAGGGCCAAAAATCTGACCCTCTTCATCTTCTTCATCTCTCTCCTTAGCTTCCATGAACGCCTAAAGTGGAGGAGGAAAGAGAAAGAATCAAGGTGAGATTTAGCTTGTTTGTTGGCCTCTAATGTTTTAATCACCTTCTATAAAGTTGTTCATAGTGATGAGAACTTCATCTTTATGATTTTATATTCTTGATTGGAGGTGTTTGAGAGCTTGAGCAAAAGTGGAAAGATGGAAAATCAAAGAATTGGTTTGGGAAAGAGGAAGAGGTGAGTATTTGAAGCCTTTTGATCTAAGTTTTGTGATTTGTGGATGAGTTTTGTGAATTATGAATTTTGCCCTGATTTTGGTGGAATTGTGAAATGCATGAATTTTCATGTGTTTTGTGTTGAAAATGGTGTTTTGTTGTGTAATTTGGTCATTGGAATTGGTTTGGCATTGGAAATGGAAAAGTTGCAATGTTAGAGTTTGAAATGTGAAAATTGTGTGACATGTTGAGATTGCTATAAAACATGTCAATATAATGTGAATTTGGTTTTTTTGGTATTTCCAATGGATTCCTTGTGAAAATTTGTGTGGAAATGATGTTTGGTATGAAAATGGAACCATTGGAAGCCAAATTGCAAAAACTGGAATTCTGTCTTTTGAAACTCTATTCTGGACAGTCTGCTTGTGTTGCCGTTTTGAATGGGCAAATGATTTCAGAAAATTCTGAAACTTTTTAGTATTGAAGTTCACATCCCAAGCTTCAAAATGGACATATAAATTGTGTCATTTCGTTTTGTAAACTGGGATTTATGTTTGCCCAAATTTTGAGGTCAAAACTAGACGTAATTCTAGAGCAGTGTGGATATGTGTGTAATTCTGTATTTTTGTAGTGATTTCCAGTAATGATCCATATTTTTCCTATGAAGAGGACTTAAATATATTTTATTTGGCTTTGGGATCACCTCATTTCGATTTTTGTGGAATTAGTTATGAATTTTCGAAGTTGCCTTGGCTGCAGCAGAAAATCTTGGCTGCAGCGCAAAAGTTTCTGTGCACGTTTTGGCCCAGCCAGAAATTCTTGGCTGCAGCCAAAAACCTTCTGTGCACGTTTTGGCTGCAGCCAGAGGGTTCTTGGCTGCAGCCAACCCCCACTTTCAGTACTTGGTGATTTTGAAAAGTGATTTCCAACCTAGTACTTCCCAATTCTTTAGGCTTTTATTGAGCTTATTATAGCTACCTAAATGTTGTGAATGATAACCAACTTTAAGTGATATGAAAGTAAGGATTTGGAATCAAGATTGACCCTATGTCCTTGATTTGGTTATAGGGTTGAATATTCGCTTTGATCGTGAGTAAGCGGTGCTGGAGCTTACGTGGAAAGAACAAATATAGGGAATTTACCTCTCTTGCATGCTTTGATATTTATGTTTGTGTATTGATGCATGTGTTGCTTTGCTGGATTATGTGAAACATGTATGAATGATTGTAGCTCTGTTTCTAGTTATGCTATGGCCATGAGTATGTTGTTGAAACATTGAGCACGCAGATATGTCATTGTGTGAACATGAGTTATGTATTGCAAGCATGTCATGCATTAAACACATATCATACATGAATATAGGTATCTGTTTCCTATTGAGATTCTCTCGAATCTCACCCTCCCCTACCAACATTTTAGACAGGGTAGGTGGATCGAGGATGGAGCAAGCAGTCAAGGGCGACGGGACTCTTTCGGGTTGTAATCTTTTGATAGTTGGTTATCATAATTGGGATGATTTGTATTCGTATTTGGATATGAGTTGTATATATTGTGGAATGTATATTTGGTTATATGTTGAATGAGAATATTTGATTATGTATTTGGAATGAGCATTTGGGTATTTGTATTTGTATTTGAGGAGAACTGTGTAATCCCTATTCGAAGAATTGTAAAGGGTGGATGTGCCTTATGAATTCTATGTAAAGGTATGAACCTGAGAGTTGCCGGGATGATATTGTTGTAACTCTGATATTTGTATAAATGTGATATTCCGCGTGATGTGATTATATTCGAAATTGAATATGAGACCAGGTTAATTAGATTTCGAAACGTATTTGTGAAAACCCTGTCTGGTAGATGGGTTTGTAAATGTTATTTAACTGTTATTGGTCTCTATTTCACTTTAATCACATATTTCGGATATAATTACAGAAGGGGGTTACACCGGGAATTTCCTGTCCCGGCCGGGACCGGGACCGGGATCTTAAAAAACCTAGACCGGGATCGGGATCACACCTTGTGATCCTGGGAATTCCCGGTCCCGGTTTTTTTTTTCCTTAAAAAATAAGTTATTCTTTTATATTTGTATTTTTTACCCCATAAATTACGTTATCATTTGATAAAATGTATATCATATATTTAGTTAGAGTTAAATCGTATATATCGTGATACTAATCCTAACTATATAATATATAAAGATAATAACAAAAATGATGAATGTGATAATAATAATAATAATATATTATTCTTCAATTCTAGCTCAATTTGTGTGATTTTTATGACCTTATTAAGTGTTAAATAATCACTTCAAACACTAGATTATAAAAAATTTAACTAAAATAATCATAATAATGAAACCGGGAATTCCCGGTCATACCGGGAATATCCCGGGACCGGGACCGGGACCGGGAATGAATTCCCGTCCCGGCTACACCCGGGACGGGAACCGGGAATGGGTGATCCCGGTCCCGTCCCGGGTTTTGAACACCCCTATTATTTATAAGCAATTTTCTCTCTAATGGGGTTGGTCTTTTTTATAAGCAACTTTTACTTTTTATTTGAAAATATAAGATTCTTTTTTCTATTTTACCCTTATTAAATATTCATTCATTCTCATATCTTATACTCATTATCTATCATATTTTTTTATTTATTCTCTCTCATATACTCTTTTCATAAATAGGGGCATATATGAAAAAAAAATATGACATTTTTGACATACTTATTGTTTTTAACTACCCGTTCATTTTGCACAATCAAGAAAAAAATTGTTTATAAATAGGACCGGAGGAAGTATATGATATTGAACACACTTTTTATAAAAATTCATGGATATTTTTACATATTTACCCAATAATAAACTTAAATTTATGAACTATATATATTTTTTAAAAAAATATGGTAATGACCTCGTGCTTCCCTAAGCGTGATGGTATATGATATCGAGGGTCTTTTTTCCCCCTCTTTGGCGGCCACATATGATATTAATACCGAGGCTCTCGGGTACATAAAATGTTGTAATGAAGGCCAATTGCGTTAAGATATATTTTCTTGGATATTAAATATAAGATAAAATTAATTTTTTTAAAGATATTAAATAAATTATTTAAATTATTTTAGAGTATTTTTATTTTTTTACTTCATGCTAATTAGTTTGACTTATAAATTAATATATAATTTAAGAATACACAACATATGATATAATTAAATAACTTATTTAACTTTCTTAATCTCTCCAAAAAAAGTCAACTCTGTCTTATATTTAAGATCAGGGGGAATAGTATAATAGGAACACTATGCTTAATTTACTTATGATTAATATACATTATTATACATAGTTTACTGGTGAATAAAATTTTAAAATATTTCGATGACAAAAAATCATCCAAAAAAATTACTAAGTAGGCTTTTTTTTGTCATTTTTCTTTTGATTTGAAACAATTATCTTAGGTACTAGCATACTTTTGTGATCCTATTTATAAAGAAGGGAGAATGATTCCCCCCATTTACGAGTCATATCTTTAAATTTTATATATTAATATGCAATTTTATTTTTCATTTATTTATTGTTATATTGACTTTACACTTTTAAGTAGAGTATGTATTCGATAAATGTAAAATTAAAAAATTATTAAATTTTAAGATAATGTTATTAAAATTTTAGATTTTCGTTGATACAAATGAAATATGTAGAAGTGCTTTATAAACTGAAGTATTAAGATTAAGTATCTGATTTTCTTTTTAGCCCAACACATTTAGAGCACCAATTTGTACTCTCTAAATTAAAATTGGTCTATCAAAATTTAATATTATTTTATTATCATTTATTTTTAATTAGATGTAGAACCTAAAATAGGTGTAATCATAAAACTGTAAATTTTTTTGGTGAAACTAAAAACTGTAACTTTAGATTTTAAGAGTTTAAAATTAGATTTCAACTCCTGAAATTTGACATTGATAATTGATGAACAATACTGCAGTCCTGATATGAAACCGAGCCCATGTGTGATTTGGGTTTACCACGTTGAGATATAGGATATGGATACTAGAATCTCTATATTTATATATATTTCCTCTCCACTCAATAAATGCAGATTTTGTTTCTTTCTCTTATGAAGTCAAGGATCCTCTCAGCCACTGAGTTGATTAATTTTCTTTTAGTATGAAAAAAGAAGTAAAAATCCATGATTAAGGCTGTTGATGGTGTTCAATTAATGGAAATTATTGGATAATGATAAAAAGTAATGGCAGACATGGAGGTTTATCAAGGGTTTGCTTCAGCTACAATTTCATCGCCACTTTATTTCTCACTTCACAGAGAGTCCCACTGTACTTCCTCCTCCTCCTCCTCCTCTCTCTCTCTCGTCTCTCTACTCATTTTGTCTTCCACTAGCCTTCTCCCTCTATCATGCTCTCACCCTTTATTCTTCTACAAATCTTCCCCTTTCAGAAACCATGACTGTTTCTTCCAAACTCCACCGTCTCTCCAGCTGCCACCGCCATCCCGCGAAGCCCGTCACCGGCTTCTGCGCCTCTTGTCTCCGGGAACGCCTCGCCGGGATTGAATCCTCTGCTGGTCATGAGTACTCTGAGCAAGAGGTTCAGCTTGCACCAAGGCTCCGTCGCACCAAATCTTGCTCCGGCAGCGGCCAGTTAGCCTCTGCCACCGCCATTTCGGAGCCTCGTAGAAGGTCCTGTGAGGTTCGAGCACGAAACACGCTGTGGGATCTCTTTAATCTTGATAACGAAAAGAAGGGTATGAATCGGAAGTTTGAGGTGGAACTGGGAAGCTTGACTTATGAAATACGGGAAGAGGAGCAGATTGAGGATGTGAATGAAGCAGTTAGGGTTTGTGGGGATACTTTTGCTGTTGTTTTGGATGGAGGAGATGAAATTGATGACGAAGAGGAGACGAAGACGATGAAGGAATTTATAGATCTTGAATTGCAGGGTGGGAAGAATGCAGGGAGAGATTTTAGAGATCTTGCAGGGGGTTTCTGGGTGGCAGCTTCGGCTTTTAGCAAGAAACTGAGGAAATGGGGGCGAAAGCAGAAGATGAAGAAACATAATGGCTCTGATCATAATGCAGGTGTTGGTTTGACTGGGGTAAAGGTTGAGAAGCCGAGAAACAGAAGAATGAGGGAGACTCAATCTGAGGTTGGGGAATATGGATTGGGAAGAAGATCTTGTGATACTGATCCAAGGTTATCACTTGATGCGGGTAGAATGTCTCTGGATGACTCGCGGATTTCGCTCGATGTACCTCGAGCTTCTTGGGACGGATACTTAATAGGGAAGGCATGTCCTAGGCTCTCGCCAATGATATCAGTTGTGGAGGATACTAATGTTTCTGTTAATGTGATTGAAAATAGAGTTTCAAGTGAAGAGAAAGTGAATCTGGAAGGTGTTGGAGAGTCAAATCCTGGTGGATCAGCTCAGACCAAAGATTACTATTCGGATTCTTTGTCATGGCAGCAGCGGAGAAGGAGTTTTGATAGATCAAGCTCTAGGAAACCAGCCATACCTGAGGTTGATGAATTAAAACTGATATCTAATGCCAAAGTATCTCCTGCTACCACAGAGTTATTCTATGGGGCAAAGTTGCTGATCACAGAGAAAGAACTGATGGATAGTTGTTTGAAATCTTCAAATAATGTTCAAGCTGATTCTGTTCAGGGATCTACATCTGAGGATGCTTATGATGCTGCTACTGGGGTTAACCAAAAGGGCCTCAAGAAGCTCCCAAACTGGCGCAAGATGTGGAATAAGTTGGGCATAGTACAGAAGAAGAAGGAAATTAAGTTAGAAGAAGAGTATGGCGCTGGAGATGTGGTTAATAAGCCAATCACAGATTCTTGGCAAAAGCTGAGGAGGGTAGTTAATGGACAAGCAAGTGAATCAGTTAGTCAAAAGCTTATTCGAAGCTATAGTGTTAGCTGTAGAAACCCTGGTAGAACTGCCGGTTTGGTCAATAGCTTGGGGGCTCCTGAGCACAAAAGCAATGTTTTGAATGGAAGGCAAGATTTTATGCTTCAGAGGAACCGGAGTGCTAGGTATTCGCCAAGTAGTACTGATACCGGCTTATTGAGGTTCTACTTGACGCCATTGAAGGGCTATAGGCGAAGCAAGTCTGTAAAGAGTAGTATAAAGGATTTGCAGCCAACAACCAGAAGTGTCTTGTGAAGCTTAGTTAACTTTTGCAAGTATCTCTGGCTGTAAAAGCATATATGATGTAATTGTCGTTGTTCATGAGATAAAGTACAATTACATAACATTGTTAGATTCTGATGACAAAATTTCTTATGATGTTGGTGGAAGAAATAAAGTATTTTTTCCATACAGTTATTGACATAGGAAATATCATATTGCAGCACTTAATGTAATCCCCTGACATATATTACTAGCAGACATTTTCCCATAGTTTAATCTTTTGTAGTGATGTGCTGTCTCAAGCTTCTCAACATTTCTAGTCATGTTTTGCTAGATGAAGTTTATAGTCACTAGATCTAGTAAGAAAGACTCAGCTTAGTTCTCTTACTACTAGAGGGTAAGCTGTAGTTTTCAGTTTCTGGTTCAGCTCTGCCGATTGTTATATCTTGTTGAAATTGAGGAACTAACATTTTTCTTTAAATCTGTAACTTCTCTGGTTATTTTGAATATAAGGTCTTTGGTAGCAAGAAAATATGCTGTAAGTCCTGTTTATTCTTGAAGTAAAGAAATATTATGGGCAGTTCTTGTTTCCTAATGAGAAGTTTAGGATATCTATTCAACTAGAAACAGTTTTTCCATGTATTACATGGAATCTAAGGCGAGCCACAATGTTGATGGCTTATGAATAATATAGTTTGCTAGATATTAATTAAATGGTAATTGATTAACTAGGGCAGAATTGTAAAGCAGTCAATTTCTGATGTCTCATTGTCTTTGATTAAAAAGCAGCACATTGGATGCCCTTTCTCCAAACTTATACAATTTATATCGTAGTTTGGATGTGTAACTCGAATCTTGTGAGGATTTAATGCTTGCTAATACCTTCCTTTAATAAATATCATTGTCTATGCCAAATTATGTAAATCAAACAGGCTAGCAAAGCATCATATTCTGTGATCTGTCTCTTGGCTGCAGCCGTAGTATTCAGAACTCAGAAGTTAAGGCACGTTGATATTAGGGTGTCATGTTCTCCCTTGTCTGCCACAATTGTATCTGCATAGTGTTGACTGAAAAATAGGGCTAGCAGGCAAGGAAATGATTTGCAAATTTTTTGCATGTCACCATCCACTAATGGACTCTTCCTTGCTTAAGTGAAGTCTTCAAAACTATTCATTTTGTTTGTTACTCTTTTTAGCATTATATATTTGGGATGTCACTAAATTTCTGCTTGTATAGGAAATGGATATTACATAGGAGGAAAAGAAAGACCTATGTACTATGGCTTCTAGCTGTTTCTATTTCTGGCTCCTCATCATTTTTGTGTGGCTGTTACTTTTGTAAACCTTAAATCCAAGGTGGTACTGCTGGCCGTTGGTACCTTTATCAATTTTCTTTTACCGGTTTCGCAGTCCATCTCAACTGCATTATTGACATATAGGGTAACAAGCACTGTTTGTTTCCTTTAAGCTGATTGGCTTAAAACCATTGATGTCAATTGAAGAATCTAGTGTTTTTTTTCCTCCACTGAATTGTGATAGTTCTGTGCTGGTACTTGGTCTTGTTCTGTTCATCTATGCATCTCATTCAATGTATAAGCTGCTCAGATTTTAGTCTACATATGGCAACTAAATCAGGCACTGCTTCTTGTTCAATTAAATTTCTGGCAGGGTCAGCTTGGTCGTCCTGTTCTGCATTTCTGGTATAGTTGAACTTCCTGTCAATGTATATGTGATAAGGTTTCTGTGAATATGAACCTGTGAATGTGTCTCTATCATGTGGTGCACCATCTTGGGGTCAAATTCATGGTTCAATTATTGACTATTGTACATAAAGTCGATCATATATTGGGATCAATGGGGCCTTTGATCATATGACCTGCACTGCGCTGGCTTTGGCCTTATCTTGCGACTTGTGATTAACCTGTTGGGGAAGTAGCATTGTCCTTATTTCGTTCTATGTAGTTTCACTAACTATTTGCTTGTGTCATATATCCTTCTTCATATGTTGTTCGCTGATTATCTCTCCGCACGTGTCTCTTGTTGACTTTTTCTCCTTGTTCTCTTCTAATAATTGGTAGGCTTTAGGTTTTTAGTGGTTGTATTTGGAATTTTGGATCTTCTGTGAGGTAAATGCTTTGCTTGCTAAGCGTTTCTAGAGTATTAAAAAATTGGAAAGAGAATAGTTTTTTATTCAACTTCTTATTCTCTGTGTCATTGTATTTTTAAATACAGAAAATCTAAATGTTTATTTGGAATATTGATTGGAGCATTGAAAAACAGTTTTTTAATTGTGATTTACAGTATACGAGGTAAGTATGTGAGATAAATTTTATCTCAATTTAAGTGAATAAATACTTATAGGGTTTCCAAACATGATCCCAAACAAGTATTAAATTATTTGTGAAGTAGGTACACTTCTGTCTGTTCTTGTAAAACTTCAACGCAGTGACCGTTGGTAAGCGTGACATTGAAAAGAGCTGCCTGACCCATGAAAAGGCTCTCAAAGCATGTGCGTCTTAAGTCAATTGGAAAAAATCAAACATTAACTTTCTTAGTATTTGATTTAATATAATGTATGAGATGTATATCAGGTTAAAAGCTAACATTGCTTGTATTCTTTACTGTGTTTTGCAAAACCCGTTTTCCAGTTCATCTTGCATTCACTGACATGGGGCTTTATGGAAATTAAGTATACCGTATACGGCTCCATTAATATATTTATACGTTAAAGATTCGAGACTTGTGGGTGATTTGTACACTTTAGTGGATTTTTGGGTAGTTCATGGTCTTGTGTGGGATTTGACGTCAACTTTCTTGTTAATAGTTGGATAAGCACAGGCACACACAGAGACTGCTTCAGATAAATATACATCAGTTTTTAGTTTATGTGGCTAAATATACTGTATACAACTACTTGACTTGAAACTCTGACTATCGGTTTATCTCGGTATGTACTGTCCAAAAGATACGAAAAGATTCCATCTTCTCATCGTGACGAATTCTGTGTGTTATTCCATCAAACTTTTTTCTTACCGAGGGGACTCGGGGAGCTAAAATTCTTTAAACACCAAATAACCGTATAGTACTAATGTAAAACAAGTCTTTAAAGATCCTGGGAAAAAAATAAAATCTTTAAACATCAATAAATCTTTCTACGGTAAACATAATTACCCATAAATTATGAACTATATTACTTGTTTCTTTTTCACACTCCATAACATACACTCTCTCCGATTTTTTTTAATCAGGAACATTTATAAAAATCACACGGTTCGTTAAAAATAATAAATATATAAGATATATATATATATATATATTTCAATTACATCCTTATTTATAAAAAAGATATATGAGAAATAACGTGTGGAAAGTTATTATAGAGAGACAATCGTATGACATATTTAATAGGAGTGAAAACAGAAAGAAAAACTTAAAATATCACATAAAAAGGATTTGTTCCTTAAATAAAAGATTACCCTATGAGAGAAATTGCTCCTTATAAAAAGGACAAAGGAAGTATATGCTTGTTTGAAATAGTTTATTTTTGGGCAATAAGTGCTTATAAATCGTGATTTACGATATACGAGGTAAGTATGTGAGATGAGTTTTATTTCGACTTGCGTAATAAAGACTTATTATCTAAAAATAAGCCCAACCAAACATACACATAAGCTCTTCCAAACACACACAATATAACTTGTAGCTAAGAGTATTTTTTTTATAGGTACAAGTATCTTACTATTATTGGAGACAATCCCATTATTCAAGAAACTGAAAGTAACATTAACTAATGTTATTATAAAATATAAAATTTACAATAAACTATATTATTGAAATAAAGTACAATTTATTTTTAAAAATTCACTTGACGTGCTTCACTCCCACACCTAGTTCGAGAACTCTTGGTTGCGTGAGAGTGAGAGCATCAAAATCGGTACTAATTTTTACTCAAGTTACTCAAACCTGATATTCATCTTGTACCATGGTTTCATGGATTTGACAAAATACTTGAGGACCAAGCAAATGAACATGTACTTGCAAGTTGCAACTTGTACTGACTTGAGTTCTGCAACAATGAAATGGATTGTAAAAATGCATATTATATATGGACGCTTGTTGCGCTCAAGACAAGCGTTTGTGAAAGAAAGATTTACTCACTACCCCTTTCTAATCGGACTAAATATTTACCAAATTCATTCTCAAAACACATACATCTAATTAACCACGCAATCTGTTCACATATTTATGAAGACCTCAGAGAATTTTATTGCATTCTTTCCACACTTCAAACTGAGAAACAGCAGGTGCGTGACGTTTAGTTGCTATGAAGTTAAAAAAAAAAAAAAAAAAACTGAAACTTCGAATCAAAGCGTTCTCCAATAAGGACATCATCAGCCAAGCTCAATTACATCGACCTCCTTCTCATTCGCTTTAGCTGCCAATGAAAGACCATTCTCATCTTCAACCCCACTTTCTGATACATTACACATCAAAGCCCTTCTCTCTTAGCTCTTCAATAACCTCATTCTTCATCTTCTTCCACAGCTTTTGAGCTTCATGCTCAAACTTCTCGTCCTGCAGCTGCTTCTGGTAATTGTACCCATCATTATCAGTCTCAAGGAACCCTTTGGGGCCAACAACTGTTCCAGTCATGCCTCCCTTAGCAACAAACTCTTTCATGGCTTCCTCGTCGCCAGGGTAAGGAAACTCCCGCCGCTCATACAGGTGGGCCAGCTCCCGCTCCTCCTTTGGCCGTGGCAATAGATTCCACCAACCCAACGGTGATGTTTCATTGTAAACCCATACTGCACCTATTATGGCGTACGTGCATAGCAAAGCCCTCCCTACTTGTTTCCAGAAGTAACGATCATCTTTCCCTACTCCTACTTTCTTCAGAAACTTCTCCAGCTGAAATCCTGTGCATCAAAAAGTTGAACTCAGAAAGAAAAATAATAACAACTCTAAAATTTTTGTGCCAGACATTTCATCAAACATCTGGTATGCAATTCACGCTGACACAAAATCGCCAGACTAGCAGGATACGAATGATTTCGTCCAGCTGAAATCATGTGTATCAAAACGATGAACTCATAAAGAAAAAGAACAACGACTCCAAAAATCTTGTACCAGGCATTTCATCAAACATTTGGTATGCAATTCACACTGACACGATCGCTGGATTAGTAGGATGCAAATGATTTCGTTCAGAGTTTTTGAAGCGAGTTCAGGTTTAAGTTATTTTTAAGGAATTCATTTAATTTGGCAGCTGAAACCCTGTGCGAAGAAAAATGAATCAAAGATTCTAATTTCAAGAACGAAATGACTGAAAATTTGTGTAAAATCCGGTGAGTTACGCTTATATTATCAAAAAGCGTAAATGATACGAACGAATCAATTCAGAGTCTCTGAGGTGAAACCTATAATTGTTTTCATATATGAACAGGGTACCTTTTTCGGCATCCGGAAAGCGCTTTCGAACCATGGCGAAGCTCGGTCTATATGCTCAGACTCCTAGCTTTGGGGGAAGAAACGAACGAACGGATATGAGTACAAAGATGGTTGTTTGAAACTATTGGTCCAATCTACTTGGGCCTTATTTCTTATGTGCAAATATAGGCCCAATGGTTTTGAATAATCACTTGTGCTTCCCGTTTCTTTGTGAGCATAATGAAGACATAAATAATACTCCCTCTACAAATAACCGAATCATATATACACGCGTATCAAAAGTGGTTTGAAATTAGTCAAAGAAAATAAATATATAAAAGAATTATGGAGAGAGAGTGGGTGTAACTCTGCCAGAGGGAATGATAACTAATAAAAAGATATGCTAATATCAGAATAGAAGGAATGAAGGATGCGTATGCTTTCATTTTTAATACCTTTTCAAGAATTGAAACAATTGAGATTCAAGAAAAAGATATGTCAATGAAAAATAGAATGAAAACTCATCAGACTAGAGTCCTTAAGGAAGTCATCAACATTTGCAAAGGAGTCATCAGCATCTGTAAAAGAGAAGCATTTGACGTGAAATAAAATTGAAAAGAAAGGGATAACCAGCCAAACATTCACAAAGAAGAGAGGATTTTGGAACCAAAGCAACTAAACCAAATTTACAAGATTAGTTCATATATATAGTATTTCAGCTGTAAAAGAATCTTCACTTTCTTTTACTTTTATTCAAAATCCAATATCGATAAATTTATTTGAAAAATAAAAATATGAAATAGAATACCTTTCGTGGTGAGGCCTTTACCAAGAGGTTTCAAGGCAGTGGGTTCTTGCAGAAGGGATACCATGGCCGGGTCTTTCCAAGACAGTAAGGAAGAAATGAAATGGAGTAGTAGCAGTGAAAGTGACCAAAGAGAAAATGTAGAGAGATTGTATCAAAGCTGGTATCAGACGACTTAAAAATAAATGACATCAGAGCTAGTATCAAACATATGGTATTAGAGCTAGACGTCTTATAAGGAGAAAATAAGGGGTTGGTCACCATAAAAAGTCACAAATCAGTTTCCTCCCCCATTTGGCAACTCCTAAAAGGCTCGTATCTATGAAAAATTGGTGTGCCATTCACCCTGGGTTGTTGCACCACTTTGGTATGATTTTTTGATGCTACCCTAGTCTTCCTGATATCTCTATGGGTATAGTGGATTACCATTCCTGTCAGAGGAAATGAGATGTTGGGCCATGTAGTTTTAGTTTTTTGCGGTGAAAACTTGAACTCAGCTCGATCAGTCTTGGCATATGACATAGAATTGAAAAGAAAGGGATAACTAGTCAAACATTTAGAAAAAAGAAAGGGTTTTGGAACTAAAGCAACTAAATTTAAAGTATAAGATTAATCCATATATATAGTGTTTCGGCTGTAAATTAATTTTCATTTTCTTTTTACTTCTATTCAAAATCAAATATCAATACATTTATTTTAAAAATAAAAAAAATGAAATGGAATACCTTCGGTGGTAGGGCCTTTACCAAGAGGGTCTAAGGCAGTGGGTCCTTGCATATGGATACTATGTGCGGGTCCTTCCAAGAAAACATAAACGAAATGAAATGAATTAGCAGCGGTGAAAGCGACCAAAGAAAAAATGCAGAGAGGGGGAAGAATACCTTCGGTAGCGAGGGTTGTACCAAGAAGGTCCAAAGTAATGGGTCCTTGTAGAGGGAATACCATGGGCAGATCCTTCCAAGAAAGTAAGGAAGAAATAAAATGGAGTAACAACAATGAAAATGACCAAAGAAAAAATGTAGAGAGATGGTATCATAACTAGTATTAGAGATATGGTATTAGAGCCAGTATCAGATAGATGGTATCAAATCCAGATGCCTTATAAGTAGAAAATAAGGGGCATGTCACCCTTGGCTATTGCTACATTTGTGTTGGCATTCATGTTCATTTGTTGGTTCATTATATTCTTGATTCTTGTCATGGTTTGCCACACCAAGTATCACAAAAAAATTCCACACAAAATTCGCTTGTTGGTCTAATTAATATCTACTTAATTCATGTCAATCGGTCTTTCATTCTTCTCAATTTGGTGGCTGTATCCCTCTGACCATGGATAAGGAGTTGCAACATTTTTTGACTTGAAAGCGAGGACCAAGTCTGAAAAAGTTAGAAAATCAATGTCAACCTATCCGCTTTGCTTGATTCATGTCAACCCAGTTGTAATATCTCTCTGCCTAATGATAGATAGTATCAAAGCCCTTCCCTTTTAGCTCTTCAATAGTATCATTCTTCATCCTTTTCTATAAGGAGGAAAAACAAGTCCGAACATTAACGAGCGCACTTGTTGGGAGTGACAAAAACCCTTTATGCTCTAAACCTTGAAAGGGATTATACCTTTGACTTAATAAAAAATATAAAAAATGCGTATTATTTTCGATATCCTCTTAATTAAATAATTTCTATTGAAATCGTTCTTTAATGAAAACGAGCATGTGCTACCCGTGTTATGTACGAGAGATTATACTAAAAGATGTGTAACTACAATTGAACAATGTGCATGCAATAAAATATGAAGCGATCACTGCAAGTATTTACTGAGTGCATGAAAGCAAACTCTGATTGAAACATGAAAATTATGAGTATATTGGTTAGAAAATGACAACATTAATTGAAAGTTTAAAAGTGTAAAAAAAGTAGAATGAGAACATTGAGAAGGAAGATTCACAGATGATAATGACATAAGCAAAGGATGATAATGCAAAGGTAAGAAGGCACCTGTGCAGTAGTAAGGTATATAGGAAAGGGAAGGTAAGTCTCAGGTCTAGTACATGCTAACCTAGAACCTGTAATGTTTTTTCGTTTCCAACTTCAGATCTGCTACATTACTATGCATGATGATATTGAATTTTTGTGTAGTACCACAATATTTAATGCAATATCATATGAAGAACACAAATATTTTGGTTGAATACTTATTTGCTTGCCTACTATATTTACAATTCGATGTAAGAAATCCATTGATGGTGACTGATGGTAGCAAGTACAAAAGGTATAAGATGATTATAACTGTATGCTTACCTTAGCAAAAGCATTAGCATGAGATGAAAACTTTCCTTCCAAACAATATATGAGCCTACCTAGTAATCTAATGACACATCCTAATAAATGTCCAGCCTACAAACAACTTTAGTGCATGGGGCAATGTAAGGAAAGAGTTCCTGCAATCACAAATGATAGAGTGGAATGGTTGAATATATTTGTTGAGGTAATAAAATAATTATTTTCCTCATGCCTGAAAAAATAGCATAGACGTACTACTAATACAAACACGAATTAGCCTTTATCAGAACCTGGGCACGACGTTTGAAATTAGTAGAAGAGAGCATATGAATTTGTTTGGTATGATTTTCTTAGGTAATTTGCAAATAATACTATGTCATGCATACAACAAATATAACAACTCAAAATGATTCTTATGAGTGACCAAATAATAGGATAGTATTAACAACAATGATCGGATAAAACATTGGATCACATATAATAAATCAGAAATGTGTGATCACATGAACACAAGCAAACATAATGATTAAAGAGACTGGATGCAGAAATTTTGTCTAAATAGGTCCAATTTTCTATGTTTATATTATGTTATATTATATTAATACATGTAATTATTTAAAGTATATTGGGTATATAATGTAAAGTTAGCATGAAAGAATATAAGTAATATATACAAGGAAATAGGATACAACCACAGTGAACCAAAAAATGCAAAGATAATCCAACATATACCCTTAGCATATAATGAATGAAAGATTACGGCTGGCATGTAATTATGATGAGGCTATTTAGGCCATTAGAGGTTATCCATATAAGGCAACTAATTTATAACTTGGAATAAAAGGTACTTGGAAAACTGGGAAGGAGGGAAATTGAAAGGAGGAGAGAATATACAGTTATTTCAAATCATAGCCATAAAGGAAGTATGATAGTTATATTAGAGGGAAAGTTTCCTTACTCATGTAAAACATATGAAAAGACAAATAATTGTGCAAACTGAGTAACCAAGACATGAGTGACTAGGAAATGTGCAATAACAGAGAATGACAATCGAAACCCGTGGAAAAGAATGAAAAAAGGGGCTGATGCATTAGAAACCATGGCCTATATTTTTTAAAATGTACAGATGGAAGATGAAGGGTGTAACCCCCGCCAAAAATGAGGTCGTGATTAGTATAAAACACGTTTTATAATTGGATAAAAGATGAGAGTAATTAAAAACCTTTTTTCAAAAACTTGTACGATAAGATCTCCATCCTTTCATTCATAAAAACAAGTGGCCTATTCGGTTTGTCACATATATAATATCAGAGTACTAATAAAATTTCTGACATTCACCCGAGATAATACCATTAATCCAAGAGTTTTACAGGGCATCATTGCCCATCTCAGTTTCCCAAACCGGAGATTACATAACAATTACAAATCTATAGTCAATCAAATATATACAATTTTCCAAATGATAACCAAAAATAAAAAAGAACTAAGACTACTACCAGCAATCCTAGTCATCCTTGTTCACCTGCTTGTCCTTTGACCCACTTACCCTGGCTAAAATTGTTAATTGGAAAGAGTGAGATTCAAAAGAATTCCAGTAGTAACAGTTTACGTATATAATGTATAATTAAATAAAACATGTAAGTATATTTCACAATTTAGCTACACAACATTTAAAGTCGGGCTACCCGCCGAGACTCAATCATTCATTCAAGGCCGGGCTACCCGCCACGGACCCAATCGGTAATAGTCAAGTTGGGCTAACCGCCACAAACCCAATTAGCAATATTCAAGGCCGGGCTACTCGCCATGGACCCAATCAGCATCATTCAATGATAAATACGTACGAGCAATGCATTAAGCATGATATAGGATAAAGTGTCACTACCTTGCTCTGTCCGTTCTTGTTCAGGCGTATGCCTTCTACGCTCCGAGCAATTGTCAAATCCTATAATCAATATTAAGGATGACAAGTTATCACTTATCCCAGTACTCAAATGACTTCAAAACACTTAGATTTGGTTATCATTAAAGTCCCTTAAGTACTTATGAAAAACCCTAACAATAGCCCTAAAAGGTTGGGAAGTATTATCTCAAATACTACTTTATAATAGTGAAAAGTTTTGATTTTTGGATGTTGGCCGTGGCCAAGGATCTTTGGCTGCGACATAAAATAGGTCAGAAACTTTTGGCTGCGGCCAAGTACTTTTGGCTACGGCCAAAATCAGGTCAGAGAGTTTTTGGCTACGGCTGAAAGTCTCCTGGCTGCAACCAAAAGTAGGCCAAAAGCTTTTGGGCTGCGGTTAATAAAATTTCAATTTTTGGGCTGAACTTCCAAAAATCACAACTAATTCTAGAAAAATCGAAATGAGGTGATCCCAAAGCCTAATGAAAGGTATTTATGTCCTCTTTACTGAAAAAATATGGATCAAGGCTGTCTATAACCACAAAATAAAGAATTCCACAAATGTTCATATTGTTCTAGAATTAAGTCCAGTTTCAACCTCCAACTTTGGAATTTCATAACTCCCAACATACACCTCAAAATGACCTCCATAATGTATCAAATTAAAGCTTGGAATGTGAACTATTAGATTGGAAAGTTTCACCTTATTTCAAAACCATTTGCTTTTTCAAATTACCATGCAAAATTGATCACTTGCACAACGATTTATACTTGGCATTTTTCAGAATTTTCCAATTTTGCAACATATGTCTCCAATGGTTTCAAAACTCAAACCAAAGCTCATTCCCACACAAAATTTCACAAGGAAACTAATGGAGGCATCAAAATGACCAAATTCACATTACTTTCACATGATATAACATAGACTACAACACAATACATTTTTCCCAAAAACTCAAAATCCATAATTCCATCACCAAAACAATTCTATCTATCCAAAACACGTCTCAATATACCATATCCATGACAACCACTTGCCATATACACAACGACCCCCATTTTCAAAAATAAGCCAAAAATCCTAGAAAATCAAAGCTCAATCAAATGCCACAAAACCTATGTAGAAAGGTTTGTCTTACTCACTTCTACAATTTTTCCAAAAGAGTTTTTTGGTTCTCCAAACTCCAAAATTCCTTGAGAGCTCAAAATACCATCAATGGAAAATCTAAAACCATAAAAATGAAGCACTCAACACAAGGAACAACTTTATAGAAGTGATTTTTGACATTAGAGGTCATCTTCTTACCTTAAATCTCAAGCTTTTCTCCTTCTTGCTTGAGCTCTCATGGTAGCACGAAAGAGAGAGAAAAATGGGAGAGATTAGAGTGTGAAATGATGAAGATGGAGGCAGAAATTATGTCATTCCATGCCCCATACGCATAGGCAAGAGAGAGGGAAGAGAAAAGAGAATTTAAAATTATTTGTTGATTTTTCTCCCACAAACTCTCCATGCTTAATTCACATGTGCCACATGTCATAATCTTATGTAATCTCACCACATGTAATTCCTCCATTAGTTACACTAACCAATTCCATTAACCATATAGTTACACCCCTCATTTCTCTTAGTTAGTAATTAATTTCTCCATTAATCACTAACTAATTGACCGATAATTTCCATTCTTCTAATTCCTCCATTGATTTTGGGACATTTATTTAAATTGCCACATATCTCATAATTAGATCCTTTTTCCTCTTCCATGCACCATTTTCCCTTATTTTAGCCTAATAATTATTTCATCACATAATTATGCTAAAATACAGGGCATTGGGCATTCCCAATAACTAATTCAGATATCAAATCCACATTAAATTTACAAAATCGTTTCACAATAATTGTTATTAACCCTTAATCAAAATTTGGGGCATTACAAAGGGCAATTTAAAACAATTGACATGCAAGCAATCCACGGTGGGTCAAGTTTAGCTTGAACCAAATTAACAACAACACTCTAAAATATATATCTATATATATAAACAAAGTCCATGCAACCAAAATATTAGAAGAAGTCATAACTTTCTTTTAAACCAACATAATTTGATGTTTCCTGCTATTTTTGTGTAGACCTTGTCCATGGTTTGCATCATATGAGGAAGGTAACTTTATTGTTGTCAAGTAGGAATAGGATCTAATATGGAAATGATGGAGGGCTTGCCCTCTTTTATGACCACCTAAGCATATGACTCTCTCTCTCTCTCTCTCTCTCTCTCTCTCTCTCTCTCTCTCTCTCTCTCTCTCTCTCTCAACTCGCAATGGTACATCTCACTGTATTATTGTCATGTAGCAATAGGTTCCAATATTTACTATTGAATGGCATATAAACAGAATAACAGATGCTAAGAATGGAAAGAATAGAGAAAGTGGGTAACAAAGAGAAACATATATACGTTGGAAGGCATAGGGACAGGTCTAGACTGAACTTGCATGAGAATGAATAACAACAAAAAAGCACAGTAAAAGAAAAGTAGTCATATGCAAAGTGTAATGCAAAGGATGACATTATGAAGGCAGCAAAATAAATCTATAGCAATAGAAATGATGGACTAAGTAGACAATAAATTAAAGTGAAAATTGTGTAGACTGCAAGGCAAGGGGACAGGCTTATACTGAAATTTAATGAAAATTAATAGGGAAAAAGAACCATGGCTAAAGCAGAGTGGTCATATTGAAAGCTATGATACAATTGATGACAAAACAAAGAACAGTCTGTGATCTTGATATATGTGGTGTCTGATGTCATAGATGTAACCTCATTTGCAAATTGAATTGAATTGGATATTCCAACTACATCAATTAAATTAGTTCGTATTTATAAGGGTCAAACATGAAGGTTTGTTCACCGTAATAGCACTGGCAAGTTTGGGTTCAATGTCGATGGCTACAACTCAGCAAACTTTTCAGGAAGAGGTGTGTGGTGTTCTGCAAAGATGGAAAGAAGCGGGTGTTAGGAATGTTAGAATTAGGTGTGGTCTATTCGCTATGTTTGAAGAGATTTATGGCATTGATGAACAAACAAACACGTAGACTGAACCAACGGCTAGAAATAGAGTTACATGAAACATTGTTAGCTCTGGTTTGACGATTTGCAAGAATACACTAACAGCGAACGGAGAATTGGAAGACGAAATAGAAAGGCTGCCGACGGCATGTGAATTAGCTCCAGAGTTGGGTTTTGTTGATATTCACTAAATCAGGGGTCTAATATTTATCCTACTATTGGGGTTTGAGAGCACGGAAACCCATTTATTGTTAAGACACTGTGTGCATGTTTTTCATATGAGCTGGCACAGTTGGTTAATTGTGGCAGTCTAAGGAATTATGTTATTTTGTGTGCTTTTTATTTAGGAAGTAGGTGTATCTATCTCGTGGGCTTGAAAAAGTTGCTGTATTGTAATATTTATCCTAATTGTAGGACTAATAGTTTGACCAATTTGCAGATAGTATTTATTTATTAGGGTCTAGAAAATATTAAAACTAATTTTAATCTTTTGAGAACATAAATGGGGCTAAAATTATAAGTCTGATGAATATATACAACAGACTGAAATTGAAATTTCAGATTTTTGAGTTCTTAAATATAAAGATTTATGGTAAAACCCAAACATATATGGTTAGACCAGAAAGAGATGAATAAATAATAAAAGGGTGAGGTATATATACAACAGTCTGAAATGGAAACATATATGTTTGGACCGGGTGAACCAAGTCAGGTTCGTCTTTGGTTTCGATTCCTTGGATTGACTTAATGCTTCGTCTTTTTCTTGCGGCAACCCCTTTCTATGAGTGTAGTGATAATGGTTGGCCCTAATGCTTCGTCTTGTTCTTGCGGCTACACCTACTCAGTGGAGTTTGCAGCCTTCATATTTGTGGCCATACAAAAAATTCACCGCTGCAAACTCACAACAACATGTTAGTAAGCAGTATGGTATGGCCACATAAGCAAAAGAGATAGCACAAATTCTCCAAGCTCTTAGTTGACAGTAAGGCAGAAGGAAGTTGAAAACAGAGCACCTGAGCAAAACAACAATTTTATGAAGTAGTATGGTTTAGAGCAGAATGATAGGCCATCCTACACCTTCACCACTGAACTTAAATATAAGTATGGTAGGGCCACCTTTGCAAAAAGAGATAGCACAAAATTCAGGAAGCTGTTAATTGACAGTAAGAAAAAAGAAATTTGAAAACAGAGCACCTTAGCAAAATGACAACGGAAGGAAGCGAACGTAACCGGGGGAAATATTTGTGTTTGGAGGAAAAACTAGTGTGTAGCGAAAAATAGTACTCCCTTCGGTCCTAATTATAAGATAAAATTAACTTTTTTGAAGAAATTAATGAAGTCAATTAAATTATTTTAGAGTATTTTTATTTTTTTTCTCCAAACTAATTAATTTGATTAATAAACTAATATATAATCTAAGGATACTAAAAATATAAACACTCTAAAGTAATTTAATTGGCTTCTTTAATTTCTCCAAAAAAATTAACTTTATCTTATAATTAGATCCGGAAGGAATAGCAAATGGCAAATGGTAAAATGCTTTATGAAAGGAGATGGACACGGCGGGAAAATTCAAACCCTATGGCAGTCAAATGAAACATGGAACACGGCTTACTTTGCTAGCCGAACATCACTGTCATGCAGGTTAGTATGCCACGGTGCCAGAGAAATGTGGGAGGTGGCTTGTGAACGGTGATTTGTGTGTGGAGCCAATAGATTAGCCGTTTAGCTGGATGGCTTGGAGGAACAGTAATATATGATATATTGATGATCCCTTTAATAAGGCTAATGAATAAAGATATTTTGCAATAAAACATAGTAAATTTGGGAGACAAAGTTTTTTTATTGATGTTTTATGTTAGGATTAACGTAAACCCCCTATAGCTATCTGGTATCTACATTTAGGACAGGAGATTTTTATTGTTCATTTTAATAATTTTATTTCACTTTTGACATACCCACATGATAATTAACAAAATTAATGGGTGTTGGAATCCTAATGACCTTGCCCCGAAGTAATGAGAAAGTAGTCGAAAACTGTAAAAGCACGTTTCCAAATATAGGCTGAGCATAACAAACATTTTATACAAGTGAAATACTTGATTTTGACAACATAAGTTTTTATTAGAATCAAACACAGCAGGAAACGATATAGATTTGTAATGTCATATACATATTTGATCTGACTATCAATGATTTGAAGCAAGCTTTCAGTTTCAGCGAAGTGTTCCAAGGGTTCTCTTGTATTTATAGAACTTAGCCACCCCAAGGAAGGCCACAAAATTGATGACACTCAACATAGATAAAAGCCAGAAGAAATAATGAAGCTTGCCAATATTCAGATTATCAGGCAACCACCCTGGGCTCCCATTTCTGGTAGTAATTTTGGTAACTATGGTCACAAGGAGCGAGCTCATGTACTGTCCGAATGCGACTGTGAGAAGTGAAAGAGCAGAACACACACTTCTCATCGCATCTGGAGCTTGCTCGTAGAAGAACTCTAATTGTCCAATAAACGTAAAAACTTCAGCACAGCCAATGATAAAGTACTGAGGCACCTGCCAGAAAACAGAAATCGGAATAATGTCATTCTCCCTGTAGTAGTTATGCTTCTGAACAATCCTGAGTCTAACGAGCTCAAGAACTCCGGCGAAGAAAACGGAGAAGATGGAGATGAAGAGGCCAATGCCCATTCGCTGCAGCTGAGTGAGTCCTCGTCTGTTGCCGGTGATTTTGGAGGCTATGGGGATGATGAGGCGGTCGTAGACAGGGACCCAGAAGAGGACACTGAGAGTGTCGAAAATGGTGAGGGATGCTGGAGGGATTTCAAAGGAGGGGCCTAAGTGGGTGTCCATGGTCTCGCCTTGGAGGATGTAGTAGTTGCTCATTTGGCCGTACACGGTGGCGAAGATGATTCCGGTGGCCCACACCGGAAGTAGGCGAAGAATGGCCTTTAGCTCTTCCACTTGGGTTACGGTGCAGAGTCTCCATGGGTTCACCGTGTCTTTCCCATCGTCGGAGTCTTCCACCACCGCTGCTTTGTCCAAGAAGCTGTGACATACACAATAATAAAGTTCTAGGTTGCTAACTTATATATTTTCTTGTAAAATTTTTATTCTAGAATTTAACAAATATAGAGGGGAAAATTAATATTTTGGTGAATATAGTTTTGATTAAGTTATATTTCAGGCTCTATACTTTGACTTGATGTAACTCAGTCTTTATAATTTAAATATTACTCCCACTAATTTTTAATATAAGAACCAGTTGATTTTTTTTTTTTTTGAGAAGTTGAGGAAGCTAAATAAGTTATTTAATCTATACTCCTTCGGTCTTTAATATAAGATATATTTACTTAATTTAATTAAATTAAGGAAGTTGATTAAGATGATTAATATGACATGTATTTTCTAAAATAACTTAAAATTACCTTCCTTAATTCCCTCATTCACTTTTCTTCTTGATTATTATTGAGGGAGCATCAATAACAGATAAATTAAAAAATGTTGATAAATATAAAAACCTTGTTTTATATTTGGAATCAAAATCAATTCTAGAATATATATCAATTTATTATTAATCAAGCATATTATCCTAAAAAAATGATAAATATAACTACTTTAATGTAATTTGTTTTACTTCTTTAATCTTTTCAAAATTAATAAAAATCCAATTAGCTCTTGTATTAATTACCCACGCAGTGTATGAAGTACCGGAGTAGTATCTGTTAAAATTCTTCTCCAAGAATGTGTATATATATATATATATGTAAGTACGTAGATATATTAGTGGGCACCTCAATCCTGAAGTGTGGTCAAGTTTGCGGCTTCCGACAACAGCAGATTCTGTATCAGCCTCAACCTCGTACAAAAGACGTTTATCATCGGGAACCTCAACCTCCCGCTTTCTCAGGGATGCCACAACCACCTGAAATATGCGCGTGAGAGGGCTGCCACCGGGTTTCTGCTGCCGATACAACCGCGTGCCGGAAAAGAAGAAAACCACCGCAATGCCCATTGCTGCCGCTGGGATCGCAAACCCCAGTCCCCACCCGACGTTGACCTGAATCCACACGATCACCGAAGCGGCGACGAGAGCGCCGATGTTGATAGAGAAATAGAACCAGTTGAAGAAGGAGCCCTTATTTTCCTTCTCAGCTTCATTGGCATCGTCAAACTGGTCAGCTCCGAAGGAGGAAACGCAAGGCTTGATGCCGCCGGTGCCAAGAGCAATGAGGTAGAGAGCCAGAAAGGCCACCGCGTTCTGCGTCATGGTGACGTGGCAGTTTTCTACCTCTTCGTTGCAGGTGGGTTTGATGCCAGGAATAGAAGCAGATAGTGCCAAAAGTGTCATTCCCTGTAAGTGAGGATTATATTCTAAGTGTCATATAATTTACCTCATATATTTAATATAAGATGCAATTAACTTTTACTTTTCTGTCCATAAAAAAAAAAAAAAAAACCAGTTGACTTTTCTCTAAGAGAATAAAGAAACTAAATAAATTATTTTAAAATATTTATATTTATCATTTTTCTCTAAGTTAATTTGCATGACTTATAAACTAATATACTACATCCGATCCTAAATATAAGATTTAGTTAACTTTATTTTAGAGATTAAGCAAACTAAATAAGTTATTTAATCATATTTTATATTGTGTATATATAATTAAATTACATATATATATATATATATATATTAGTTTATAGGTTAAACAGATTAGTTTGAAGAAAATTAAAAATAATAAATATAAATACTTTAAAATAGTTTAATTAGCTTCCTTAATTTTTATAAACAAAATCAGCTGAATCTTATATTTAGGACCGGAGGTAATATAATTTAATGATATATACCATATCCTATAATTAAATAATTTATTTAGCTTAGCTTCTTTAATGTCTCTAAAAATGTTAGCTAGATTTTATATTAAGGATTAAAGGGGAGAAATATATTATGGTTTGAAAATTGAATTGAATGAAAGTGATGAGTTAGATAAGTGGAATAGGGTTCTTACAATGACATAGATGATGGAGAAAGAGGCAATGGTCCAGTATCTACCAAGATACGCATCAGCAAGAAAAGCTCCGATCAAAGGTGTGAAGTAGCAAGTTCCACTCCAATCTGCAACATTTTTGGAAGCAGTAGCACTATGCTGGCCCATTCTGTTCTTGAAATAGAGCACCAGATTTGAAGACATTCCATAATAAGCCAGTCTCTCACTACATTCGTTCCCTAAAATGAAGGGGCAGGCCTTCCAGGTGCCAGTTTTATTCTTGTTAGCTGGATTTCCATGATGATCTACTGTTCCGTCTTTGGTATAAATTTCGTCCTCCTTCTCTTTGTTTGTCATCAGTCGATCATTTGATGCCATTATTGCACTTCAGAATCTGCACACTAGGTACGTTCCCATCATTATTCTTCAGTTTATGTGTTGTTCACTTGAGACCAAGCTACACGTACAGAAATATATCCAAAGGCCAAAAAGAGTGATAATGCATTGTAAAAAGAATTTGATCAACCTATGTAAATGCTATAATTTTCGATGGAAACCTAAGTCACAAATATTTGATCATAGCCAAAAAGACAAAGAAAATAAAAGAAGATCAAAAGAGATGAATCCAAGTAAACAACTGAAGAAACTTCAGATATTTGATGGCCAAGAGTACAGTACATATTTACTACCAGAATCTCGTCAACAAACACAGCCAGAAATCAACAGAAGGTAATTGAAAAGCAAATATATGGGACGAAGAGTAGAAAGATAGAAACCTAACCTTGATCGAATTTGCAGAAATAGATTACAAGGTCATGGCCAGCAGGTCCAAGAGCAGGGGTTCTTATTCTGAATTTGTAGCTTACAAAATGAAGATTCAGAATCTTTAAGGACTTATTTGGTTTGAGGGGAGGGGAGAGAAAGTGGGCGAATGGAAAATTTTTTTGAGTTAAATTTAAAAAAATTAGAGAAATAGGGTTAAAAATTGTTAATTAATTTTTCTTACTCTTTTATCTTTCATATTCTCTTTATTAAAATTTTATTATCACACTTCTTCAATCTTTTAAAATTCAACTTATAAAAATTTTCCCTCCCCTCCAAATCCCTCACACCAAACATATAAGACAACGAGGAAGTGGTCAAGGGAGGTTAATCATATTTACATTATTATATATAGTAACCATTTAAAACAAACAAAAACATCCAACAGAGACGACTTATGGATCGTAAGTTGTGAGAGGAAAAAAAAAACGCAATATGTTTTATTCATTAGAGTTTGATCTTTCTTTTGAATATCATCTCAAAATTAAAATAAAATCTTAAATATACGTCACGTTGGGATTAGAAATTATACCCTCAATAATCATTATTCAGATTAAAAATATATTCAGATAAAATCTGAAAATACCTTTTTATCAAATTTTTTGTTAAAAAGAAACATAATTATATTCGGGGTTTGAATACTGGATTGAACAACAATGCAATAAAATAACTTTTGATGGCTTGTCATGGATACAAAATGCGTGACGTTGGGGCAATTATCAATGTTGGAGGAAGAGGGACGGATATAACAATTTAATGACAACCAACAATTTATAAGTTTGTGATTAAGACGAATTTATTAGTAATATATCCCAACATTGAAAATAACGTCCAAGAATTATTAGTAATATATATCCCAAATTCTATCCATAACAACCGTATGTTTTTTTTCCCCTGTTAATGTCATTCCAGAGAATAATGGGAGCAGGGGCTGAAAAATGAAAATATCACTGTGAGACAATAATATGTGAATTTGATGGCCACCACTTCGTCAGATACATTAAAACGACAACCAGATGCCCTCTTATAATGGTTAAAATTAATAATTATAACAAGGGATGGTACCAACAAGATTAATAAGGATGGTATTTTTGTCATCTAATGATAGAAATAATCATCATATATATACTACTTCCTTCAGCCTTTGGTATAAGATATAAGATATCGTGTGTAGTGTTATTTGGACTATGAAGAAGATGTTATCTTAAGAACTTGAGCTAGTGCTCATCTGATTTTAAATATAACATAGAGTTGACTTTTTTTAGAAAGATTAAAGAAGTTAAATAAGTTACTTAATCATATCATATGTTGTGTATCGTTAGATTATATATAAGTTTATATTAGGCAAAACAGTTTGGAGAAAAAATGATAAATATAAATATTTTAAATTAATTTAATTAACTTCTTTAATATCTCCAAAAAAATCAACTCTATATTATATTTAGGGCCGGAGGGAGTTTTATATAAAGGCACCCGTGAATATGATAATGTATTGAATTGATACATTAAAAAAAAATACTCTCTCTAATCCTAAATATAAGATAGGGTTGAATTTTTTTAATAGATTAAGGAAGCTAAACAAATTACTTAATCACATCATATGTTGTTTATCATTAGATTATATATTAGTTTATAAGTTAGACAAAATAATTTGAAGAAACAAAGAATAAATATAAATATTTTAAAATAACTTAATTAGCTTTCTTAATATCTCTAAAAAAATCAATTCTATCTTATATTTAGAATGGAAGGAAGTATAACATATGCTTGTAATGACTTTAAATAAAGAGTACAATGATATAATATAATGTGCTTCTAAGTAGCATGAAGGTTTTTTCTTTCTTTCGGAGCGAACCAAAGACCTTGAAGTTTAAAGTGGGTTGAGGTTTAAAGTGGGCAACATGTGAATGTCACATGTGGTTCAGCCCAATGGACATGCATTTTGGTATTTTACTCTCTAAAAACTTTATCTCCGTAGCTTCTAAATATTTTGAGGGGGCCAATTAGACAAAGCCCATTCCTTTTTTAATATATTCCTAGATATATAATATACTCCCTCCAGTCCTAATTATAGGATAATATTTAAGAGTTGAACTTGGTCCTAATTATAGGATAAAGTTTTAATTTTTGTCAATTTCTTCCCAAAATACCCCATATTGATAATTTCTCAATAATAATTAAACACAATAATAATTTAATAAGAGTAAATCGGAAGTTGTTGAGGGAAATTGACGACGCCGAATTATGTGAAAGTTTAGACAAGTCATGTGTGAGGCATGAGAGGTACAAGAAAAAACAGAGAATTAACGTAATTAGATGTCATTTTAAATTTTAAATAAGGGTATTTTAGGAAAATAAATATGATTAACTAATTTAACCACTATCCTTAATTTCTCTAAAGTTAGGTAAATATGTCCTATAATTAGGACCAGAGGGAGTATTAAGGATAGAAGGGGGTATATTTTTTCTAGACAAGCCTCTTATGCACCAAGACAAAAGAAATTTTTTCACCTCTTGATTTCTATATTCAATTTTCCGATGAATGCAATTTCTGTATTCTATTTCCATCTCCAAGACAGCTCACAAAATGAAATCCTTAAATCAAACCAAGTCCCATACTAAAGGAGGAAAGAATTAATCGCCCAAAAGTGAAAAAAAGAAAAGAGGATAGAATTTTCATGAAACCTTTATTATTATGTTTGGATTATTAAGAATTTTGGATTTAGATTTGAACTAAATCTATTGTTTGGACACACTACATGAATTTAGATCAAATTCAGTTTCAAGCAAATTTTTTATTATAATTCTGTTAGAATTTTAAATACCTAATATATCCTAGTTACTTCAAGTCTCAAATTCAAACACGTGAACAAGTCACATTAAAACTCAGTTCTACGAGCTTAGAAGAAGCCACAAGTGACTGAATAAAAATTTTGGTTCAACTCGGAGAAATGATAAAATGGAGCAATTTTTGCAAATTCAGATTTGTTAAAGAAAAAAAAGAACCAACTTGAAATATTTGAGGATACGCGACTTGGACGTGCTATGCCATTTGTGGTCCCAAAAAAGTTGAAACACATACAACCACAGAATACCAGATTGCTCACATTTTAAATTTCACGTTACTCAAATACAGACGCCAGAACCAATATTTATAAGATGCTAAATTGAAATCATACCAAACCATCACATATCAAACTATATCTTTTTTTGTTTTTTTTTTATAAAATTAACAGAGACTAATACTTTACACTGGCTTGGCATATATCCACTAATATTTATTGAAAACGATCATACTTGCATCAAGTTCTTTATATCTATTATGTTATGTTCTCTAATCACATATGGTTGTATTGTATTTTTTTATATGGGTTTATAATTAAATGATAATACTTTAAAAATAAGACACATGACTATATATGTGTAATTGGAGAACTTAATATAATAGATATAAGAAACATAACCTATGTATTTTCCTATTAAAAAACCCGGGATATTTCAGCTGGTTCAGACCTTTTTTTCTAAAAAAAAAAAAAATCATTTACTAGTACAAAATGACATCATGTGCTGGAAATTTTTTCCTTTATGTAATATCATTATATATACAGTAATTTTGTGGATGGTTGTAAATTTACTTAATTACTTAATAAATACTATATTGATAGATTATTAGTTGAATATTTTGAGTTTCATGAGTGATTATAAATGAATATTATTTAAATTTGAATATTTCATGAGTAGCTAGTAAGAATTTCTTTATTTTCTATATGATGTTTTATTATATAAAACTAAAAACATATTTTTTTAAATCACTGCCACGGTTGAGCCAATCAATTTGGAATCATGACTTATTAATCATGTTAATGAACTTTGAATCATAATAATTCCTACAATTTTAAAAATATAGCCTAAAAGCTAAGTACTAACGACATGTCAAGCTTGAATTTATCCATAAACTATTCTATACTTAATTTATCCATCTTTAGTCAAAAAAGAAAAAGAAAATCAACAATGAAAAAAATTCATATGCATGCCAAGAACTAATTACATAAATCATTATAAGGCATCAAGATTGTGTTAATTATAACTTAAAATGGATTAAATGAGCACAAAAAGGCGTTCTAGAAAATCCAATTTTAAACAACGAAAATGCTTCAACTAATTATAAAGGAAATTTTAAGAAATATGATTACTATCTGTTATTGACAACATATTCTGACCAGTATAAATAATTGTTATTAATTTAAAGTGGTAGACCGAGTAATAATATTTTATTTATGTACGGTTTATTTAATAAATATTTAGGGGGCGGCAGCTGCAACTAGAAGAAAAATGAGAAACACAAGATGTTCAAGTTAAACAACTAATCAGTGGGACAGCGGTCAACATGAGAGTTTGAAAGAGAATGGTAAGCAACCAATCCTCCAAAGCTTTAGTTTGGGGGAGGAAACTTGTCTATTATTTTGATATATTGAATGTAATATGAGCTATCCCTGAAAACCATTCTTCACCTATAAATAAACTTTTGTTGGACTAACAATTCTTTTAGTGCTCGTTACATTTCACCTACTACATCCCACCACCATCCCCTTTTTTGGCCTTTCTTGAACGGCAAAACCTTTGAAATTTTTCTCCGATTGGACCAAATTGACAATTCATGAATTTCATTCTACTCATTTTTCTTTTCTTTACCGTTTTAAGTTGAAGTTTGTTATTATTATTGGCCGGTGGAAGTTTGTTATTCATACTGCTTTACCTTTCACCTTTCCACATATATCAACCAACGAATTGCATCTACCAATTTCCTCAATCATATATTTTGATATATCCCCGGGTAATGGGCTTCTAGTGATTCACTTTCTAATAATGCCCCTTAAAATGTCCCAATCTCCAAAATCATTTTTTCTTTTTTCTTTGAATCATTATATTCTATATAAAATAAGTGACATTTTGACTTCTAACTGACAAAAAAATGGTGCTCTTTTTTTTTTTTTAAATTTTTTATGATTTTTTAAAGAAAAATACCCTAAAAGGGGCATTTTATTTTTTTTGAAAAAATCATAAAGAATTTAAAACTGAACTATTGTTTACTCATAAGATATCAAAATATCACCTATTTTATGTATAATATAATAATCAAGAGAAAAAAATATTTGAAAGGTTAGACCATTGAAAAAGGCTAGAGTGTCGGCTTTGCCATATATATCACTAACCCTGCCATGTTACATTGTGTGAGTGTTTGATAGTAATGCTAAATAAACTAATAATGTTACAATATTAAAACATTATTGAATTATCTGTGTTAATATTTTTTAGAAGTCACTGCTACAAAAATCATGATATATGACGATTATTAACTGTCATACTTCACGGTTCCGAACCGTCATATATGCTGGTGCTATAAAAGCTCGGCGCAAATATATTACAGTTCCGAACCATTATTATTCCGGACCTATTATGGTGATTATAATGTAACATCTGTTATGTATTGAAGCTTAGTGATGCCCTAATATGCTCATTGCTATGATGATAATTAGCGGGCACACATCAACAACCGTCATAATATATAGTAATGCTTGCATCATACATAACGGTTCCGCTTTAACAACCATTATATATAGTTGACATAAATGATAGTTGTTAGATAACAACTGTGATTTATCAAAACTAATTTTAAAAAAAAATGGGGGGGGGCTTCTGCTTTCGATATCCCCATGCATATACATTTGTACAAAATAAATCATAATATATATTTACATTCATTCATATACAGAATAATACAACAAATCAGAATATATTTATTGTCATTCATGAACATGTATGCACTATTAAAATCAAAACTTTAAAATAAACAAATCATCAATGCCTAGACATTTATGGTTATTCTATATGT
The DNA here is from genome assembly GCA_963855925.1 of Inga laurina. Taxonomy (NCBI): domain Eukaryota; kingdom Viridiplantae; phylum Streptophyta; class Magnoliopsida; order Fabales; family Fabaceae; genus Inga; species Inga laurina. The sequence goes on along the minus strand of OY979704.1, from coordinate 14,328,330 downwards.
ATTTTCTCTCCCACTGATGTTCAACAAATGTCGCCAATTTTTCAGAAACTTTTTCCATTTGTGAGTTGCTAAACATCGTGCAGGAGGCATCAAAATATTGTGCGCAAAAGGAAACAAGATGAAAATTAGATATTGTAATATATAGCAAACGAATGTATATATGAACGAATTGAGCACATAATATACCTTTATTGTATCAATATTTTGAGGACCGTCAGTGATAATGTCCTTTATGTACTGCATCACGGAGTACCTACAATCATTGTTGTTGTCTGCTTGGTTTAGGCACCATAAATTAAAAAATGAGAAGAAAATTTTGTCAGCCAGTCATATACATATAAACTATATTGTGTGCTTTATCAATTTATTAATATTATAGTGATTGGTGAATAATATATATACACCTTCGGACATAACCATTGGAAGAAGCATCTATAGGTGCCATCAGTGAGCTTGTTCTTGGTGTACTCAAGACCATTTTGAGTGTAATAAATGTAGACTGCTCAAAGAAGATATAATATAAAATTATATATATAGATACATGCAAGATGAACTGAATTATAAAAGATGATGAATGAATAACTTACTAATTGAAAGTCTCCTGCATATATGGCCTCATGTCTGGAACCCCGCTCACAGAGTTGTAGTACCAAATCCTTTTGCACATTAGATTTACGACTATGAGCATTCAGTGGTTCCTAAGTGCAATAATGGATCAGATTACACCATCAAGATAATTACAAAATAAATGAAAACTAGTTCAAGCAAAGCTAATGATGTTCCCATCTTTAAACGTAAGGCACCAAGAAGTAAGTGTCACTTCTGTCTAGCGCCCTCTTAAGGAATTCATCTCCAAGAAACCTCACGTGTCATTGATTGACATCTTCCTTCATACCGTCATCTTGGTTATTGATTAAGTCTTGGCAGATGAACTTAATCTTATCCTAGAGGCCATGGGAAACAAGGTAATTATATTACAGGTGCCTGAAATGTCGAAACCAACATATCAAAATGTAATAATAGTTTTAAGCAGTCAACTATTCAATTACAGTTGAAGAAATACCTCATAAAAAAGTTGACAAACATTAAACTTGCTATGTCCTTGTTCATGATCTCAAAAACAAGCTATTTGGTTATAGCTTCCACTTAGCCTGGAAGGTCGAAGACCTTTCTCTCAAATGCAATCATTGGACATGGGTCTGAAGCAAAGCACTTGTCAACAAACTCCTGGACGGACTTTCGAGCAGCTTGATCGACGATCTTATTATATGCAGAAGACTTCTTCCCAGATTGATCATTAGGGATAGGATGCTTTCACTTCTTGGACTGAGTAGGGGGTCTTAGACTCAATGGGGGACTTGGACTTATTGGCGAGCGGCTTCTTTTGAGCAGCCAACTTCTTTCGAGTGGAGAGCTTCCATGCTCTAAGAAAACAGCAAGGTCATGCAACAAAGTTTCCTGTAAGCCCTCCTACTACATCTGTGTCTTTGGTAGGCACAGGGAGCAAATAGTTGGGGTCGATATTGGTGTTGATTTGCTTATTATGAAGCGTGTTATCCTTCAAGCGGTTGAACATGTGGCCCGTTGCAACGGTATGGTGTATAGGACTATCCGTAAAATACTCAACATCTACCAAACGCAAACAAATCATAGGGGAAAATGTGTAGCTGCCTTTTGTACTTGGGCTGCCATTTCGCCCTTGGTGCTTCGTAGTATGCTCCTTCATCAACTTTTATGTAAGAAACCGTATTTGTTCCTACATTTTATCACACTGTTTCTAGAGCTTTTCATCCTGTTATTTCTTGGACGTTGCTGATGACTATAATATTTGTCTTGGTCAAAACAAAGCCAACACCCTTTAGAAGACCGAGATGGTCAAATCCCAATGTCTTCACCAATACGTCCTCATCTACAAAAAGGCAACTTCCTAGGATATGACTTGTTGTGCATTTAACAATAATGTTAGTATTGATAGTTAATTGAAGACATTACTTTAATGAATCAGGGGCTAATATTAATGCTTTCCATTTATCGACGACCTCCTTTACCTGATTATCGTCATAAGAGCCATCTTTATTTTGCCTTGTCGCTAACTAAAGTTCATGACGGGGAGATCTACTACCGTCCCCACTCTCAGTAGCCAACTTTTTAGCAATCCAAGGATAACCCTTTCGCCTCCCTCGTAGGGATATTTATTGTTCTTCACCCTCTTCGTATTCACCCAGCTTAATTCTTGTGACAACACGCAACACTCAAATTAATATTAAACAGATACATACAGGTTTAATGAATTGCAAATAACAATTACCTAGAATGCTAGGTCATGACATGAGATGACAAAATTTCTCCAATCATCCAATTTGATATTGGATTGAAGATCCACAGGAACTTTTTTCTCATCATCCTCTTCAGGATTCTACAAATATGCCTTCATCAATACATGATGAAATGTGCGCAATAAATTACCATCCTTCTTGCAACAAATTCCCTGATGTAATATCTATCTACATGATATGCAAACTACAAAGCATACAATTTAAGTTAGCATTTTTTACAAGTACATAGTAAGTAATTAGCATGCATATATACCTTACCCTGATATTGTTCCAAATAACACCTACGTAATCTCTCTGTACCCTATACTAGTTACCCCCCATGATAGGAATGTTGTCCTTGTCGTTAAGCCGAGGTAGCTGATGAAGTGTGATGGCTCAAGAGGTTGACCTTCATTGTCCAGGTCACGTGAAATCTTCTCCCCAAAGACATTGCTTGGTTCACAAAAGTCATGGTACAACGGCCCTTCTTTACAATATCTCGTACTCGTTCTAAGCCTCTTCTGGGGTCTTGTTTTTGGGTGGCATAAGGACAAGATCAGTACCATTGGAAACATTATTGGAAGTAGAGTCACTCTCAGAACTAGGGGCATTATCAGTGTCGCGAGAAGTAAAACTGACTATTTTAATTGGAAAACAAAAAACATTTAGCCAACCATAGGGAAAAAAGCAAAGGGTTTTCCAAAATATCACGATGCACGATTAAGGTCAAAACCTACCTAGCTAAGGCTCCAAAACGTAAAAGCGACTTAGGGCAATCAAATCGACTCACATGGTTGTCAGATCGAAGTTCAAAGAAAGCAGTGAAGGATATGGTTCGCCTAGATGCAACTGTCGATAGTTGAAATATTCAACCGAAGTTGTAGGGTTCTAAGGATAGTGGATAACATTCGACTAAAGACAAGCATGTTAAATGTAATTTGGGAAAGTGAAGAGGCAAGAGATAGCGGTTACATGTTTCAAAAACTTGACAAAACTTGCTCACGGTTATAAGTTTAGAACTGTTATGAAAGATGACATTTTCCTACGGTTCTTAATTTACAACCATAATTAACCTTTCAAATAAAGTTCATGGTTTTAACATTACAGTCGTTAGGTGTTGTATACGGTGATAGTGATTTCTTAATAACAGTTAGGTATTTGATATGGTATTCTGAAAAATGACGGGTTTTACATAATAATTGTTACTTATTTGACTTCTTTTTTAATAATTTTTAAAGTTGATCATTCAACCCCATAATACAAACAAAAAATTTTAAAAAGAGAGAGAGAGAGAGAGAGAATAAGAGTTTGAATAAACTAACAAAAAATAAAGTTATGTGGTTGAAGGATCTACTGCATCATGAAATTCATATCCTTCTTCAATAATTTGTCCACCTTCTCGATCAGAAAGCGAAAGAGAGAGGTCATTTCTTTTAAGCAATTTTCCATGCGTCCTTTCTCTCTTATGTAATCAATGAAGAACAAAAGTCAGAAGTTGGAATAGATTAAAGTGGATGGATAAATGGAGTTCATTTTCGGACGTTTAAATGGAAAGAGTTTTGCGGGTTATCCAGAAGAACATGTCCTTTGGAATGAAAAGAGTTATGTTATAGAGCCTTGTAAAAATGTCTAAATTAGTAACTGTTGTTTACTAATAACCGTGAAGAGGTAGTTGTTTTTTTTAATATTTTTGGGCTATATTGCCCTAACGATTAATTTTTTTTAATACTCAAAAAATAAAAGGCAATAGTAGTTTTCAGTTATCACTACTACTGTTGTCCTTTGCCTCCTCCTACCCCTCCCCCTCTCTTGATACATCATCGACATTTGAGAAAGGAGATAAAGGGTATGACTGGAAGTGATCATATACAACCTGATGGTGATGAAGGATGAGGCCTTTAGACTGTAGGCGTGTTTATCGAGACGCCTTATGAAGCGGTTAAGGCTGACCAACATCTGCAATAGAGCCTCTATTTGAGGAGGAGGAAAGAGAGGAGGAGGAGGAAGGCGAGAATGGGGATGAGGAGCAGGGCGAATGAAAATAGCTCTCTGGCATCTGACCATGATAAGGGAGCGGAGAAGGACTAGGTTATAAAAAGGTGCTATTTAGAAAAGTACTATAAACAAAATGAATACTTCGTTCTAAAATATTTAACTTTAAGAGAACTAGAATTTGGTGTTGGACTAAATGAGGTTTTGAAAATGTGCTTCTTAGATTTATACTTTACATAAAGGTTGCTTATTATGAAATATTGTTTTTATCATCAATACTTTACGATCAATTGACACAACCATTATATTTGTGTTTTGGCTAATGTAAGGTTGGAAGATAAATCGTTTATAAATGTTACATAACAGTTGTTTCAAAAGAACTGTTACTTTTATCACTAAATAAATGACGGTTATTAACTACAACCGTTATTTTTGTGTTCTCATGAATTCCGCTTCATAATACATGATGGTGCGCATAATTAACCGCTATTTTCAAGCATTATGTATCCCTGTGCGACTTCTGACTCAACATACATGATATTTATTAACAGTAACTATTATGTATTAAGCATTATAAATGCCTAAATCTATAGTAGTGAGTTGTTCCTTTGTACAGCATTAGGTTTGTACCAACCAGGAAAAGCAATGTCAAACTAGAAGCTACTTTTTCTATATTCTTGAAATGGCTCTTATATTTTGGGCAAAAAGAAAAGGCTATTATATATTCTTAATTGTTCTATTTATGTCACATCAACTGTATTGATCACCAAGCGGAAATCTGTATACTCATTCAATTCCATCAATTGGCAATTTGGCATGTTAGATGGGATCGTTGTACTTCACCCAATATGGTTGGACCAAACTCAGCATCAGACCACCTAGTTATGTAGAAAAATTAAAGGGAAAAAGGGCATCACCCAGAAGCTCAACTAGCTGAGCTTCAAAAGATAGTTTGATGGATAACTACTTTAAGTAATACACACGGAAATAACAGAAGTTCTTAATAGCTAGCTTTTCATTTTCTTCTCAGTTCATTTCCCCCCTTATTTTATTCCTTTTTCTTTTTTGGAATTTGTATACTATATAGACCTGACGTCTGAATTAGTATTACTCCAACCAACTGATTAAAAGGACATTTCAGCAGTGAGTTTACGGACCGCTTTATATATAAGATCAGTTCCATTTTCATAGCAGCCATCCAAAAGAAAACAGAGCATCTGTGTCCTCACAGAACAAACACACACAGAGAGACAGAACTCGACCAAATGGGTATGACAGCTTTGTGGATTCGAGTCATTCTGCTAGCTGCAGCTTGCTTGCTTCCTCTATCTGTGGAGGCCAGGGTTAGGCACTACAAGTTCAACGTAAGTGCATTATAATGCAGTTTTTTTATGCATGAAACCATAATGAAAGTAGAGATAAAAAATGAGAGCAAGAAAGGGAATGAAAATCAAATAGAATGCCCCCGTTTCAATACATTTTGATTAGATTAACTTGTTGCATGAATTTAACTGGAAGAAGAGTTCAGAGTTTAGCTAAAAGAGTAAATTCTGGCTACCCCTCAACTGACATATTTCTATGTTGCAAAGAACAGAGAGTTTTAAATTATGTCTCATCTTCAACATGTTCGGGCATGCAATAGTGTTATTTCAAGTAGTCATTGTTAACAAATGATCTATAGTTAAGATTGAAAAGCCACGATCACGAATTACAAAAGCAAACGAGCGTCCTTTTCTATTGAAGTTGCATCTTGATAACATTCTGCAGCACTTAAAAGCAATATCTAAGCATGTAAATAACTGTCCACATATTAATTTGATAGAACCATTTTCTTCAAGACTTTCCCTTTTCCCAATCATGGTCGGTCTCTATTACGTGAATTTTCCTACTCAAATGACTCACTTTTTTTTGAAACGGACAACATGAAAAGCTCACTCAGAGAGAATATTCAATCTTTTCTTTCAGCTAATCAACGTTTCATGTTAATTAAGTGCATTTTTGTTTTAATTCAGAAGTTCTTTTACAATTTACAAAATAAGTATTATATATGTTTGTTTTAATTTTTTAAAAGTGATTTTACGATTTATAAGATAAGTATGTGAAAAGAGTTTGGGTTAATATAACTTTTAGTCCCTAAAGTTTGATCCAATTTTGTTTTTGGTCCCTCAAGTTTGAAATCGATGGTTTAGGTCCCTGAAGTTTCACCCAATTTTGGTTTTAGCCCCTCAAGTTTGAAATCGATGGTTTTGGTCCCTGAAGTTTCATCCGATTTTGGTTTTGGTCCCTCAAGTTTGAAAAGGACTTGACGACCCGTTTTTGAAACCCGACCCGACACGGGAAAAAAACCAAGTTCTTTTCAAACTTGAGGGACCAAAACCAAAATCGGATGAAACTTCAGGGACCAAAACCATCGATTTCAAACTTGAGGGACTAAAACCAAAATTGGGTGAAACTTCAGGGACCAAAACCACTTATTTCAAACTTGAGGGACCAAAACCAAAATTAGATCAAACTTCAAGGACCAAAAGTTATATTAACCCAAAGAGTTTTATTGTAGAAAAGAACTTCTAAAATCATAGGGATTTCCCAAACATCTAGACATGTGAATAAAAACACCTAAATTCATCGAACAGCTGATGATAGCATCAAATTAAGTTTACCAATAGATTTCAGACACTGAAACATTGCCCGTACAACAATGAGATTTTTTTTTCTGTCGGCAAAAAAAATATAATCATTCCCTTTTTTTAAACATTTTCCACCCATTAGTTCAACCACGCAATGACGCAAAGGCCTAATATGACTCAGCAAAGCCCTGATGACATAGTTGAGCAAGGCACTCAAGGTTGGTGAACTTTAATATTTTATACAGGTGGTGACGAAGAATGCAACGAGATTATGCTCAACCAAGCCCATTGTAACAATCAACGGAAAGTTCCCAGGTCCCACCATCTATGCTAGGGAAGATGACACTGTTCTGGTTAAGGTAGTCAACCATGTCAAGTACAACGTCAGCATCCACTGGTGGGTACTCAAATAGCTGATTTAACATCTACCTTTCTATCCATTGGTTTGCATCTTTTATAAATCCCAATCTACCTAAGAGGAATTAAGAAATTTTCAAAATTTACCATCACATAGTTGGTTTAACGGTGTAAGGTTCCGTTGGATCCCAACTCGAAACCCAGAAAAGACACCTATACTAGGAGGGGTAACCACGATCCCTAAAAGTTGAGTAGTTGGTTACTAGGATTCCTAGTAATAATCTTATACCAACAAAAACAACTAAAAAATTTTCAAGATCTTGAACTTTGTTTCCTGTTTCAGGCATGGTGTTAGACAACTAAGGTCAGGTTGGGCTGATGGGCCAGCATACATAACCCAGTGCCCAATTCAACCGGGTCAGGTCTATGTGTACAACTTCACCCTCACAGGCCAGAGAGGCACACTTCTTTGGCATGCACACATCCTCTGGCTCAGGGCCACTGTCTATGGAGCCTTAGTCATCATGCCCAAACTTGGTGTTCCTTACCCTTTCCCTAGACCCCACATGGAACAAGTTATTGTGTTGGGTTAGTTCTACCACCTTTTTTCAACTGTGTAACTTGTGAAATAGTCAAATAGCATGAAAAATCACACCTCATAAATCTCATTTTTCTTTAATTTTTGGGTTAGGTGAATGGTGGAAATCAGATACAGAGGCTGTTATCAATGAAGCTTTGAAGTCTGGGTTGGCCCCTAATGTCTCTGATGCTCACACCATCGATGGCCACCCAGGACCTGTCCAGGGTTGTGCTTCACAAGGTAAAAGCAAAAACCTTACCCTTAAATAGGCTCTATCTGTAAAAAAGAACTTTTAACTCGTTAGAGATTAGTCTCACTCGGAAAACTATGTCCTGATACCTCATCTCACAATTGATTTGATATACTCACTCCAGTCTTTAATATCATATCTGATTGGAGAGTTCATCTTAATTCTAAATATAAGGCTAATTTCTCATATTTGTTAATTTTTTCCTATTTACTTATATTGATGCTCCCTCAATAATAATCAAATAAGTAAGAGATAGACGGAATTAAGGAACATTATTACGGCGTCGATCAATTCATTATCCTTAAAAACTCGTAATACCCCAGTTCATAAGAAAATGGGCCGGCTTGAATCCATTAATCAATAAATACAATTTATTATTGATTATTTCATAATTTCCTTTTTTATATTTCTTCATAATTCACTGATTAAGTAATCATATTTCCTTTCAGCACCATATCCCTCAATTTTAGGATATGTAATTTATTTCTATCTTTAACTGCATTACTTTCTTTATGTGATTTTTCATTAGGTAGGGGGAGGGTTATAGAATATTCTTCCCATTTTACCATCATTAAATTATATTCATATTACGCAGAGAGTAGATATTTGTTTTAAAAAAAACATGTCATATTAATTAACTTAACCAACTTTCTTAATCTAATAAAATTAGGTAAATAGGTCATATATTAAGAATTGGATGGATTATTTATCTTTGGTAACAAATTTTCTAAAACTTGGGTAGCTGCATAAAGCCTATATAGAGACAAGAGAAGGGTGTCTCCACTGGGAGAGATGTGTCTCCACTAACCCTTTCTTCATTTTGTCTCCACTTAATATCACAACCATTGGATTATGTTTTAATGAATAAGATTTAATTATAGATTTTTATTATATGTAATATAGCAATAATATTTCTTACATAGCATTAAATTCTATCTATTAAAACATAATCCAATAGTTAAGACGTTAAATGGAGAGGAAGTGGAGAGAGAAGTTAGTGGAAACACCCCTTTCTGTCTTGACTAACCATTCTCTTTACTTCCTTTTCACTTAATATCTCAACTATTAGATTATATTTTAATTTATCAGATTTAATTATATGTAAAAAATATTATTATAATATTAACCATTGGATCATATTTTAATGTGTGAGATTTAATTATATGTAAAAAAATATTATTATAATATTAAATATAATAAAAATATACTATTATGGTATTGTAAATGTAATAATATTTTTTACATATAATTAAATCTCATGTATTAAAACATGATATAATGATTGAAATATTAAGTGAAGAGAAAAGTCAGCGAAGTGATTCTTTTCCCACGTAGACACTGGCTAAAAAATTAATTATGATGAAACCAAAGAAAAAGAAGCAGAGAAGGCGAAACAATTCCTAAACCATTAAACTAATTATCATCTTTCCTTTTGCAAGCAGGATTCAATCTTCAAGTTGAACAGGGAAAAACCTACCTGTTGAGAATCATCAACGCTGCACTGAATGAAGAACTCTTCTTTAAGATTGCAGGCCACCAACTCACTGTGGTTGAGGTTGATGCAGTCTACACAAAGCCTTTCAAAACAGACACCATAGTTATAGCACCAGGCCAAACCACAAGCGTCCTTCTCACAACCAACAGAGCCAATGGCAGGTACTTAGTTGCAGCATCTCCTTTCATGGACGCTCCGATCTTAGTAGACAACAGAACAGCCCAAGCCACATTACACTACTCAGGCACCCTCAGTTCTACAATCACCACCCTCACTTCCCTCCCTCCCAAAAACGCCACACCAGTAGCCACAAAGTTCACTGACTCTCTCAGAAGCCTAAACTCAAACACCTTCCCTGCAAAAGTCCCCTTGAAGATTGACCATTCCTTGTTCTTCACCGTCAGCCTCGGAATCAATCCTTGTGCTACTTGCGTAAATGGAAGCCGTGTGGTTGCCGATTTCAACAACATTTCCTTCGTGATGCCGAAGATTTCTCTGCTCCAGGCACATTTCTTCAACATTAGCGGCGTTTTCACCGACGATTTCCCCGCCAAGCCTCCGGTGATGTTCAATTTCACGGGGACACCGCCGGCGAACTTTGCAACCAACACAGGAAGGAGGCTTTACAGGCTTCCTTACAACTCAACGGTCGAGTTGGTGCTGCAAGACACCGGCATGATAGCGCCTGAAAACCATCCAATTCATCTTCATGGCTTCAATTTCTTCGTGGTCGGCAGAGGAATTGGAAATTTCGATCGCAAGAACGATCCGAAAAATTTCAACCTCATCGACCCTGTGGAGAGAAACACAGTTGGTGTCCCGGCCGGGGGATGGACCGCCATTAGGTTCAGAGCTGATAATCCAGGTAACGTAATTCTAATGCCACGAGCTTTAACTTAAAATTTGTAAGATTATTTAGAAAACAATTGTTGGTTACTGATGTTTGGTGATTGAATGAATAGGGGTGTGGTTTATGCATTGCCATTTGGAAATTCACACTTCCTGGGGATTGAAGATGGCATTTGTGGTGGACAATGGTAAGGGACCAAACGAGTCTCTGCTTCCACCTCCAAGCGATCTTCCCAGGTGCTAAGGAGAAGAAGAAGAAGAATGTACATGTATTTTGATTAATCACAAATGCTTATGACAATATTTTCTAGAAGCAAGAGAAAGAGAAGAAGAAGGAAGGCTTGGAGGGAAATAAAATCAGATGTGATGAAACTTCACTCTTACTGTCATTATTATTTCATTATTTGTTCTTGTGTTGATGTTTGCACTCACATTTTCCCCTTCCTGTCATTATTATGGTATTGCAAATACAATGAGAGACAAAGTCCCAATGATTTGGAATAAAGTTGGATGGTTTTGCTTTTCATGATTAATAATGAGATTTATTCTGATTTGGATCAAATTCACATCCACTAATCCATTATTGGAAAATAACACGTTCAATCTTTACTATAAGAGTATAAGACCCACTTAATTAATTTAAGGAGAATAAAGAAATTAAATAAATTTTTTTAAAGTATTTATATTTATTATTTTTTCTCTAAATTAATTTCTGATGCAAAGCAATTGCAGGTAGAAGGATTAGATGGTTCGAAAAAGTAGAGAGTGAAGGGAAGAAAAGTGATGAAGATGAAGAGGGCAGAGAGAGATTGAGATGGCCTTTAATATATGATATATTTGAGAAGTTGAACTTAATCTTAAATATAAGACATCAATTTTATATTTATCAATCTTTTTCAAACTTAACTCTATTGATATTCCCTCAACAATAATCAAGGAAGAGAGAGAATGAGAAAATTAAAAAAAATGATTAGAGTGTTTCTAAAAATACATGTTATATTAACTAAGTTAACTAATCAATTAAATTATATAAACATGTCTTTACGGACAAACAAATAATTGGAAGTGAGGAAGAGGATGGAGATGAAGCATTGAAGGAGAAGAAAAAAGATTGGTTTTATCAGCAATGGCAGAATCCAGGCATTATAAAAGGGCTGTTATTGGTAGTGCCAGCGTTTTGAAGGAGGAAGAAAGAATCGGGAATGATGGTTAACAGAGTAACAGATGTCAGGTGCTTATGAGTTAATGTAATCCAGGTGTCTGAATCTCATTGGATACGAAGACTTAATGGACATAATGAACTTGTCTAAGTTTTGTCTTTTTTTCAAAAATGTAATTTTTAGAAAAACTATCTAAACAGGTTTTTTTACATTTTTTCCAAAACCAGTTTTAAAAAACAATTTAGTAAAAATGTTTTTGGAACCCAAATAAAAAACAAATGGGACCTAAATTTTCTAATAAATCGTATTACAGATTTATTAGGGATAATTAATCTACAAGTTCTAATAATTTTGACTTTTGATGCATTTTTAATTGGGTTCCTATAGGTTTTTTTTAATGAATCCTTATACTTTGACTTATTTTTAATTAAGTCCATGTAGTTTTTTTTTTCTTTTTATTAGGGTCCTATAGTTTCACATGATCTTTAATTAGGTCTCGTAGTTTTTTGTTTATCAATTTAATTTAAAATTAAATAAAAAATAATTATTTATAATAAATTTAAATTAATAATTATATAATTATAAAAATTTTAATTTAATAAATCTATATATAAATAATTATTATAATTATAATAATTAATTATAATCATATCTTTAGAAAATTTTATTATTATGATTCAAACTTTATAATTATAAAAATAAGTAAACAATTATAATTATAAATTAAATAATATAAATATATATTTAGTGAAAAAATTTGAAAGAATATTAAATAAAATTATTAGAATAACTTATTATTATTTATAGAATATTATTATTTATATAATAATATTAAAAATATATATGTATTTGATAATACTATGTTATATATAGAGAGAAGAATATTACTAGAATTTGTGGAATAGAAAATAAAAACTAGAAGGACCTAATAAAAGAAAAAAAAATTATAAGGACTTGATTTAAAAAATGAAAATATAAGGACCTGATAAAAAATTTAAAAAAATTAAAAATATCTAATTAAAAATTAGTTGAAACTATAAAGACTTATAAATTAATTATCCGAATTTATAATTCAAGATATTGATTTGATTTAGAAATAGTTATATTATCATGCAAGATATATTGTGCTTGAAGAAGTGGACTTATGGTCTAATTTGGAAGTGATTCCGTTTTCCCCCATTAATATTCTAAATTTCCGGTTAATAATATCCCAATTAGTAATGTGCGTACAATATTAGTTATTGAGGTATTAATATCCTAATCAATAATATCTCAATCTTAGTTATTGAGGTAGTAATATCCTAATTAATATATCTCAATCTCGATTATATTCCCGAAAATCTCGGACCTGGTTTTCCTCCTTTTCCTTTACCCTCCTTTTCTTAATTTGGATCGTTAGATTAAGATTTTAACGGTTTTGGCTTTTCCTTTATTATAAAAATAATAATATTATTATTAAATATTATATTTTAATATTATTATAAAATATTAAATTTAGACCGTTGAGATCTTAATCCAACAATCCAAATTAAGAAAATGAGGAAAAAAGAGGGGAAGGGAAAGGAGGGAAACCGGATCCAAAAATCTCTGGGTGCATTTAAATAACGCTAAAAACATTTTTTTAATATAGAAGATAGAAAATAATATCTTCACTATTTTAATTACAGCTTTTTAGGGGTTTGGGTTTTCTCAGAATCCTTTGTCTCGATCATTTTCTTCTCAAAATCTTATCTCTACCATTAAATTAAAAAAATAGATGGTTCAGATTTTATATTTTATAAAATTATTATTTTAAGCATAAATAAATAAATTTAAATTGTTAAAATTTGATCTGCACAATTCATAACAGCAACATAAACAAAATTTTAAAAAATTAAATTATAAAATACTATAATAATAGTTTTAAAACATATTAAATATAAATCATTCATTTTTTGATATGAGGATGGAGATGAGATTCTAAAAAAAAAAAGGGAAAAAAGATTACGAGAATATTCTCTTACGGCTTGTTAGAGCCTTGCACTTTAAGTTTTGAAAGAAAATAGTACTAATTTTTATGGCTCTCAGATCTGTTAATAAGATGGGGCTGGAATAATGATAGAAAGTCAAAATGAAAATAAAAATAGCAATTTTTTATTTTTCTATATGTGTGTGTGTGGGGAGATTCCTTCCTTTGGGTGTACATAAACAAAGGAAAGAAGAGAAAAGGGGTATTGAGAAGGGAGAGAAGTGAGAGAGCCGAGCTAGAAACTAGAAAGAGAAGAGCTTGAAAGAGGTATGGTTTGGTGTTATTCAATATCTTGTTTTCACTTTTTATCAAGGTATTAAAACCCGGACCGGTTATTGAACCGATCGGGGTACTGGGTTAAGGGTCAGTAGGTCAGACCAGGGCCAAACCAAAGCTAAATCGGGATCAAACCGATGAGAAATTGAAGATTTTAAACTTATAGTATAAAATTATAAAGGAAAAATTTTATTTTATTTTTTAAAAAAAATTATAACCCGGACCTATTTACCGGCCGGTTCGCCGGTTTCAGGGCCGAACCGGTCCAGTCCGGATTACACAACACTGCCTTTTTATTGTTACAAGATCATGATAATATATGTTTATACATGTTATTTTTGTATTCAGGGCCTTTCTTTTCCAATTATTACTTTTAATTGTTATAATTATGGCTTTTAAGTTAGTGTTTTCAGAGGGATCCGTCTTTCTCACCCTCACATGCAATTTTAATATTTATTTTTCCTTTTATTCATATCACATATTCCAACGACATTATATTGTTGTTTGCATCATATTGTCTTACGGCCTCTTCATTTCTTTTTTTTTGAATTACAATGACCAGATAATCTCTGGGAGCAAACAGCCACACCTAGGCTACATTACAAGAGAATGAAACCAAATGTTCGCTCATATCAGCCAACATTTGGGTCGAACAGAAATATGGGGGATAATGGATAAGGGTTAGATCACTGTTCGAGTCCAGGGTCATTTTAGCCAGGTAGTCAGCGCATCGAAGAGCTTCTCTGTGGGAATGGTGAATCTCTAAGTCCCAGTCCCGATAAATGAACTCCCTAAATTCGTCAATCGCATCTTGCAGTGGGTGGAAATGACCAGCTGGATGTAGTAACAACTGGAGAGCCTCCATTGAGTCAGAGAATAACTGAATCTTTGCAAAGTTTAAAGATTTGCAAAGTTTTAGACCAATTTGGATAGCTTGAACCTCTGCAGCTGTAGAGCCAAATGATATGCCAATATTTTGTTGGAACCCGCAGATCTAATGTCCTGAGTTGTCGCGAATCACACCTCCTACTGCTGAATTCCTGTACTTGTCTACTGCAGCATCTACATCGATCCTAATGAAACCGTCAGGTGGGGCGATCCATCTTTCCGAGATTCTATCTGGTACTTTGAAAATCTTATGCCTCAGTTGACCTTCCACGATTCCTTCATGAAGGAAATAGATTCCTCTGTGAAGAATTTGTTGAGGGCGGTCACTAGATCCTTCGAAGGCTTTTTTGCACCTATTTTTCTAGATTAGCCAGCATAGTGAACCGAAGACTCTTAGCCAGGGCCACTTGGACACTGGACGACCACCAGGGGAATGCTGCATGTTCCATCTGAGCCAAACCTGCAAATTACCAGAGAAAAAAGCAGAACAATATAAAGGGTTAATACAAGAAAGCCACACACTGCTTGCAAACTCACAATCTCTCATGATATGAAGTGGTGTTTCCTCACAAGAACACTCGAAAGGACACAAAGAGTTTATTCTCACATCTCTCTTCGCTCGGACAGTATTTGTAGGTATTCTCTCTTGAAGCAATTGCCACATGAAGTATTTGACTCTCTCTGGAAGAGGCCATCTCCAGATACGCTGCCAGATAGGATCTGGAGGATCCGAAAGCGATGAATAGATCATAGAGTATGCAGATTTAACACTGAAATTTCCATCCGGTGATTTCCTCCACCAAACTGTGTCATTCCCCGAAAGTGACGGAGGATTCGTTTCCCGAATCTTTTCAATTACCCATCTGGGCAAGAACAAACCCCACTTGTTCAAATCCCATGTACCATTAGGGCCAACGAAGTGACTAACCCTAGCATCCGGATCAAGCAGTTCATGATTTCGATCAACATAGTGCATAAGCGGCTGCTCGAGGGAGGTCCATAGATCCCACCAGGCATTTGTTGAATTCCAGCTACGGAGTTTGCTGCCAACGGCTCTCCTGAAGGAATCCCAAACTGAGGTAATTGCACTCCACACCGATGATTGGTTCCTTTTCCTTTCCACACTGGGGAAGATGCCATTACCACAACTATATTTTGATCTAAGTACTTGCACCCATAAGGCATTGGGCCTGGTAATTAGATTCCAGCATAATTTCATAATGAGAGCTTGATTATGGCTAGATAAATCTCTGATGCCCAGACCACCCTCTTTCTTGTCCTTTTTGATTCTATCCCAATCCACTAGGTGCATTTTCCTGCCCGTACGACCCTGGTTCCAGAAGAAATTCCTATTTGTCTTGTCAAGGTCCTGAATCACCCCTTTAGGGAGCATGGTGGTTTGCATCTGATAGGATGAAAGAGTCTAGAGAACAGCGTTAATCAGGACAGATCTCCCCGCCATACTCAAGTATTTCCCCTTCCAGCTAGAAAGTTTCTTTTGCACTCTAGAAAGGAGAGGTGCATAGGTACGCTTTGTAACCCTCTTGTGAAGCAAAGGAACACCTAAGTACTTGCCTAGATCGGCAGAAATACCAATGCCTAAGGATTGGCCCAACTCCATGGCGGTGTGAAAGTGGACATTGCGCGAGACAAAAAATTTTGATTTCTGAAGACTTATTTGATGGCCCGACACGCTACAGAAGAAAGCCATCAAGTCTCTTATCTGTTAGAGCAAGCGTTTCACCCAAGAGGGGGGGTGAATTGGGTGATCTTAAAAATTTCGTTGCAAATATAAAATTTGACGTTGAAATTAAAACATGAAAAAGTAAGGAGAAATATCATCGAAGTGTACACCGGGAGTTATACTGGTTTGGCCACAACCACTTTGACCTACGTCCAGTCCTCAGAGCTTCTCTGAGAGTTTCACTATAACTTCCAAGATTCATTGGGTTCTTGGCACCTCAGTACAAGCAAGTTCCTACACCTGGACACTCGCTCCCCCTTACAAGTTGTAATCCAATCCCAACTCAAGGTTCCATAACCTTAAGTTACCTCAATAACAAATATTGAGTTTGAATGAAAAATCTCTCTCACAGAGTAAATAAGAATCACTGAAGCATAGAATCACAAGTATAATGAAAACAGAGTAATGGACTTGATGATACATTCGTGAGTGTGTTCTTGTGTTTTTCTCTGTTCAGATGTTCCCACATATATAGATACGTTGGTAATGATTGCTGGAACATATTTCTTCATGTCCGTTGGAGCGTGCGCAGCCACTATTGACTTTTCCAGTTTTTGAAAAACATACGTTGCGGGAGGTGACGGTCGGTGACATTTGAGTGTTGCTTTTGACTTTCTTTATTTGGTAAGATCTCTTCATTGTTTATCTGTTGAAATGCTAAGAATACTAATATAATGAAAATTTAATCAAATAGGAAACAAAACAATGACCGTTGGAATGACTTCAAACTTTCTGGGTTTGCTTACTCGAGTAGCTACTCGAGTATCACATGAAGTTTACTCGAGTACTTACTCGAGTATCATCGGGAAAACTTTGTTTAACTTCAAGTCAATAGACAAATACAAGATTACTCGGGTAGTGCATGGAATAACTCAATTTCAAACCTTTGAAAATTCATGTTTACTCGGGTACCTACTCGAGTAATGCATTCACAACTTCATAGGTTACTCAGGTACCAACTCGAGTAAACCTTCAAATAAATTTGATTACTTGATGCTCTACTCCAGTAATGTTGGCAGGATTTCAAGGCCGAGAGCACATCAAGTCTGATTACCTTGTTACTCGAGTAGCTACTCGGGTAATGACTTGAGGTTTTCTTTCAACATGACAATGCTTACTCAAGTTCATACTCGAGTAATCCACTTAAAATATAACATTAAATACATGCATACTAGAGTAAAGACTCGAGGAAAGTAAGATAAACTTAAATCAAGTTATTCGGGTACTACCTTCAAGTTTTCACTTACCTCAGTGTGTTACTCGAGTACCTACTCGAGTAACATTGGTAGTGGTACAAAGTGCCGAGAGCAACATATTTTCATAAACAAAGTTACTCGAGTACTTACTCGAGTATCATTGGCAGGCCTAGAGCAACTCCAAGTTTTTACCTGGTTACTCGAGTAGCTCCTCGAGTAACATTGGCAGGCCGAGAGCAACTTGAAAATACTTACACTATTACTCGAGTCCTTACTCGAGTAACGGTGGCAGGTTATTGGAAGGTGCTTCTGGTTACTTCAAGTTTTGGCTCATTACTCGAGTACCTCCTCGAGTAATGCCTTAGAAAACCTGCTTCTGATCATGTTTCTCAGCTTTTTCTCTTAGCCTTTCTTCACTACTCCAATGCTTACCTCAAGTGATGCTTATCCCTATTATTCCTTTGCTCAAACTTATTTATTAATCACTTCTTTTTCATATCATTCTTTTGTTATCATCAAAACATGAGATCTAACATTATCAACTCCATCTGGCTTGAGGAAGCTTCGCTAAAAAGAAGAAGGTCATCAGCAAAGAAGAGGTGCGATAGCCTAGGGCCTGGCTGGCTGAGCTTAAGCGGTTTCCATCTTCCTTCTTCCACTTCCCGATTGATCAATTGGCTAAGTCTTTCCATGCAGAGGATGAAAAAGTAGGGACTCAACGGGTCGCCTTGTCTGACTCCTCTGGTTGGGTAGAAAGAATCCGAAGGAGAGCCATTCCAAATGACTCTCGTAGAACTGGAGGAGACGCATGACATCAAGAGCTTCACAAAATGATCACTTAGGCCCAGAGAATGCAGGTTAAATTCTAGAAAATCCCAGTCCAGGCGATCAAACGCTTTTTCCATATCCACCTTGATAGCGACGAAGCCTTTCTTCCTTCTAGTGGATCTCATTGAGTGGATAGCTTCCTGCGCCAAGATGATATTATCGCAGCTTTGCCTGCCTCTGATGAAGCTACACTGAGTAGGATGGATCAAGAACTCCATAACAGGACACAATCTATTTGCAAGCACCTTACTCAAGATTTTGTAACTCACGTTACAAAGTGAGATAGGACGGAAATCCTTGAGAGATGAAGGGTTCTCCACCTTAGGGATCAGAATGATGTGAGTTTGATTAATATCCTTGACTCTACCTGGATCTCTAAAGATGGAAATAATGAGATCGCAGATCTTTGGCCCCACAACCTCCCACTGAGATTGAAAGAAATGAGGTTGTAAACCATCAGGCCCCGGCGCTTTAAACGCCCCCATTTCAAAAGCGGCATTTTTTATTTCAACTGCAGACACATCTTTCTGTATGGATGAAAGTTGCAAGTCATTTAGAGCAGGAAAGTCCACTGGCCACTCAGAGACCTTAGTCACCGATGGCTCCGAGGAATATAGGTCTTTAAAGAAATTAAGAGCTAAATTCTTCAGAACAACCTGGTCAGAAATCCAATCCCCCTGAGCGTTTTGGAGCGCTTCGATAATGCTTTTCTTCTTGTTGATAGTAGCTATAGAATGAAAAAAGCTAGAGTTTTTATCCCCGAACTTGAGCCACTTGCATCTTGCTTTTTGATACCACAGCAATTCTTCTTGGTTTACAACCTTGAGGTAATCCTTCCATAATTTTGATTCAAGCTTATGAAGACCCGCATGAGGATTTGAAGCCAACTGCCGATCAATGCCCTCTAGACGCTTAATTAATGATCGCTTCTTTTTGGGAAGGTTCCCGATCACGTTCGAGTTTCACCCTGAGGCTTTCTTTTGAAATTCCTCACATCCCGTCGCCCAATCATTATTTAGCCATGCAGAGCTAACCAAATCGTGGAAATCATCCTCAAGGCACCACGCAGCTTGGTATTTGAAATGATTTGTATAGGGATTTGCCTGCGTAACGCCAGGGGAGACCACCAGCACTCTGTGGTCCGATTTATACCGGAGGTGATGGAAATTTTTGTGCTGGGGATGGCTCAATTCCCAGCTTATGTTGCAAAAAGCCCAATCAAGCCTCTCTTTAGTAGCCTTTCTGGACCAAGTGAATTTATCACCGACCACAGGAAGTTCCAGCAACTCACAATCTTGCACACAGGATCGAAAAGCCTCTTCATTTCTATCAATGAACTTTGACACATAGTGTACTTTTTTTTTTTTGGACTGAGACACATAGTGTACATTATCTTCACATAAAAGACAAACGAGCTTTTAACTATGAGACAAACCTGATGCATAACACATTCGTGACTTGCACATTTACCCTACTTCGGTCTCCATCTTTTTATCTCTTGTCAAGTCATTATCCAATTAATGCATCAAATTAGTTTTTATTATAAGCTTTGTTTTATTTCTTGGCTATATTACGAATTTGTTGTTTAATTTTTTTAGTTTTTGGTTTCTCATTTGGTTTGGGTGGAAGTCCCTCAGTTTTAATTATATTTTCCTCTCTACCTTTTAGGATGGCATTGAAAAGAAAAAGGGATTTGGTAGGATCTAAAACATCGAAATTTTGTAGAAAAACAAAAGGCAAAGTTGATGACCCAAAAGTTCATTTGCTTGGGACTACACTGGCCGATCTTCCTTATGAGATATTGTTAACAACATTCTACTCAAACTTCCAGTTGAGTCATCTTTGGTTTGTAAGTGTGTAGGTAAGAGTTAGCACTCTATCATGTCAGACACACATTTAGTTCAACTGTATGTTGAGCATGCACCTATCTACGCTTTAGTGCGTATACTAGTGGTTCGAGACATGTTTCAAGAACTCTCCATCTAGTTGACTTCGATGAGTTTAAGAGTAATGAAGCCCAGAATATGCTAAGTGATAATGATTGTGGTCATGTTTGTTCATGTAAGGATTTTCCTAGACCCAATTGTGACAATCACATGAAGCTTGAGATTAAGTTCAAGCTTCCACTTTGTGATTCTAAAATGGTGCTTGAGGCCAGAAGGAAGGGAAAGAAAAGGACTATTATTGCTTGCAAGCCAAAAGATGACATGTATGATGTAGTGAATGTAGACAATCACGAACAACTGGATGAACAAACGAAAAGCAACCTGTAAAGATCGGAACAGATGATCTGAGTCGCATCCGAGGACACTGTCCTATAGAGTTATTCCGCAACCACCGGCAGAGAGGAAACGGCACCCCCCAGGATTAAATAGACCCTTCTTGATATAACCAAGGCAACAGAACTGGCGGAAGGCAATGGCAACGACAGTCAGAAAATATTGAACAGAGGAGAGGAGATGAGATTGTTGTGTCCTGAGCACCCCACCTGTGTCTCTTTTATAGGCGTTCTCACGAAGAGCCATCGGTCACAAAGGAACCCGGACAATATGTCCGTTGAGACTGGAGAGGCACCACCAAACAGTCAAGCCTGTGAGTTGCGAACGGGAAGGTCTCCTGACGGAGCAAAAATATTATTTTTATTATCTAAAAAATAATATTTCCGGTGAACAAAAATAATTTACAAAAAGTGCCAGTACCACGTATTTATTCACGTGCAGGGGGGAAATCACCGGATTTCAACTACATTTACCTTCCAGTGGCCCATTGATGTGTGCGTGTGAGCCCACCACTCCTCTAGGCCTCTTTACAAGCCCAAGTTAGTATAGTAATATATATAGGCTTGTGACCTCTTACTCCCAAGCAATGTGGGACTAGCTTCTTTGACACACCCACTCAAACACTTATATTTTACAACAGTGAATATATTCATGCAATGGCCTCCTTTGCTTGAGGGATCATGCTTGTAAGACCTTTGTTCCTTACAACCCAAAGACACTTGTTGTTTCCAACCCAATCACTAGAGAGTTAATAAGACTTCCACAATCTAAGAATGATATATTGATGAGATGGCGCCGTGTTTATCCTGGATTTGGTTAGCTTAAGAAAACTAATGAATACAAGGTGATAAGGATATATCCACGTGATGTTTTCCATTATGATGATGTAGTTGTTGAAATTCACATTCTGGGGACTAGATTATGGAGAAACATCAAATATCATAGCCCATTTTGGTACATAAACTAATTGGGAAGGAGTATCAATTTTATATTTTGACTTGGAAAGTGAGACGTCAAATTCATTCCCTGGTCCTTCTGCAATATCATCCATCACATCTGCAACTACTCAAATGCGGATCGGCTTTGGAGAATTAAAGGGAAGTCTCTATATATGTTGTCCATTTGGAAGAACAGATCTTCTTAGGTTTTGGACCATGAAAAAGAATGGTGATCGCCAATCTTGGACCACAGTATTCACCTTGGACGATATTGAACATTTCCGTTATGTGCCACATTTACAATGGCCAATAATAGTTTTTGGTGGTTCTGGAATTTAGATTTATGATCCTTCTAGATTCTTTATCTATTATGATTCTCAGAAGCGTTTATTCAAATTTTTGGAGGGTCGTGGAACATCATTAGGATTGGAAACAATTTTTCATATTCCAAGTCTCATCAGACTCAAGAATGCTGTGAAAGGCGACGATATTGAAGTGCCAAATGTCCATTCATGATAATTAACCACCTAGCTATTATCTAAATGATTTTGTTTGATTTTGGGTTATAATCTCTCTCTAACACAATATTTGTTTTGAATTTTTGCTTTTTGGTATAGTTTATTGTTCTTAATACTGATATGAATTTATATGTGTGTGCACGCACGCAACATTTAAGTTGCGAGAGGATAAAAAGGTTTTGTATACGGCTAAGTATAAAGCTGATATGAGGATATGAGCATGGATTTTCAAAACTTTTGATCATGTCTATTTAATGGATTATTGTTCTTAATAAAATAAAAAGGAAAAAAAAAAAGTAACAAAAGCTGTCATGCCATTATATATTTTAAGAGTTCAATAGTTCATCAATTCATTTAAAGGAAAACAGACTTAGTAGATTCCTTACCTCAAAACATCTCTTCTTTAGATTCGAAGATATAAATCACAGCTATCTCACTTTTCAATCAGATCACCTCAATGTGGTGATACAGGATATTCAAGATTTCTTTAAAAATTTCCTTTCTTTTAATTTGTTGCATTTTAGTTTGGTTTCTTTTAATTCTCTGCAAGACTTGAGAATGTTATTTATATAATTTTCTCCCTTTTTTTAAAAAAAAGTTATAGTTAGTTGTTTGTTATTAAATTTTTAAGGATTTTTAGTTCTCAAAGCAGTGGAATAAAATGAAATGGCATTGGTTGGTTGGCCATAAATTTCTTTGGTATGGTTTTGATAAGGTTGGGAAGAATTGTTTTAATAGGAAAGAAATTTATTTTTCATATTTATTTAGATGATATTAAAATTAAAAAGACTGAAATATCCTTAGCTAATTTGTTGCATTTATATCTTCCTCCTCATTCATTCATCCTCCTGGTACCATCCAACACGACGAAATCCCTTTGCTAGATTCATTTTATTTATAATCCAATATGCAAAAATAAAGTCGTTAACATATTCATCTTCATTCCAGAAATTACATACTCAAAATCTTATATGAAAAACCAAAATACTCACACATTGAAAGCGACAGAACAATCACATTCAAAAATCATAAGAAATATTAATTTCCATTTTGTCTCTAATAAAGAAATATTAAGTTATTAATTATTGGGCTGGTTATCCATATATCTAACGGGTATCCATAAACAATTCGATCGACTTTTCATTAGACAGAGAAAGACTTGTAACTTTTCGTGGTAAGCAACTAATAGTAAAATAAGGATAAAGTTAAGAAATATCTAATTATATAGCATTTTAGACCAAAAAAATTACAAATACTTTAAGTGAATCCTATGAATCTTACAATCATCCATCAGCTTAGCAAGTGAATCCTATTAAAAGAAGGATTATGATTATGAGATCCACAGAGAACCTTTTTCTCTTCATTATTTTCTCCTCAAAATCTCATATATATCTTAGAATTAAAAAAAAATGACTACTTAAGATTTTTTTTTTTTCCCTGGACAAAGAATAGTTAAGATTTGATATCTTGTAAAACTATTATTTTAAAAGAAATATAGCTCTCACCAATAACAGGGATGAAAAACTATTATAACAGAGATCTGACAAATATAAAATTTATACCTACTAATCCATTATTGAGATTAATCATCTGTAAAGTGTAAACTACTCTTAATACTCTATTTGTGTCATGCGCAAAAAGTATTCCTCTTATCCTATTTATAAATCTCTTCCTATATGTTTTGCCATAGGAAGAAAAATCATAAACCCCATTAATCATATACCTTAAAATTTAACAACTTTATAGCTTTACCCCTATTTTATCACAATAATAAATAAAAGATAAAATTGTACAATCATATAAAAAAATTATTTTTGTGACTTAGAAATATGACCAAAATTTTTAAAAAAACAAACATCTCACTCTCTCTACCTTATAAATAGGATTAGAGGAATAACTGTAATAAGATAAAATATTTTAAAATAATCCTAATTGTAAAACTTCAATTTTCTTTTTATTTATATATATTTTATCTTGACTGGTCATTCGCAATAGCTATTATTGATATAGGACCCTGAATGGATTATATTAGCAGTGAAATTTAAACCCTTATCACTGTACGTAGGATATAAGCTAAATCTTTACTAGGTGTTTTCTTATTATGTTCTTCAAGAAAAATGTACGTTTTTTTAATATCGTACAGAATAGGACATATGGTTTTAGGTAGATGTGTTGATTGTTTTTTTTTTTTTTGTTACAAAGGTAGATGGGTTGATTATTGCCATGGAACTTGAATATATTTGTTTGGGCTGCACTGAATCTCAAATGTGGGGGGGGGGGATGAATATGGGTTGATTCGGGTCCAATTTTAAAGTGTTTTAGATCGTACAGTACTCCCTCGTATCAAAAGAACTAAACATTCTGTACCCAAAAAAAAACGAATATGAACACTCCGAAAACAAAGACAAAAGAAAAAAGAAAGAATATGAATGAAGCCCAATGGGAAAGATAAAAATGGAGGGAATAAATGCTGTGGCCATTAAATTATACGAGGGAGTGAGAGTTACACGAGTTGACTTTGCAACACAGCTTCTTTTCAGAGCTAGTGTTAGCACGTGCATTGTATGAGAACGTGAATTCTTATTAATGATATATTATAGAATAAATTTTTTATGACTATAATGTATTTATTTATATATCTATAAAACTAAATTTTTAACTCAGAAATGTATAAAGGGTGATTATAATCATGCTTATATATCACATTTTGAGGGACATTTTTTTGGAGAATTTATTATGCCATGGGGTGTCAACAAAGTGTCAATAAATTAATAAATGGAAGACTATGTGGGGGACAAAATTGGTTAAAGCAGAGGTAAAATGACTTAAATTTTGGTTTTTTGCTAAATAAATCACCGAAAGAATTTTTCAACAAAAAAATGAATCTTATATGATATTTTGAAAAATCAATCATCAACTTTACTCTCTAAATCTCAAGTGAGCCGCTCCATAATCCAATTACGTTTGACCCGGGTCGAATAATCACAATCCTAATTACATTAAAACACATTTTATGATGATTGACAAATAACAATTGGACGTAGCCTTTCAAATTTCAAACAATGACTGTAATCTTCCACAATTGTAGGAGATAATAACTTTAACATTTCAATCCTAAGGAAACTAAAACACATTTATGATGATTGGCAACTAATAATTGGATGTAGCCTTTCAAATTTCAAATAATGATTGTAATCTTCAACGATTGTAGGAAATAATAACTTTAACATTCTAATCTTAATTAAATTAAAACACAGTTATGATGATTGGAAAAATAATAATTGGGCGTATCCTTTCAAATTTCAAATAACCTAATTACATTGAAACACAGTTATGATGATTGGCAAATAATAATTGGCTGCGTCCTTTCAATTTTCAAATAATGACTGTAATCTTCCACGATTGTAGGAAATAATAACTTTAACATTCCAATCCTAATTAAATTAAAACCATTCAATCAATACATGTCAACAATATTTCCAACAATTGCACTCTAGCAGGACTAAATTGCAGTATACAATCCTGTGAACAAAATTGCTCTAAAAGGAATAATTAGGAAGGAAGAAAGCTAGAGGTTGTATTTGACCATCCTAGTTTCTACAATTTAAGCAACATTATTCCCAATCCTTTCATATTAATTATAAAACCATTATTGCGCCATTTTAATTCTCACAAAAGAAATCGAGATGGATCACAGTAATTGAGAAATCTCTTCATCTATGTGTCCCAGTTTGTGCTTTGATCATTAATATCTTTTTGCTTGCATATTTTTTATTTTTTGTATCATCTATTGGGAAAACCATTATAAAAACATTCGGCAATTATGGTATTATAATAAAAGCGTACAGTAATTATAGAGAATAATCGCTAACATTCCAATCCTAATTAAATTAAAACCATTCAGTCATTGAAAGTTGTTTTTTCGGAAATTCCTTCACATTTAATACTTTTACACTTACCATTATATATCTCAGCATAAGCCTCACATCATCATATACAGCATAAGAGGACAATTTTTGAAGAAGTCAATTACAGCAACTCAAACAATGATAAACATTGCCCATGCTTTACTCAAGGACATTGATGATAGCAAGGTAACCTAGAGCATTATTGTTAAGGTACTTAGGAAGTGGACAATAGCGAAGAAGGCCCCACCATTTGAGGTATGAAAAGTTAGTATGATATTAGTCGATAAAAAAAGTAAGTATCTAATGTAGTCGTCACGTTCACCTATTCACCAAGTGAAAATTATGTGTTGCTCATATTTCATCTAACTATTTGCAAACAGGGTGATCAAATTAAGGGTTCAATTGTCCAGAGGGGATAGATCCATTGGTACATTAAGGATTTGAAAGAGGGTGAGGTATACCGATTCGAGAACTTTGAAGTATTGGCCAATAATCCTGACTATAAAACATGCTCTCACCATTGGAATATTACATTTCACTCTAACACATTTTTTCAAAAACATGACTTCTAAATCCCTCTTCATGCGTTCACCTTTGTCCCATTCAATGACATATGTAGCCCCTTCAATGCCACACAACTTTGTCCTAGTCAATGACATATATTTATTGAATGCATTCAACTTTGTCCCAGTCAATGACACAATTTTTGTTTTAATTACATGCTTTTATGTTCAAGGTTATGGAGACATATGTAGCGTCTTCAATGCCACACAAGTTTATTTCAACCTTGATTTTTCAAAAGTTAAAGACCTTTATGACAAGTTAAAATTGAATTGTATCCATGTTCTTTGGCATCTATGTACCTAAAATATATAACGTACAGGGTTTTCTAATGTAAATGTCGCATTTACTTCATAGACTCACCAAAGGCCCTGAGGTAAGTCAGGCTTTCACACACATCTCCTCCACTGTGTCTCATGAGATTACAAGTGACTCACTCTTACCATTCCCATTAGTTGTTTTGGAGCGGGTCACACGAGATTTAAAATGTCCATAAATCACATTGGTTGTTTTGTTGGTAGGTTTCTTGTATGAATCAAGTATTAATATCTTGATGTCGTCCATTGATTTAACCCTCGAAAAAGCAACATATAACTGACCATTGGTGAAGACATGTCTGGGTAAGTATAATATGACATTAGTCATTTATTGTCCCTGACTCTTATTTATAGTCATAGTAAATGATAGTATGATGGGAAATTGCCTACTCGTCAATGTGAATGGGAGTTTAGACTCTGATTGCTTTAATATGGAAAGGAATTCTGACAGGGAATGATAAGAGTGAGTCACTTGTAATCTCATGCGACACAATGAAGGAGATCTGTGTGAAAGCCTGACTTACCTCAAGGGCTTTGGTGAGTCTATGAAGTAAATGTGACATTTATGTTAGAAGACCCTGTACGTTATATATTTTAGGTACACAGATGCACAAAGAACATGGATACAATTCAATTTTAACTTGTCATAAAGGTCCTTAACTTTTGAAAAATCAAGGTTGAAATAAACTTGTATGGCATTGAAGGCGCTACATATGTCTCCATAACCTTGAACATAAAAGCATGTAATTAAAACAAAAAATGTGTCATTGACTGGGACAAAGTTGTGTGGCATTGAAGGGGCTACATATGTCATTGATTGGGACAAATTTGAATGCATGAAGAAGGACTTAGAAGTCGTGTTTGAAAAATGTGTTAGAGTGAAACATAATCTTCTAATGGTGTGAGTATGTTTTGTAGTTAGCATTGTTGGTCAACACTACAAAGTTCTCGAATCGATACACCTTACCCTCTTTTAAATCTTCAATATACCTATGGATCTGACCCCTCTGGACAATTGAACCCTCAATTCGATCACCTTGTTTGCAAATAATTAGATGAAATATGAGTAACATATAATTTTCACTTGGTGAATTGGTGAATGTGACGACTACGTTAGATGCTTACTTGTTTGTCGACTAATATCATACTGACTTTCCATACCTCAAATGGTGGGGCCTTCTTCGCTATTGTCCACTTCCTGAGTACCCTAACAATAATGCTCCAGGTTTCCTTGCTATCATAACGTCCTTAAGTAAAGCATGGTCAATGTTTGTCATTACTGGAGTTGATGTAACTGATTTTTTCAAGAATTGTCATGTTATGTTGTATATGAGGATGGGAGGCTTATATTGAGTTATATAATTGTACGTGTAAAAGTATTGAATGTGAAGGAATTTTTGAAAAAACAAAAAGATATTAACGATACTTATGCTGTATTTGAAGAATTTCTGAATGTTTTTATAATGATTTGCCGACCATCATAATTTTAATTCTCAATTAATGTGATCCATTCCATTTTTTTAAGTGATTTAATACCCATTTTCCTAATTATTCCAAATACAACCTCTAGCTTTCTTCCTTCCTAATTATTCCTTTAGAGCAATTTTGTTCACAGGATTGTATGCCGCAATTTAGTCCTACTAGAGTGCAATTGTTGGAAATAGAATTGACCGGTATTGATTGAATAATTTTAATTTAATTAGGGCTGGAATGTTAAAGTTATTATTTCCTACAATCGTAGAAGATTACCGTCATTGTTTGAAATTTGAAAGGATACGTCCAATTATTATTTTTCAATCATCATAAATGTGTTTCAATATAATTAGGTTATTTGAAATTTGAAAGGATATGCCCAATTATTATTTGCCAATCCTCATGAATTTTTTTAATTTAATTAGGATTGAAATGTTAAAGTTATCATTTCCTACAATCATGGAAGATTACAATCATTATTTGAAATTTGAAAGGCTACATCCAATTATTATTTACCAATCATCATAAATGTGTTTTAACGTAATTAGGATTGTGATTTTTCAACCCAGGGCAAACGTGATTGGATTATGGAGCGGGTCACATGAGATTTAGAGAGTAAAATTGATGATTGATTAATTTAGTCCCATTACACACCAGAGTAATTGACCTTTCTAATACTAGTACATTAGTTTTATTATTTTTATGTATAACGAACATTATCCAAAAATATTGTCATCAATTAGTATTAGCAAGTTTTTAGTCAAAGAGACTATGATTTGTCTGCAGATGGGTTCTTGGATTTGATTATACTCTAATTAGACTATTAGAGCTTGACGGTGCTGTTATGAATTAGTAATAACGAACACCAAATACTTCTTGGAATATTTGTGTAGTTTGTAAACTTGGAAAATTTGCCAGGAAAAAAATCTCACATTGCAAAATTTATTGTGTAAAAGTACCCTGAAATTTGTCTAAGAACACAGAAGCAACCTATATTCAATGGGTGTAATTTTTTTCAACAGTATGCAACCGATTTTCAACATATGTGCTTCAAAAGACATTTGTATATGGCTAAACATATATTGCATTTAGTTGAAAAAGAGTTACACCTGCTCAAGGTATATTGCACATCTTCAGCGACAAGAATAGTCCTTAGGTGTTCTTAAACAATAAATTTGGTAATATGAAACTTTTCATTTTCATCAATTTTAGATGTTGCCCCTCTTGTTTGCTTTTTTATTTTCCCTCAAGAGTTTGGCCTCCTTTCTTAATGGGATTAGGGCCTCAGTTGTGCCTTGTTAGATGTGCCCAAAGCTGCCCCAAATCTTGGTCATTGAGCTCATCTAATGGATAGAAAAATCTCACTTATCAAAACGATGTAGTTTAAAGTAGAAAATTCTGACCGTTTATTTATACTATAATCCTAACCATTCATGATAAAACCCTAATTCTGCCTTTTTCCCCTTGCCAGACACAATCTTTGACAGCCACGCCACCTCTTCAAAAATGAGAAGAAGCTTGGCCAATAGGAAATTCTGATGGTGGAAACTGTGAAGGAACAACAAGAAAAAGCATAGCCAAACATCAATTTTGTTTCATCAATTTGGTCAAAGAGTGAGTAAAATTGACTTATTTTAGAATTTCTCCATCTTTTGATAAGTCATATTTTGTTTGGTTAGAGAGTTCCTATTTTTTAGTTTTTCTAGCTCTATTGTATTAAGAATTTTCCTCCTTCGGTTTTTGAGATGAATGTCATATTTTTCTTTTGATAAATAAGATCACTTATCAAAAGAAATGATAGTGATGATATCTGCTTTGTTTTTTTTAGGCAAAAATTGACCCCATCCATTCCAGAAGTCTATAACAATAGGTCTATTCAATTCAATAATACTAAAGACTAAAAATTGAAAATGATGACAATTGGTCAAAATTTAGGGAATCATGGAAGCGAAAATTACATGCTAAGTACATGACATAAGGAAATTGAAATATTCCAAACCACACAATTATTTCTCTAATGCACTTTGATGAGCATCATTGCAGATTGTCAGTATTAGTCGTGTGAGTATTAGTTTAATACTTGAATTTCACTTCTGTCTTCTATGCAGAAAATGTGAGACTTCAATGAAGAATCTTGTTTATTACGCAAAACTTTACTTTATGATATCATAATCAAAATGTAAATTATGTAGAAAGAAGGCCCACTAAATGTCACTCTACAATTACTGAGAATACAATGTCACTCTATGTAATCTATAGCATTAGTCAAAATACAATGCCAAAAGAGTTGTTTTTGAGCATTTCATATGTTGATGACTATTTGTGGTTGGATTGCCATAATCATTGCAACATCAAAAGAGGTGGTTGAACCAAAAAGACCTGTTGAGGAATAATGAACCAAAATGACTTGACTAAAATGGGTAGCTGAATCAAAATGAATCTAAAGGTGGAGGAGCCAACAAAATGGTGTTCGATAGAAAACCTGCTACAAAGAGAATATAGCAAAATAAAATTTCATATATCTTGAAGAAGTCTATAGCATTGAATATTGTACTATGATGATGAAAGTTAAAGCGTAAAAATTTAATTGTAATATATGTGAAATATTTGAATAAAAATTCTGTTTTATTAATGGCAAATGCTATCAAGAAATTAAGTTTTGCTCTCATCCAAATCAATCAACAAACAATCTTCTGATAAACAACACCACCAAGTAACCCTAAACTTTCAGCTTGCATGTCCTAATTTGAACTTAAAGTAAATTAGCATAAGTCGTGCATCGGTTTTAAAACATAACAAATATATATGTGTTCACACGCACAAGTGTATGTGTATTCAAGTAGAAAATCAATCTTCAACTAGAACTTTTTTATCAAAAAAATCAATAAAGAACACCGTAACCCTATAAGACATAGGTTACCAATTATAAGAAACAAAATACCGCACAACAGTTATCGGAAAATTCAAGTATCCATGTTCTAATATACCTAGTGATCCGAGAGATTTGATTTCTCTCTTTCTTTTTGGCTTCTGTGTGGTTGAGTTAGATGCACCTTGTGCCACTTGATCATCCTGTGAAAAAATGATTAGAATGTGAACAAACTTAAAAGTGCAATGAGAATAAAAAATGATGAGCAATGACTAAACTCAAGATAAAAATGATAATAAAGAATTTGTCTTTACGTTGTGTATGTACTTAGATTGAACTTTTCTTTTTTTTTTGTTAGGTTGTTTATCAACCCAAGGCATATATCACCTTTTGTGCTTCTTCCCCTCTTTATTCTTAAAAATAGCAGTGATAGCACACTTAGTACACATTTTAGAGGATGTTTCATCTTCAAAAGATTCACGCATCGCAAGAATGTCATTAACTTTCTTGTTGAGTTCTATGATCGTTTGTTGCACAATATCAAAAGTTTCTTGACATTTTGAAGCCTCCGATGCCAATCTCACAAACATTGGATATAATTGTTTGTAACGCATTGAACTTTCCAACTTAGGATCAACATTAATCTCATTACCCAATATATCCTGAACAACTTCACATCTTGCTTCCCTTGTCCACCTTTTTATGATATATTGTTTTGGGAGTTCATCTATTTCTAAGTGCGTATATATCCTCAATGCATGGCAACATATTATTCCATATTGCTCAAACTTCATGCAACTACAATTGGTGAAATCATTAGTAGTATCATAAGTTACTCTCCACTCTCCTGATCTAGTAATCATTCTTATCACGTACTTCTTTACATCACCTAACTTATCTCTTTCTTTTATACGACAAGCACAACTATAATCCCATTCACACTGGAAGACATGAAATATATCAGGAGTGTATATTTGAGAAACTTGTTGGAGCATAAGAGCACTTCGCGCAATCAATCTAGGCAACTTCTCATGTGTGGCAAAGTCATGTTGCAACTCTGCATATCGCTTATCACTGACTACCAAATCAAAGAGCTTGAAGAATCTATTGATGTCAAGTTCAGGATTCATGCGATCCTTTAAAGATGAATTGCTACTTTCACTTAGTTGAGTGCTTCGCATACCAATTATGAAAGCATTTTTCATATAGCAAGCAGCCCACTTTTCGTTTATCTTGTATATTGAGGAAAACCAAAAGTAATTTTTTCCAAATTGTAAGTTGACAATAGCTTCCCCCAAGCATCCTCAAACTCAGATTCTTCATCATAGTTGTACAAGCACTTGCTAAGATTCTTGATGAAATGTGATCCATCTTTCATTAAGTTCCCTAAATGTTTTATGCCATTTCTGTGCAAATGGAATATGCACAACCCATGTTTAACCTCAAGCATGACATCTTGTAGTGCTCTAGCCATTGCTTGATCTTAAACGGTGAAAAAAGTATATGGTCGCTTCTGCTTGTGAGCCTGTAACAAAGTTTCAAAAAACCATTTAAATGAATCTATTATCTCATCATATAATAATGCAACACCAAATATTACCCCTGATCTATAATGGTTAAGCCTGAAAAAATAACAAGAGGCATGTTTTGACGATTTGTGCAATAGGTTGTATCAAATGAAACAACATCACCAAAACAAGCATAGTCTATTAGCATTTATGGATCTGCCCAAAACACATTTTTGATTTGCTCATCAAAATCCATCTAATAAGCATGAAAAAAAGATGGATTCTCTGCCAATTGTTATTGAAAATATTGTATTAAGCATCCAGCTTCTCCATACTCCATTTCTCGTTGCCTTCTACACTTGAAATAACTTTTGACATCATTTCTTGTGAACCCCAAATTGGCTCTACCTCCAACTTGCTTGCTCATCAAATTAAATGTATCTTTTTGTTTAAGCCCGACATCATTTGCTGTTTCTATTTCAGTGCCTTGACTTTCACTTACCTTGAGTTGAGATCGTAAAAGATGCACAGATTCTTTAGGATGCGAAGGGTGATTATGTTCACCAACAAATTCAGTTACTCTCCACTTTCCATTCACAAGTTTCACTGCCAATTTTTCTTTACAATCTGTTCCAGTCTCTGCTCGAGGATATTTTGTTTTGAAATCTCTCTTGTCTGGTGCTCGCACTCCTTGCTTACTAAAAGCATATCTATAACAAGTAATGATATTCTTATCCCTCTTGCTATAGGTGAAATTGTGCTTTTTGACATTGAAACCCATTCTAGCTCCTTAATTGGTCCAAAATTGATGTGCATCATCTAAACTTTCAAATTCAAGACCTATTCTTGGAGTGAACTGAATATCCATCTAATTAAATCTACATAAACATCAAAAATCATAGTTAACTCAACATTAAAACTCATATTCCACTACCTTTCAAAATGCAAAATTGTGCATAAGTGACTCTTACTCATATTTTTCTCATCAATATATTCTTTTCTTTTTTTATTTTTGCCACCTTTGTTTCTTATTATGTTCAAAACAAGTAAAAATAAGCACCTTTGTTACAATATTAAAAAGAATGTGTAGCTTCAAAACAAGGTCACAAACACTTAGTTTGCTGCATATATTATAATAAAAACGAACATCTACACCTTTTTTCTCATTAAAGTGAACACCTTGCCACTGTACTGCATATAACAAATAAAACAAGTTTTTACAGGGAAGCGGAGTTTATAGGGAAACAGAAAGAACAAAACAAGTTTTTATAGGGAAGATGAAATAAAGAATATGTTTTGAATAAAAAACACAATAAACACCATTTTTTTCTAACAACGAGTATAAAACAAAAAAAGCCAATAAACCCAAATACCCTCAAAGCTTTTGCCCCCATTTGACATTCTCCATCAAAACTTTAAAAGATTGGTTTTTTATCATAATATAGCCTATTTGAATAATTTTTTCACTAATAGACATCAAATAAGCTATAAAAAGCATAGCTTAAGCCTCAAACTTACCTCACCAAGTTTTCCAGTGTATTCTCCAAAGACCCATTAAAAGCTTCTAAGACTTTGTGTTGCTGTCTTGGGGAAGACGATGCTTAGTAAAATAAAAATGGTGGACACCTGTGATTCATTGTGTTAATGTGCGGTCAAGATGTGCTCCATTAATACGACGCCGTTTTGATAAGTAACATTTTCTTATCCATTGGATGATCTGAGCGGCCAGGATTTGGGGCAGCTTTGGGCACATCAGACAAGGCGCAGCTGAGGCCCTTGTCCCTTTCTTAATTAACTTAGTGACATATTATTTCACGGAGTAGTTCCTATAATAAACAAATATAATATATATCCAAAATCATACCTCTTAGAATTTGTATGTGACTGATAAAATTTCTCCTATAGCTGACAATGTTTGATAGGAAAATTTTAGAAAAATACAATTAAAAATGAAAAAAGATAAATTGGTGCCGTAAATTTATCAAATCCCAAGTCAGAATTAAAGTAGGAATATGAGATTTCCAACTCTGACCAAATGACTAAAATATTTTGAATTGAGAGCACAAGTTTCAAGGGTCAATAACAACATCTGTATTTATATTAACAATATCATATTTTACATTAACGACTTTACTTTCATGTTTCACAACTTCATATCCCAAAATTAAGGGATAATTTTGCGGGCACAAATTTCAAAGGTCAATAACAATATTATATTTTACATTAACGACTTTACTTTCATGTTTCACAACTTCATATCCCAAAAATCAGGGATAATTTTAAGGGTATAAGTTTCAGGATCAATAATAACATATATATCTATATTAGCAACATTAGATTTTATATTAATAATTTCACTTTCATGTTTTACAACTTAATTCAGGGCAATTTGATCATTTGATTAGAATTGAAAATCTCATATTCCTACTTCAGTTTTAACCTGGGATTTAATAAATTTACAACACCAATTTATCTTTTTTTCATTTTTAATTATATTTTTCTAAAATTTTCCAGTGTTTGATTGCTATGTATTTTCAGTATTGAATAATAATGAATGCTATAAGCATTATGCATCCATATAATTGGAGAATCTTAAGAATAAACAAATTTACTTCCTTTATTTTGTTTTTTTATTAGATCATGTTTAGTTTTTATTTTACTGTTATATATGTAGCTCGTGTTAAATGAATTGTAAAACAAACCTAAAAAATATATGTTCTCTACAAAATGATGATCGTGGGAAGATGAATGAATAATGACTCTTCAATACGTGGTTCCATATTGGATAAACACTCCTCAAAATACTAAACATTTATATAGTAAAAGTCAATTGGTGTTTACGGTTTCACATCCTTTGAGGATAGATCTAGAATTTATTTTTTAAATAACAAAAGAATTACTCCCATCAGTCCTAACTATAAGATAAAACTGATTTTTTTAAGAAATTAAGAAAATCAATTAAATTACTTTAAAGTATTTTTATTTTTATTTTTTTCTTCAAACTAATTAATTTGACTAATAAAATAATATATAATCTGAGGATACTAAAAATATAAACACTCTAAAATAATTTAATTGGTTTCCTTAATTTTTCCAAAAAAATTAACTTTATCTTATAATTAGGACCGAATGGAGTATTATTTTTTCCTCCATCAGGATTCTGATTAAAAAATTGAATAAAAAACTGAAGCAGTGAAGTGTCGTGTACAAATTTCGTTGGATTAGGTGGTTCCTTAATGGTTGGGAATCCACGCGCCCACACTTCAAATGATGGATGGCACGCACTTACTCTTTACTTTTTTTTTTTTTTTTTTTGATTGAAACTTACTCTTTACTTTAATTGGCATGCCTTGTGACAAAAGTCAAAAACGAATCTTTCCATTTTAGGAAACATACTGAGGGTCGGGCTATAATTTATTATATTATTAATTGTTAATCTTTCCATTTTGCCAACATTTTTAATCCATGATGGAGTATATATACAGAGATATTTTTAAAGTAAAAGGATGGAAAAAGAACTTAAAAATGGTAAAATTTAAAATCAGATTTATTATTAAAAATCGATAAAGGAATGATGAAACTTGATAAATAATTTATAACTCATTTTTTAAAAAATACCTAATTTAGAATTTTACAATTTTAAAAAATTTTCCTATCTTTTTTTTTAATTTAAATTATATAATTTGTTTATTGAAATATATATATATATATAGCCAAAAAATCAATATATATATATATATATATATAACCTGTGTGAATACAAACAAATGTCCCATCCCTATGGATCCCGAAGGGATGTCAGCAGCTCGCATGTGCATCATTAATTTGAATAAAAATTACTTAAAAATATAGTATTATTTAAACAAATAAGTGCGCACTGAATTTTTTTTTTTAATCTGAAACTCATAATGATTAGATTAAAAATAATAAAAAACGGCAAAAAAAATATTAAACATGATAAAAATTAAAATTTACTCTCGCATAATTCTGCTTTCAGTCAACCTATTTATATGTTCGGAGAGAGATGTATGACATTTACCATTTCTATATAATTAATTCTTAACTACATATAGTTGTTTATATATATTGTGCTAATCAAAAATTGAAACTTGACGTGTCAGTTGGTTTTGGAAATTGGTGATGACTTGACTTTTTGTTCATTAATCTATTTATTTCTTTGTTTTATTGTATTCATCATCTTTTTCTGAATTTGAATATTGCATTGACCACTGGGTAGATATACAAATAATTATTGCCAACATAATGCCAAAGAAAAGTGTTAACGACTTCAAAAGTATTTCTATTTAATTCTTACGATTAATCATCTCGAACATAATACCAGAGAAAGGCATCATTTGTGCATTTAAAAGTGTTATCCGATTGGCAAAAAAAAAAAAGTGTTTTACTATTTGTAAATTCTATAATACCCGTAACAACACTGTTAAAAACCATCCTGTAAGCAGCCATTTTTTAAGAAAATAGTTGTGCTTTTGTTAATGTCATTAGTGAATTCCATATACTTTGACCCTAACAAATATTAATATCTCTCTTTTGACTATCATAATTATTTATCACCCTATTTTATAATTCAATATCAATATTTTATGTTTTATATCCATAAATTATAAGTTGACTGCCATGATTAAGGAGTTGTCATAATTATAATTCAAACTAAATCTGTAAGAAGCTTAATTTTTAAGAAATATAGTTGGTCTCATGATTATAGTAATATTTATATATATTAACGCCATCAATATGTTTCCTTTTTTGTTCTCCGTTTTTCATTGTTAGTGAACTCAATTCTTCATCATAATATCATGGCAAGTTGGCCTTATGTAGAGGTGGTAATACGGGCTGTGGGTTCAGACGGGACGGGCTGATGTAGCCCGACCCCTTCGTAAGCTGGCTTTTGCCAGCCCAAGCTCGTTTAAGTGAGCCAGTCAATTTTTTTTTTTTAATTTCACTCTTTTTTAAAAAAATTTTACTCTCTTTCTCTTTCACCCGCACATATCACACTTCTTTTCTTTTATACATTTATGTTATGAAGTCAATTTCATTCTTACCTTCCTTTTTTTTCATCTATTTACATCACAAAACTATATAAACATATCTCTTTTAAATTTAATATAGTAGAATAAATAAATATAATATAAAAATAAGTGTCAAATAAAAAATACGGGGAATTAATTAAACACATCATCAAATGAGAGAAGATAAGGGATACTAAGAAGGCATTTGAGGATGAAAAAAATTAAAAAAATAACGCGGGCTAGCCCACGAGCTAAACGAGCTCAGCCCATTTAGCTCGAATTCAAATGGGCCACCATTTCAGTGGCCCGAACCCGCCTGTTTTTGGAGGGCTGGCTGGTCCGACCTGTTTTACCGGCTCTAGCCTTATGAACTCATTAGAGATATTGATGACTGTAAGGATACCTAGGCTATCATCATTACTCAGGTTATCAAGAAGTGGACGATGATTTAAAAGACGTCACTTTTTAATGAAAAGTTAGCGGCTGCACTCACCTCAATCATTTATTTTCTTCTTTTGTTTGATCTTTTGTGCCCCATAGCATATTATTTTTTTTAATTTATATTTCTCCATATTTGACTTTCTCAAGATTCATCTTTAGCTTCAGAAAGGAAAGCTTGGAACTTTCCCAAAATAATTAGAGCGTTGTGTTGGTAGATAAATTATTGTTAGGCTTAGAGTCAAGCGGATTAGCATTAAATACCCATCCAATAGTTTGGGCGTTTTGTAATTTTCTGAGGAAGGAGATATCTTGCAACCGTTTACATACTCAGAATTAACGGTAATAAAATGATTTAGTTGATAGTAGTACATATTGTGATTAAGTACTTGATTATATATTCATCTATCTGCAACTTAATTTATTCCTTTTTTTTTTCTAGCCCTCCGAAATATAAATACATGCCTCAAGCTCCTTGACAACATTGATGTCAGCAGAAAAATTTCAAAATGA
This sequence comes from Inga laurina, assembly GCA_963855925.1. NCBI lineage: Eukaryota > Viridiplantae > Streptophyta > Magnoliopsida > Fabales > Fabaceae > Inga > Inga laurina. The sequence continues at coordinate 14,289,413 of OY979704.1, read as the reverse complement.
TGATGACCTTCTAATAGTGCAATCGTTAAGATCTTCAACCATTCCTTCAAAGAGAAATAGGAGTAACACTCAATTGGCTAACAATGGGGATTTGGGATTGTCTGATATGCCCACCCCTCCCTTCTGGACCAACAAAGTAATCATCAAGAACATCAAAATACAAAAATGAGTATCCATGTGTTGTTTTGAGTTTTCAAATGCAACCTAGGTTTTGAGTCTCCTTTACTTTTAATTGTATTTGGTGTTTTCACGTTATGTTAGGATATACTCCTATAATGTGATATTTGCCTTTTGAACAAACAATACATTTGGGACTCTCAATATATGTATGAGTCATTTAAAATAGATGATTATAAAATAATTATATGATTTATTATTATTAAAAATAAATATTACTTATTGTGCATACAATAAAAAAATTGTTCAATCATAAAGACTAAATTACATAATAAATATTACACACCTCATAAAATAATACTTTAGAACAATAAACTATCCTTATATGCTTGCAAAAGCTTTAAAAGCTCAAAATGTTATATATAAATTTTTTTATGCAACGCACGGGTAGCAATATTTGTTCGTTTAAAAAATGCTTCAAATTTTAAAATAATTTTAGATAAAGGATTCAAGGTGCTGTCTCTTTCTTAAAATAGAATACTGATGATGCTCTGCTGTAGAGATTAACAAATTAATTATGTTTAATATATTTAAAAACATATATACACACATAAACTATAAATAATCGTATATATCAATTTTTTTTTATTTTGGGTACTGAAATGATGACATTTATTTTATTTAGATGAAAAATAAAATTAACAAGTGGAGGGGCAACAAAAAATTTGTTTTATCTGCTTTTGTTTTCCAAGAAGTGGATGCATGAACCATCGAATCCTAATAATGTGAATACAAAATGCGTGACAAAAACACTTATATAGTTTCAAAAAAGAGTAGTTAACATAATTACATGTTTTAAATAAAATTATATAAATAAGCTCGAATCAAGATTCTCAGTTTCATTAACATTTTTTCTTTCGAAACTTATGCACTTACTTTTTAATTGTAATTTCATACATAACAGGGACTTTTTTTTTTTTTTGCCATTGGGGTAATATGTTAGCTACTTAATTAATCAACCCCAACAATAAATATTCCCATGCTCGTAGTGATAATATATAATACTACATTCGATTGTTAATATAAAATTTTTTATAGAATACAATTTTTGTCCAAAATAAAGAGGATGGCAGAATAATTAATGATTGTTTTTCACTTTTACTCTTTGTATAAGAGAGAAAAATATGACAGATATTAAATGCATATTTAAAAATCATATTTTTTTCATTGAGTGAAAATCACATTCTTTAATAAGGACAAAATAGATAACGTTTATCAATTTAAGATGGATTAAATGACTTAATTAATATTCTTTGCTTTATGTAAATTAGTTAACATTTTGTCTTTTCGGAGGGAGCATCCAATAAGAGTTTTGTCTCGAGCACTAAAGCACTTTTCTTTTAATTATCAAACTAGCAGTTGATCTAATTACGGTGAATATACTATCTAATTTTTTTTTTCAAGCAATAATTTGCTCCTTAATAATATTTTGAACTCAAATATGATTTGTAAACTTGACAATCCTATGAAAAACCTGTGCATAACTTTTTATAATTGTTCCATCAAAATATAATAGGTACTATATGATCTGTCAACTTAAATGATCATAATTGACAACGTCATAGATTTTTAATACTCCCTCCAATCTTTTTTATAAGCAATAACTATTATAACTACGTAAAATGAATTAACAGTTAAAATTAATTAAAAATAATATATGTGTAAAAAATGTAGTATCTTTTTCAAATATACCCCTATTTATGTAAAAAGTATAGGAGAGGGAGTAAATAAAAAATATGAAAGAGAATAAGTAATAAATGATTAAATAAAAAAATTAGTGGTTTATGAATGTAAAGATATGTAATTTAATAGGAATAGGATAGAAAAAAGTAATGTAAATTTTGAGACATAAAAAAATTACTTATATTAAAAATCTACCTAAAGAAAAAAGAAAGTTGTTCATAAATAAAAATGAAGGGGGTATTAAAGTATGTTTCTTTTTAATAAAAATTATAATATATAAATTAAAGGTGTTATAATGGCACAAGTAAAAGGGGACACGTGTAGTGGAGTGACGAGTTGAGTGCATTGGAAAGAAGGGGCCGCCGGAGGAATGGAAAGCTGCAGCTCCCCACCAACCAGGGGATATGAATGCAATAATTGGCAAGTCTGGCCGAAATGGAAATCCCCATTTTAAGAAACTAAAATATTAAATTCACCCCATTAGGTTCAACAAAACTTGTGTTTTAAAATTTGGATTCCACGTCAAATTATAAGAATGTAATGTAATTTAAATAAATAAACTATAAAACCTGATTTAAAATTAAAGTATACATTTGCAGATTAATTTTCTCTTTTGCAAATAAAAAGAGGGAAGTTGTACAAAATACCATAAAGTTTGTTTGGAGACATGGAAATGATAATTAAAAAATTCTTATAAATAGGATTGGAGGAAATATTATTAACAAATTTGTGCTTGTTTGAGATAACAATTGAAGCTTTCAAAAGAAGTTTTTATCTCAATTTATATAAATAAATACTTTTGAAAGTAAAAAAGTAATTCCAAATAAATACAAAATACGCATTAAATAAAAGACACTTCCCCAAAATGACGGAGGAAAGTGGGTGAGGGTTGTGGGGGCTTCCCTAGATATGCAGATTTTTAAAGAGGGGCAGACCCCATTAACCACTGAAAACAGACAAACCTGTGCGGTAGTTGGTCACGTCCATGAACCCCACCTCTTTCCTTTCTATACTTTCCACTTTCCATCGCCGTGGACCGCCACGGCGCCACCTCTTTCTGCCGCGCGTCTCCTCCCACCTCATACTCCTCTACTGTCCCACGAGCTTTTCCTCACGGCTGAGGCCTCGTCTTGTCCTGATCGATTGACAGTTTTCTCCCCTTTACTAAATCATCCCTCTTCCCCTTGATATGTGTAAGAAATTATTAGAAGATCTTTATAGCCCTAAATGTTTGGAAAATGGTAAAACTGTGGTTTTAAAAATCTTTTTCTGCATGTCGTGATTAATCTCCTTTTAAATATTTATCTAATAAATCGTAAAAGTTAATCTAAACGCACACTAAATATAATAAGCTTTACAACAAATTAATAGTATTTAATTCTTTTGTACTCAAATGGCTTTATTGATTGTATTGTAGGGAGAAATTACATAAAAAAGAAATTAAATGTGATTAAAATAGTTAATTGGAGGGTAATCTTAAAAAATAGTGATACTTTTTTTTTTTTTACTGTTTTGAGGATACAAACAACTCATACTTTTAACTACTTTACATATTTTTCTCAATTTTCGCAAGTTAACTAAAAATGGCTTATATATTAAACACCATGTGAGTAGAAAATTAAATTGAAAATATGATACAATAGGTAAGGAGAGGACCTTAATGGTAGGCCGTCTCTAAGTATCTGTAAGCACTCTTTAAATATGAAGGATAACCTTAGTAAGCCCCATAATTTTTTACCAAAAGATCAAAAAGATGTTAAAAAGGAATCATCAGACTCACAAGTGGTGCCATGGTGGTTGTTCTTAAAGCAATTGGACTGAAATGAAAAATGAACTCCCACAAGCATGACCAGGAAGGGAACCTCTTATTTTCTCCATCCTCTCCTGCCGTTTTCTTTTTTTATAATCATTATATCAGTATTTGAATAGTTTAAATTTAGTCTTTTATAAAATTATTGTCAAAATATTAAATTATAGAAATAAAAATAAATAATTAAATGTAAGGTACTAAATTTTGATATAAATAATTTAAGGTAAAGGTGCATCAAGCATCTCGATCTATTTTTGAAGGTGTAATCAGCACTTTAATATATTTTTGGAGGTACAATCAGCACTTTAATGTATTAAAAATGGAGTAATTACACCTTTTCATTAACAGAATACTAACTCTGTTTGCTGGCACACTCTTTCCTTTTCTTTTTCATCGATCTTTAACATGTTCATCCCTTCTTTTAGTATTTAAAGATACAATTTTACCCCTAATGTATTAAAAATGGAGCAATTGCATTCATTCACTAACAGAATATTAACTCAAGGTTTGTGGTCTATCTTTCCCGTCATAATTCCCTTATCATTGTGATGAAAATATCTGGCTTTAGTCTTGTTGCATCTCGAGAACAAAATAAAAGAAGAAGCAAAGTTGAAATCAAAGGGGATTTTTATTCATAGTAAATTATCAGTTTTAATCATTGATGCATAAATATATTAAATTTCCCAAGTGAAATAGTGTAATTGCTTCATTTTTAATACATTATGGTACTGATTGCATCTCAAAAAATAGTCTAGGGTGTTAATTGCACCTTTAAATACTATAAGGCGTTAATTGAACCTCCAAAAATAAATTGGGGTGTTGGATACACATTTATCTAATAATTTAATACTGTAATATAAAAATAAAATAAAATATTCTGTATAAAGCAGAGGGAGGACCGAGGAATATGTTAAAGAAAAGGAGAGGCTCCTCTCTGAGCGTGATCATGGTTTAATGACCTAACACCTTACGTGTTACCAGATCATTGGTTGGTGATGTTGTCTCCCTATGTTTGGGGCTGTGATGTTTTCAGTTAATGTATCCAATAATGAAATGACACGTGCAGAAAGCTTGTTCTCTAGGAGAGCCCACTCCCTAGAGATCGTAAACCTAAAATTATTTTGGAGGCTGTCCAATGACAAGCGTCAGTATTTGCAACCGTACGTGGGAACCACTGCATCAATTTGCGGGGGGTCCCTTATTTCGCATGGAGCGGAAATTCTGAATTCCGAACCGTTGCCTTGGCGGCTACCGGGTAGCTTTATTTTGTTTTAAAGGAAAGTGGCTACTCTTTTTGGCCAGGTTATCTTATTCGGATCGGATCGGCCGAATCAAATTGAAAATTGTCGGCTCGGGTCTGAAACCAATCCGGGTTAAATTTTTAAAAATTTTTTTTTTTTAGAATTTCATATTATAAATCTAAAATATTTCATTTCTCACCGGTTTGGTTATAGTTTGACTTCGGTTTAACCCAGTGACCTTTGACCCAATACCTCGACCGGTTCATTGACCGGTCTGTGTTTAATTACCTTGCTTTTTAGCGGAAATTTTAAGGGTGTGTTTGGGTAAGCTCCAAACTGCGGTTTTAAAAGTTATTTTTTGTAAATGGAGATAAAATTTCTCTCACATACTTATCTCATAATAGTAAAAACTATTCTTCAAAAGCTGATCTAAACACACATTTAAATTAATTAATATCTCTATGAATTACTTGTATATCTTTTTTTTATAGAGTATATATATAAAACTTATATGTAATATATTTTTTTCCATATTGTCATTTCATTAATTTAGTAATTTTGTTGTTGTTGTTTTATTTAATTACTACTATATTTGAGGTCAGATATAATTCATCTGGCACACCAAAAAAATTGAATTTATTTTATTTGAGAAATTTATGAAGTACTCTCTCCACTTAATTTTTTAAAAAATTACTTATATCACAAAAGTAGTAGAGCTACATTTTTTAATATAAAAAAGTTTATGTGAGTCAGATTCAGAATTCATTGGGGCTAGTGCATGCCTCTTAATTTCAAGGAACGAAAAATCAAACCGGGCAATGAACCGGTCACTGTACAGGTTCAAGGATTAATGAGCCAACCGAGGTTTAACTGATAGTTGAACCGATCATATTAAAATATTATAATTTATTAGTGACAATATATATATATATATATATAAATATATTTTTAAACTTCTATAGATAAAAATGAAGATTTTTAGAAAAAATTACTTAAAATCTATTAGTATTAGTTATAATACTTATATTTATATAATGATATCTCCTTTCCTATAATTATTATATTTTTTAAATAATTATTTTCATTTTCTTCTTCATTTTTTTAGATTTGTTTTTTCTTTACCTACTTTTCCCTTCATTTTGGTCTTCAATCTTCACTAAAAAATAGCACAAAATAATAATTAAAAACTAAAAAAAATGAAACCGGTTGGACCACCGGTTTTAACTGGTCCAACCGGTTTCAGACCGGGTCAACTAGTTTTTGCGGTTTCCTGGAGGATCGGACCGGATGATTGACTAGTTTCGGGTTCAACCGATCGAACCAGCCGGTCCGATTCGGTTTTTTGTTCATTGCTAAATTTAAAGAGTGCTTATAGAGATATTTACAAATTACTCACCAACAAAGTTTTTATGGTAATAGAGTTGCTTTTAATCGAGCTTGACAAAACTCAAATTTGACTCAGATAAATGACTATATGATAAAATTGTTAAATATGTTTTTATAAAAGATAAAAACCGTTAAATATTACTTCCTTTAGTTCTTAACATAGGTATTATGTAACTAATTTAACGAAATCTAAAAATTAGTTAAATAATTATGTGCTTGTTTCCTAAAACGTTCCTTTTAATTATTTATATTGAAAACTACTCTCTATAAAACATCTTTAATATGTGTAATTCATAAAGATATTTTTTAAAAAAATTATAAATTCCATAGATAAAGTATTCCTTTCGGTCCTAATTATAAGACAAAGTTGACTTTTTTTGTGAAATTAAGGAAGTCAATTAAATTACTGTAGTGTCTTTATATTTCTATTTTTTTATCCAAACTAATTAATTTGACTACTAAACTAATATATAATGTAAGGATATTAAAAATATAAATACTCTAAAGTAATTTAATTGACTTCCTTAATTTCTCCAAAAAAATCAACTTTGTCTTATAATTAGGACCGGAGGGAGTATATTTTTTTTACTAAAGAGAAATAAAATAGATTGAAGTATTGTATTTTAAACCAAAATAAACTTATTTACTAACACAAATACTCCATCAGATCTTTCACCATTTTCCTCTCCCACTTACCCTCTTAATATTTGAAAATAAAATATATCTATTACATATTTATATTGTTAAAAAAATTACATATTTATTGATTTTTTTTAACTACGCAATTAAGCTAGTATTTGAATCTTATAAAAAGCAGGTAGGAAGTATTTGGAATAAGAAGAAATGAAGACGGGAGAGGACATGCCCCTAACTTGAGGGTGTCTTAAGGGCTTGTTTGGTCTGAGGGGGGGGAGCGGAAGAAATGAAGATGGGAGAGGACATGCCCCTAACTTGAGGGTGTCTTAAGGGCTTGTTTGGTCTGAGGGGGGGGGGGAGCGGAAGAAATGAAGATGGGAGAGGACATGCCCCTAACTTGAGGGTGCCTTAAGGGCTTGTTTGGTCTGAGGGGAGGAGGAGCGGGTGGAGGGAACATTTTTTTTGAGTTGAATTTAAAAAAATTTGAGAAATAGAGTTAAAAATTTTTAATTAATTTTTTTTACTCTTTTATTTTATATATTCTCTTTATTAAAATTTTATTACCCAACTTTTACAGTTTTTTAAAATTCAACCTATAAAAATTTTTCCTCCTCCTCCCTTTTCCTCACACCAAACAGGCCCGAAAGCTGAATATTGAGGATGGTTCAGTTAAAGGCTGGAGATCAGTTTGCCGGGTTCGGATGATTGGTTAGCTTTGACACTGAGGGACGTGGAAGGAGCTTTTGTCATTGGAATCTACCAAAGTACTCCTCCATACAGCCTTATATTCTAGCTTCCGGGAACTCATCATGAGATCGCTCACTTTTTAAATTTTTTTTTTTTTTTAATCCACCGGTATCTAACATTACTAACAATCGATTAGTCCAGTTCGTAAGCATTTAGGTACATAATTGGGGGGAATCTTGCTACCTCTAAGTAATTATCACGGCTGCATATCTAGAACTTGAACACGAGACCACTGGTTAAGGTGAAACAGCCCACAACCAGTTAATCCAAACGTTTGGTGGTAAATTAGTGATGTTTTTTGGGATTACAATGAGATTCTAAAAAAGGAACTTAATTACTCATAAGTTCCAATGACAATTGAAGATCAAATAACGACAAGTTTTAAAATAAAAAATGATAACATTTTAATTGTTATTAAGACTTTTTGATAATTAAGTTCTTTACTTAGGGTCTCATTGTAGTTCCCTGTTTTTCAGTCAAGGTGAGATCTGAACTAAAAATAAAAAAGAATTGTTGAAACCTTTAGTTATTGTAGTTGAGCGTATCCTCCACCTTTCTCTTCTATAATACTGTTCCCTAGATCATCAATCAATAAAACCTAATTGTCCTCTTCTATATTCTTTCTAAAATACACGCTATTTTATTTATTTATTTAACACAGTCTGGCTTCAATTATACTCTCTGTATAGTAGCAAAATAATAACTTATTCAAGTTTTTGATTCATGACCTCCAAATTAAATCATCATAGGTTTTGTCAATATGGATTGGATTTAATATAATGAGTTAGTCTCTCACAAATCACAACACAACGAACTAATGTTTGAATTTTTGCTGGAAGGGATATCCATATTTAGTACTTGATTATGCCTAAAAAAGTATTACCTGAATTAGGAGGATATTTGTACTTATAAAAAAAATTATTAACTCACGATGATTTGTTTGTTGAAACAAGCTTTTTACTTAAAACACGATCATACTTTAAATTAAGGTTGTATTGCCAAAAAAAAAAAAACATATTATATATGAATGGAAAAAATGAGACTAGCCTCACATTTTTTTTTTATCACACTTGACTCGTTGGTGCACTAAGCTAGAAATATTTTGTGTTAATACCACGCTACACGAAAAAGCAATCAAATTCAAATAGCATTTAGAAGTCAGAAAGTTTGAGAGGAAGACTAATTCAATGATTGATTCTTAATCTTGCATGCTAAAGTCGTCTTTAATATGTGACAATTCCCATCTATTTATTAAATGATAAAAAATTAAGGATGATGAATGTTTGTTGTTGTGTTTTAATTGAATATTAGTGCAAAACACAAATGAGCTTCCCTCCTCAATGATGAGCTGCCAATAATGCCTGTTTTTTCTGGCAACTTAAATAAAAATAAGTATTTAAATAATAACAAAAAACTAGCACATACATTATACAATAATATATTATTTTTTCTTATTATAAATACTTTTTGAATAATAAAGTGCACAAAATAGAAAGTGGGTATTGGAATAAGAGGGCACTTTTTCTGTTGTTGCAGGATCCATAAGCCCACATGCTCCAATCACAGCTCACCCACCACCTTCATTCCCAACTTTGTTTTTCATTTGCACGCTCTCTCTCTCTCTCTCTACACTTTGTGTCACGCTGAGCCAAAATTATAATTCAGATTCAATGGAAACTGCTTTTTCGAATTAATTTTCTATATTTTTCCCTTTTCCATTTCGGGTTCCTATCCTTTTTGGGCCTTGGACTGTTTTTATTATTATTACTATTACTATTATTATTATTATTTTAATACTGACCCATCATCTATATATACATAAAAGATACAAATAACCGAGTTATATAAAAAATTAATTAAAGACAATAAATTTGATACAAAAAGTACTTTTTTCCAATATACCTTTACGTATGAAAAAAGTAACTAACAGGAGAATAAGTGAAAAAAACATGAGAGATAGTTTATCAAAAGAGAGAGATAATAATTAACACAGAGTTGGTTTAGGGTGTAAGGTTAGGTGCAACCACGAACTCCAAATTAGACACCGGATAATAATATAAAGAGAGAGAGAGAGAGAGAATAATTAATTAGTTAAAGTATGAAATAATTAATGTGAAAACAGGTAAATAATGAGAATATAAATGCAAAAGTCAATTAAAAACTTGGTTTTTTGTTCTAACAACAATTTAATACTCAATTTTATTAAAATTTTGTTTTCTTTTCTATATTCATTTGATTTCAAATTATTTTTTAATTTAATCACTAATTAAGTTAGAACTGTACAACATTGCAGGAGTCTGATTAAAAATTGACGTGAAAAAAATAGAAAAGCTACAGGAACATTGGTTTTAGGAAAAAAAAAGCTAGAAACAGAATTTTGAATTTGTAAAACTTTAAATTAAATATTTTTTAAAAAATGAGTTGTGAATTATTTATCGAGTTTTATTATTCCCTTATTAACTCTTGATAACAAATCTGATTTAAAATTTTGTAATTTCAAAGTTTTTTTTATCCTTTTCCCTTGGTCTTGATTTTATAGTATACGAGTATTTTCCTCGGGGACCTTTTTATTCTATGTTGTTACTAAAATTAGACGCTGAATTAATGAAAAAGTTTTTTATCAAACCAAAATTAAAAAAAATGGAATTAAGATCAAAACAATAGAATAAATTGACTTCAAATAAAATGGAAATATAATTTAAAATATGTTAAAATTTTAACATAAACACCATAAAAATATAATTTTAGAGTAAGTCGAAGGACTATTTTCCCCTTTGTTGGCATGAATTAGTGGGAATTAAAAAGGGAAAAAGGAAAAAAAATACTACTTAAATCTTAAAATCTAAAATCAGTGATTTTCTATTAAAATGAGTTGTCAATGATTTCATAAATGGAGTTAATACCTATACTCTTGTGGGCAACAAAACTGATTTAAGATTTTGAAATTCAAGTAGTATTTTCTTATCTTTTCTTATTTAAAAATGTAATTTAACCACAAATCGAGAAAAAGAAAAAGAACTAATAATGTGTTTATTTGGGTAAGGGGTAATTTTATTTTGAAAATGTCAAAAAAGGAACAATTTTCTCTGGCCGTTATCATAGTTAATTTTGACTATTAATTAACTAAATATGTTAAGCTAACAATTCATATGTCATTTACGTCATTTTTGTTAAAGTACAAATTTTTCCCAAAAGTCCATGCCTCATTTATTTCATTTTTTTAAAGTTAGGTTTAAAAGTTTTGGGTAAATTTATACCTTAATAAAAATGATGTATATAATATGTAAATTGTTAACTCAAATATTTGATTAAGTAACGATTAAAATTAACTGAGATAATAATGGGTTAAGACAAAATTTCTCATTTTTTACATTTTTAAAACAAAATTATCTTTAAAAGACTTCAGCAACTAAATTGGCCTTTCGCAAGAACTTCAACAACAAAATTACCCCTTGTACCTGTTTCTTTTGCTATGTCTCTTTTTCTCTCTCCACCAGATGGCACTCTCATAAATTCAGACTGCCAAGTTTCCCCATTGGGCTTTGTATCTTCATTTGCTTTCGGCTTCTCTCTCTCTCTGGTTTTTTTTTTTCTCCTGCCTTTGCCCCGTTTCCAATTACACACCCAATTGAATTACCAGTGAGTTAAAGCTCATAGAATCATCACTTCTTTTCCAATAAATTCTAAATTTTTGTCGCCGGAATCCTAATCCTCCTACACTTGAGTTTTTCCGCGTTCTTTTTTGCCTTCAATCTCTCTGTCTCAGTTCATTGTTCTCAGATCTCTGTTAGTTCCAGGGTTATCTGCTAAGAGCAATTCGATACCGTATTATTAGTTCAATTTCATTTCGGAACCTTTTCCATAGATTTTTATAAAGTGAGCCTTTTCCAGATTCCTAAGGAGTATTGCTTGCCCACAAGAAGTATTCTGATTCCTCTAAAATGCTTTCCGATTTATCCCTTAAATTGCTCCAGTAAAAATTTCAAGAAAACTCAAGCCTCTTCACATTTCTCTCTGCATCTCCGTCTTCTTCTTCTTCCTCTGTGTCTCCTCTGTTTTTTCTCTCAGAATTTGTTTCTATGCCTCAATAGTTTTGTGCTTGGAATTTCGAGTGTGTGATGAAGTGGGGATCAACGGGAATGTTCTCACCTGGACAATACATCACCAATTCCAACACGAACTGGATTGTTGAAGATAATCGGAATCCGAGATGGACTCGCGCTGAGAACAAAATGTTCGAGAATGCTCTTGCACTTTACGATCAGGATACACCAGATCGGTGGAAGAAAGTGGCTTCAATGATCCCAGGGAAGACGGTCGGCGATGTTCTGAGGCAGTACCAACAGCTTGAAGATGATGTTTATAACATCGAAGCTGGTCTGGTCTCAGTTCCGGACTATTATTACACCACAAATCCTTCTTCCTCATCTTTCACTTTGGACTGTTGGGCCGATTTTTCTTCTGGTTATGATCCCTGGTACGAATTCCATAGAAAGAGAGCCTCCTCTACGAGACCGGCCTCTGAGAATGAAAGGAAGAAAGGAGTCCCTTGGACCGAAGAAGAACACAAGTAAGTTTTGCCTTCTTGGGCTTTGCAATTTTGGTAGACATAGTTCTGTTGTGAATGATTCTGGTATGTTGTTTCAAGTTTTGAATTCTTGTGTTTGGTTTTGGTGGATTAATTGGTGATACGAGGGTGGTGAGATATTTTCTTTTAGTTTTTTATGCACTGAAGGTTGATGATGAAATGCTTCACAGACTGTTTCTTATGGGGCTCACGAAGCATGGTAAAGGAGATTGGAGGAACATATCAAGGAACTTTGTGGTGACTCGAACACCGACTCAAGTAGCTAGCCATGCTCAGAAATACTTCATAAGGCAACTCTCCGGAGGAGGAGGGAAAGACAAGAGAAGAGCAAGCATCCATGACATAACCACAGTGAACGTTACTGAAACTTCAACCAGAACTTCACGAAACAAAACCAAGAAGGCTTCTTCTTGTTCTTCTTCTTCTTCTTCACCGCCAGAGAAACACAGGAACATGATGATGCCCTCATCACAGTCACACTCACCATTAGTACAGCAGAATGATTCTGCAGAAACACAGTTTCAGTGGACCCAACAACAACAACAGCCAATGGATGCTCTGAGTGATCCCGTATTTGATGATGAACTGTTCATGTCTGATTTTTATGGGATGGGTGATGACTTATCATCCTATGGGAATGGTGATGACTTATCATCCTTTGATTTTAGACTTGAGGACCAGGATTTGTTCTCAAGTTCTCTTCTTCATCATGAATCTTCTTCCTACTCAGAACCTCTCAGTCAAAACATGGCTTTCCCGATGCCATGAGAGAGAGGGAGAGGTTTTATTGTACTATTTATCATTATTGATGGCTAGACTGAGATTAGTAAGTTCTTGATTTGCTGATGAGTGGACTCGTCACTCGTGTAGTGATTTTGTGCTTGCTGCTTTCTACTTTCTACTTTCTACTGTAGCTTCCGTGTGAATATCTTAAATTAGCATATTGAAATTTCATGGTTTATGGACCTGAAAAAGGCACAGACAAATTTGCTTTTTCTCGTCTTATAAATAAATCCTCCCAACTGGGGACTTAATTTCTTCCATGTCATCATCATGGTTTCGCCTCAGATTTATTGTCAGATTTCCAAAATATGAAAATATCAAATGTTTAAATTTCCGTTGAGAAATATGCCTACATTAGTGCCCCACATAGCAGCTCGAATTATAAGGTATAAAAAGTTAACTATGTCTACTACAGTTAATTACAAGACAAATCATAAATAAAACAAATTACGTGTCCTAATTTGGCAAAAGGTACTTTAAGCATATAAGCATAATTATCTGACTTTTTTAATAGTTAATAAGAATTAAAAATTAGTAATGGGGGTCTAAACGATGGTCTAGAGTGATAACCATAGATGTTGAAAGACAAGGCTTTTGTGATGGTAAGTGACAAAAGAAAGGTAGCACTAACACTAGTGTGTTCAATCATGAGCTGCAAAGTGTTAATAAAGGAGAATTATTATTGTATAATAATAACATATAAAGTAACTGAGGCTAACAAAGCTGATAATTAAAGTTTATTCCATTAATTATTATTTTTAAAAATTTAAAAGTGATAGTGGTCGTGTAACTTTTTCCAAACCGCGAGGATGTGATTTGTTAGGACGCCCAGGATTAAATTAATAGGATTAATTAATGAAATGAAATAAGGTTAAAGAATATATATTATAACCCCGCCATTTAAACGTGTCGGTATATTATGGTACTTGGTATTTTCTCTGAGGTCCATGTGCATCTTATAGATCTACAGCGATGACTGGGGAAGGCCTAACGGGTTTAAATGATTTTTAAAATAAAAAAGTTAAAACTACTTATACCCATTTTTTTGGCTATATATAAAAGGGAAAATCCCTTCAAATTTTGAAATTGTAAAATTTCAATTAACATATTTTTAAAAAGATAAGTAGGGAATTGCTTATTAAATTTTGACATTTTTTAATCAATTATCGATAAGAAACCTGATTTATCATTTTTCAATTTCTAAATTCTTTTTAAGGGATTCTCCCAATATAAAACTACTTCTACTTTGATTCCTTTTAAGTAGTGGATGAGTTATGAAGGAAATATTTAAATTAGGAGAAACTCAGTAATGACATGGTATATCATAGGGATGAGCAAAAAATCCGGTGGTTCAGATAACCTGGTCTTACCTGACCCAATTTGGTGGAAACAAATTGGTCTAAAGCATCTTCTGGCAGACCAGTCCAGATTGGTTTTCTCGACCCGGACTGAACTTCAAACTAAGGCCTCGGACCTCTTGGTTTAGTACAGTTTGACCCGAATAGTGTTTTTATTATTATTATTTTTTTTAAATCAACCACTTAAACTTATGCCACGTTTGGTAGCATGGAATTGAGAGGGAGGAAGTGGAATTGGAAGTGGATTTCAGTTTTTGGGATGTTTGGTACAATGGAATTCACTTCCTCATGGAAGTCACTTCCACCAAAAATGGTGGAAGTCACTTCCACCACTCACCCCATGGAAGTGACTTCCATTTCCACTTCTCAATATTTGTTTCCTCAATTGTCCTCCTCATTTTTGGTAAAAGGGTATATTGGTAATTTCACATTTTAAATCAACATATTATTTATAAATTATATCTCACTTCCATGGTCATACCAAACACACTTTTAACCCCAATTCCACTTCAATTTCCACTTCCAATTCCATCAAAAACTCTTCCATGATACCAAACGAGGCATTAGTGATAGTAGCTGGGTCACACACTCTTCTTCACTCTTCAGATTTACATCGTAGAAGCCTTTGGAACCCTACGTCATTCACTCCCGTCTCGGCGTATCCGGTATCCATCTTGCGTCCTCTTCAACTCTTCTAGGCGCCTCTCCTCCTCTCAACACCGGTCACATCGCAATTCGTCGGCGCCTCAACGGTCACCGCGAGTGAGATAATTAAGTTTCCCGTCTCCTAAACATGTGCCTGTCAATTACCCTGCTCTCTGCCTTCCGAGTCCTTCTCTAACCTCGTCATCTTCTCTGTCTCAAACTCACTCCATCACCTCTAAAGTACTTTATCAATATATGTTAGGTTGGAATATTATTTGACTTTGAGTGAAAATGATTCTCTTAATAGAGTTACTTCCGTCTCTAAAGTACTACTATAAGTGTATAAACGAGGATTGTGAAATATAACAAGTTAACTGTACAAAATATAATAAATTAATGCTAATAAGTTGTTATTGGGATTTTTTGGTAATTAAATCATTTTTTGAGACCTTATAGTAGTTCTCTTATAAAAGAGTGTGCTATTTTAATTAACAAGTGTTGTAGTAGTTCAATTTGAATTAATCAAAATTCAATACCACTATATGACTTTAGATGTATGACTGTACAATTAATGCAAAAGAGAAAAAAATGTTCGGACTTATGAGCTTACTTTTCTCAAATTTTGATAATTTTCACGTCAAGTCCGTGACAAACTTAAGTGAAATAACAAATTGACAAAATCTGGGAATTGGGTATATCAAACATGAAACTTGGTAGAATTTAATTGCTTGAAAGCTAAATAAAAATCACTCATATATACCAGCACTAATTATTTTTTAAAAAAAATGCATCATCATTAAAATAATAAAATAAACAAATTAGCTCCAAAATGTTTAAAAAAATTAACAAATCTGGTATACAAAATAACCTCGGTCATGCCTCTTTTTATTACCATATTAAAGATAAATCTCTTTCACAAAAAAAAAAAAAAAAAAACTCTCACGGGAATGTTAATTTCAACTTAATTATTACCATCACATTCAAAAAATTAGTATAACTTTATATTGTCATGCAAAAAAGATACCACTGAAAAAAATGTGTCATATAATGTGAGTCAGTGAGCACTCCAATTTAGGTAGATCAAACATAGGATCTAAAGAACCTACTTGCCTTTCCGTGGTATCCTATCTTGTCTTACACCAATTAGTATAAACATTAAACAGTGTATATGTTATTAAGAATGGCCAAACACTTTGTTCGACCTTAATAGTATCTGCTGACTCTGCATCCACCAATTAAAGATCCTCTCTATGAGATCTTTCTAAGTGATTCCATTAGGACAAGGAAGATTCTATTCCAATTTCCAAGTCCATTAATTAATATTAATCCATAATTAGCAATTAAAATATTCGGTCCTGTGGGGATTAGATGGCTAATATATTCTTAAGCTTAGATTTCCAATCACTTCGTTACACATAGCACGGGGTGTGTATGTGTGTGCTGTCTTTTTTGTGATTCTTCTAAGTGTACGGAACAGAAGCAGACCAGATCCATTAAACGTAGAGTTAATTTTTAAAATGTTTAGGGCAGCTGGTACTATTGTTATTCATCATATCTGGTTATAAATATTTGACGCCATGTATGGAGACAAAAGCTAAAAGACGTCCTTGTACTTTAGCTTTTGTTGGGATTATTGTCATTTTTCTGCCTTTTCTTTCTTTATTTTCCCTTTAGTAAAAAATTTTCAGTGTGTGTTTATTTGATGAAAGGTATAATCCTTTATAAAGTATTCATATAGGATAGATGGTAATTTTTATCTTTTTGATCAACCTCTTCTTTTTATTCAAGAGGCAGAGATTGGTGAAGATTAGATTTCTTATTCTTTTGTTGCTGATTATTCTGCAATGTCCCTATTGAGGTAATGAATTCCAGATTTATTACAAAAAATATATATATATATATATATATAATCCTTTTCAAGGTTTAGACCGCAAAGAGTTTTTCACATTTTTCAATAAATGCGCTTCCTAATATTTGAATTTGTATTTTCTTTTTTACGCAGTGAGACTACTTATCACATCAATCAATAACTTGTTTAGATTAGCCATTAGAAGGATGGATGTTGGATGTAATTGATTTATAACAATTGATTATCATAAGTTTCTTTGAATTGTTAGCTTATTTAACAGGTGATTCATGGATGTTACAAGTTACAACATGCTTTATAATTAAAAAAAAAACGTTTATAGAGATTTTAATACATTACACATTAACAACATTCTATTGTTTTTAAAGTAATACAGTAATATTTAAATTTGTGTTCTTATAAAATATTCCTCGATCTTTAAAATAAGAGTTACTCAACTAGTTTGAATAGATTAAAAAAGTTATATAAATTATTTAATCATAACAAATATGATATGATCTCCTTTAAAAGCCTAATGTGTAACAATAAATTATACATCGGTTTATAAATTAAGTAAATTAGTTTGGGGATAAATAATAAATATTAGAGATAAAATCACAAAATGGATGGGGGTCATATATTAGGATAAATACTAATCTTCTAACTAAATCTTATAATTAGGGCGGAGAAACATGAGGAAGCCTTTACTAACAAGGCTAATTTTTATTGTGCTTAGATATTCTGCTTTTGGGTGAAGATTGAAGATTCTTTGGCCGCATTATTGCTTTTGCTTTCAAAGCAATAAGAATCTTACCCTCCCACCAAAAATTGTTTTGTGTGGAGCTTGAGATACTTTAGGTCCAATAGCTAAAAAAGTAATCAAGAATCATTTGTGAGGCTATCATAATTCACAA
The DNA here is from genome assembly GCA_963855925.1 of Inga laurina. NCBI lineage: Eukaryota > Viridiplantae > Streptophyta > Magnoliopsida > Fabales > Fabaceae > Inga > Inga laurina. Next base: position 14,271,599 of record OY979704.1, on the reverse strand, counting down.
TTGTTAAATAGTTAAATTGTTATTTAATTAATACAATAGTTTTTGGACTACCCTGTTGTTTACATAATTTACAAGATTGATGTGTGATATTATGATAAATGATGGTTTGAACGGGTCTCTGGATATGTCATGTTTGATTTTAACATGCGTTAAATTAGTTCATAATAACTTGAGACGAGGATTAATATAATTGAGACTACTAGATTAATTATTATATCAAAACCTATTATTTTAAATTCAGAAATAATTAATCTACAAGTTTTTAGAGTTTCACATGATTTTTAATCATTTCCATGTATTTCTTTTTCTTTTGACCTAGTTCTCATGATTTTGTCTATTTTTTATCTACTCCCTCTCACTTTTTAGTTCTAGTTTTACCTAATTGTTAATCAAATCATGGTCATTTTTTTTTAGTCATATGAAACTATACTGACCTAATTAAAAATGAAGTGAAATTATGAGGACCTAATAAATAGGAAAAAGGTACATGGACTTATAGGAACTTAGTAAAAAAAAATAAAAAATAGGAACCTGATTAAAAATCAGTTGAATTTATAAAGACTCGTGGATTAATTATTTCTTAAATCTATTATATGCATCAACCGCTCATCTATTAATTATCATGTTAAAATATAATAATGGTTAATAATGCGAAAAAGTGGCTAATGATTCTAATCAATAATCTCTGTGCATTTTTTTTTGTATAAAAAAATTTCTGTGCTCTCGTTCTTGTCTTCTTTTGCATTGTTTGTCTTATCCAATAGCACAAGACAAGCTCCAAGCCTTTTTTTCCCCTCAGAAAAGAATCTCCATAAGCTAATCAAACTCCAACGTTGAAAAAGCAGCTATAATTGACTATGGTTTCATTCTGTCTGTAATTGAAACGAGGTTATTTTGACCACACCCGTATTAACTCACTATATATATATATATATATAAACACGATCTGCTGTAATATGGATTTTAAAAAAAGGTATAGTAAGTACTTAATTTGCTTGCCTAAAACCAAAACAGATAGAGCTGAATTTATGGACTGAGGTATAAATATTCTTCGCTTGTTTGTTTTTCTTTTCTTTTAATTTTTCCTCTTTGTTTTGCTCGCCGTTTAGAAACAGCACGATCATGAACAGAAAATTCTATTATTTGTGACTAAAATAAAAGTTGAACCTTTTAAAAAGTATAATCACACACCTTTTGGCGGTCACTTTTTTGTGAATTATTCATGACATATTATAGAAAAGTTTAGTCATTATCAGGTCTTACTTGACCTACTTAATTTTGAGCCTTCATTCCTTTTTTACCTCTATCTGTTTTTTTTAACAATTTAACTGAAAAACTTAGTAAAACATCATTGTCAATATATATATATATATATGTGTGTGTGTGTGTGTGTTATTTGGCAAAAATTAATATGTAATTCCATCTAATTTAACGTCATTTTTAATTAAGTTATTGTAGTTTTTTTCCTTTTTAGTAGCTTTTTATTGTTTCCTCGAATATATGTATGAGTTTCCATACTCATAATTTGCAAATTTTTAAGAGAAACTACGTATGGTTCTCACCCAGCATATATATAAATTAATTTTGCTTCATTTGGGCAAAAAAAAAAAAAAAAGTTTGCCTCATGGATCTAAATAAAATCAAAATCAACCAGATTGGTTATACATAGATGCAAGTAGATCCAGCATAATAATTTTTTATTTTTATGTTGATATTAAAAATTTATCCATCGGTTTATTTTAAAAAATCTCTTTTTGTTTTGTATTTTGTGGCAACTCACATGTCACTTAGTCTTTACTTAAGCCCTAATTAATAGATTATAAGCATAGAGACTAATGCATATAATTTAGAAAAATGCAAGAATCTAATAAAAAAATACTACAAGATTTTAATTAAAAATCAGGTGAAAATATAAAGGCTGAGGAATTTTTTTTTTTTTTTTTGAGATAGATAAATAAATCATGAGTGAAAAATGCGTGGCCGTGGAACCAAATGTTTATGGTCCTACAAGGTAGCGTTCCCACACAGTCAATGACAAGACTAAAAGGCAATGCTTTTTTGCAAAGTGGAATTTAAAGTATTTCGCCCACTTTATTCTTGTTTCCATCAAAACTTCTTCTGATTGCTACCACCAATTCCATGATGTCTCAATTCCATTTTTGACAGAACTATTAGTGAAAGTCCATGAATATAGTAAAAAAATGGAATAATAAAAAAAATTAGAATGGAAAGAATTATATTTCGTTTGATAATAAATTCTTGTCCTTTTCCGTTTCTCTTTGAATTACCAAACAGGACCTATATAGGGTCTATCCAAAATTTTGACTTTAACTTGGACTTTAACTTAGTCATGATTCATAAAAATTTCATATCCTAAATTCAATATAATTGTCATATAATCATTAAAATAACAAGTCTCATTGGTCTACTGATTAATTTTTCAACAAGGTACACCTAAAAAGTTTGACAATTTGTTTAAAGCCAATATTTTTCCCTCTTCTCTGGCAAAATTTTTTCCCCCTTTTTAGTTGCTTGTAATGAATTAAAAGTTAAAACTCATATCTCGTACTGAATCTGAAATAATGGTTTTTGCCCTCTTGCTCTTTTGTGAAAAAAGAAAAGAGTGAATTGAAGAAGATACATATCCCTGCTGGTATGAGAATGACCGAAACGAAAACAGAACAAGGATCATGATTTTAGACATCTATGGACAACCAGAAAGAATACTAAAGGATGTGTTTTCTAAGATGATATAACATGAGATCTTGTCATGTTGGTGTTGAGAATAGAAAACTGAAATAAGTACTTAGTATGAAGGTTCATGATTTCATGTTCTCCATAATATCATGCAAGGAGGATTAACCAGTTGAGAACTAGAAATCTTCCTTGTGTTTCTGTCTCTTTGGATTTCAACAAACAATGAATAGACCAAGTGAATACACGTCAGAGAATTTGAAACTTCATACTCCTTCATATTCTGCTCATGAATATGAAGAAACACAGTTCTTGGCCTAACAATTAAGTGAATCAACATGATTTTGCCATAGAAGAAAGAAAGAAAATGACTAGTAACTTGATATTTATTTCTAAGGTGATGGTAATTGGCAAGTGTTAACCATGACTAGAATTTATGTAGTTGAGAATGGAAACAAGGAAATATGTGAAGCTTGTGATAGTATGAGAGCTTTATGGACACTATATTTTATCCAAAGAAAAAAAAGTTGAAGCAAGGTTTGAAGGCAATAGATAGTCTCCATAGCTTTAATAACAGCAAGCAAACAAGACAACTGGATAGTGGATACTTCAAAGAAATTTAATGCTCTTTGTGCAGTTATGATTTAAAGAAATGTAAAAGAATTATTTCAAAACTAGTCATGTTTTAATCTCATGGACAAAATCAGAAGGTTTTTGATTTTGGCATTATCAACTTTCATCTTTGTCAAGGAAACTTTAGCGGGAAAAGCTATTCAGCAGTAAACATCTTTAACATGTACTGAAAGGAAAATTAATTACAAGAAGATATATTGGTAGAAGCTGGAGAATACGCAGGATAAGGGGTATACCTGACTATGTTCTTTGCTCTGCCAAAATCTCTCAGGCAATAAAGAGAAAGAGAAGAAAATTAGGAAAACTTGAATGGTCTTCTCATTGATCATTTTACAAGGACAAAATGGAAAATTAGAAACTCTGAGGAAAAATGGTGAAGATCATTTACAGACAAGAGGAATCTGAAACCTACAATGAACTCTGTGTTATTATTTGCATCTTACAATTTTTGTGGGGGATGTGAGCCTGGTGTGACTAGTAATACTAATAATATAGAACTCTAGAGAACCCCTTCATATCTTCCATCTACTTAAAATTGGTTAGTGCATTTGCAGCTTTATCATAGTTTCTTTTTCATGTTGGCAACTTCAACCTGACAAAGTGAACCACTTCATGAAGTTCTTCAAGATTTTGTTTTTTCAAAATTAGCTGCTTCTTAGGGCTCTTTCACGTTTATTGTAATGCCATCTTCACTTGTTCTTATTGAACTTAAAAAACCATGACTTCTTTTTTGTTTGATTCTTGTTCAATGAGTCATTATTTTTCGCTTCCGTAACTTCCACAGAACTTGAACTGGTTACTTCACTAACTTTTTCAAAGCTATCATTGAGCTCACTTTGTGCTTTACTCACTTCTTCTGAACTATCGTTTTGTTTTTCTGATTCTGCTGATGTGTCATGGTTTGACAGCTCATTGACTTCTACCTTGTTGCTCATTTCTGGGTCATTTTGCTTTGGCTCACTTTGCACTTTACTCACTTCTTCTGAGCTATCGTTTTGCTTTTCTGATTCTGCTGATGTGTCATTGTTTGACAGCTCATTGACTTCTACCTTGTTGCTCATTTCTGGGTCATTTTGCTTTGGCTCACTTTGTACTTTACTCACTTCTTCTGAGCTATCGTTTTGTTTTTCTGATTCTGCTGATGTGTCATGGTTTGACAGCTCATTGACTTCTACCTTGTTGCTCATTTCTGGATCATTTTGCTTTGGCTCACTTTGCACTTTACTCACTTCTTCTGAGCTATCGTTTTGCTTTTCTGATTCTGCTGATGTGTCATTGTTTGACAGCTCATTGACTTCTACCTTGTTGCTCATTTCTGGATCATTTTGCTTTGGCTCACTTTGTACTTTACTCACTTCTTCTGAGCTATCGTTTTGCTTTTCTGATTCTGCTGATGTGTCATTGTTATTATCGTTTTGCTCACTTAGTTCCCTTTTGATTTCTTCCTCGTTATTATTATCCTTCTTTGACTCACCATGCATTTCACTCATTTCTTCTAAGGTACCAGTTGTCTTGTTTGGCTTTGGTGGGTCAACATCTGCAAGTTGAGTCAACTCTTCAGCCTTCTGAGCATCTTCTATGGTTGTTGAAATACCAACATTCTCAGTCACTTTTGAAGATATCGATGTTACTTCATCATTCTCAATTGCTTCTGATTTGTTATTGGTTTCCTCTGAAGTTTTCATTTGAGGTGAAGTGAGGGATTGCATAGAATCATCCTGTCTAAAAACTGATGTTGATTTGTCTTCACTTTTTTCTTCAGCAGGATCCTAGTCAATTGCCAAAAAATGGACACATTAGATCAAGTTTTCCTCTTATTGTTTCTACAGGGAAACTAGGTCATGTGCGTGATCAAAATGATGTATGTGATTTCCTTCTCTTTTTTGGTGAATGAGCCAAATATAAAAGCATTCATGAGTATGAACTCAATCAAAATGAAAATAATGTGGGAAGAACGACAGTTGACATGACATTAACTATATACCATGTTTCTGGATATGACCTCAGTGCCGTTTTCCTTCCTATCCACATCATCAGAGATTAATTTGCCTGATTTATCTGTGGTGTTGTAATCACCTGCCATTGTTGACGAGCAAGTTGGTTCCTGTCCATAAGGTACTGCAATTAATCTTCCTTCTCGAAGCGCTAATATATCAATGATTTGTAAATTTCTCAGTACATACATTAAAAAGAAAAATCATAATTTGCTACAGAGATTTCAAACCTGAAAATCACTAGAGACACTAGTATGTGTTAGGGCGACTGGATCACTAGACAAGGGCTGCAAAATAGGAGGCATGGTGTTGGAAGGAAGTTCACTATTTGGAGGTTCTTGTGTGATGTCCTCTATATTCAATTGTGGAACATCTGTACTTGTGTGCTGATTAAAAGCAGATGAAGAAACTTGATCCATAAGGGTCTTCTCTGGGGAGAATGATCTTGGTGAAAGGGATGAAAATGTGTTCATAGACACGGCATCGATTGATTCTTGATGTTGATGCACAACTGGTGGCGTTAGATCTCCATTGCTATTTGAGTTATCTACGTCGGTGTTTGTTGAATTAGTCACATAATGATCCAGAATTTGTGCTTCAGTTTCTGAAAGGTTTTGCCTTTCCTGTTGAGAAGCAGCAAAATTTTTTATGAAATGAAAAGTAGAACTCCCTCCAGTCCTTAATGTAATTTCTATTTACCTAATTTGATTAGATTAAGGAAGTTAATTAATATGGCAATTTTTTTCTAAAATACCCTAATCATCTTCTATAATTCCCTCCATCTCTCTTAGTTGATTATTATTTAGGGAACATCAACAGGTGCAATTTTGAAAAAGATTAACAAATATAGGAAAGAGGCCTTACATTTAGGATCAAGATTAACTTCCCAATTAGGTCATATATTGAAGACCGGAAGAGTATATTTTTGTTTGCTGAGCCAAATCAAATGATATTTTTAAACCAAAAGGTGTATTAAACAAAAGAAAATGACTTACCTCTGGCTTTTCTGATTGTGATTCATGAGGTGGATAATCCACAGCCCTACTGATAAGAAAATCTGAAGAATTTGAAGGCTGTGTTGCTTCAGTTTCCACCTCATCCTTTTTCACATCACTGAAAACATTATAATCATAATTGACTTTCTCATGAGTTGGAGTGTCCCCATGCGAATCAGATGCTGAGGAGGACGAACTCACATGATGATGATCCACAACTTGCGCTTCAGTTTCTGAATTTTCTGAAAGGTTTTGCCTTTCCTGTTGTGCAGCAAGATTTTTACAAAAATGAAAATGCTTGTTCATGTCTTCTAATCCAGATCAAATAGATAACAGTTCACTTTAATTTGTCTCAACAAATTGACTTACCTCTGGCTTTTGTGGTTGTTTTTCATGAGGTGGATGATCCAGAGACCTACCAATAAGAAAATTTGAAGGAAGTGTTGCCTGAGTTTCCACCTCATCTTTTCTGATATCACTGAAAATGCTATAATCATAATTGATTTTTGCATGAGTTGGACTGTCCCCATGCAAATCAGATGTTGCGGAGAGAGAACCCACATCTATGACATCTTTTTCTTCTTCAACAGCTTTTTGCCTCATAGGGATGGGACTGCCCTTGGGGCTGTCATTGTTCATTTCTTCTGCAGTACCCCCCTCACAAGATCTCAACTTTATAGAGATAGGCCCTAAATCATCACTCCTAGGAGTAAGATCAGGCTCTTCTTTATCAATGTCCCCATCAAACACCTCAGATTCTCCATCTGTTGTGAGTGCTGTTGGTGAGCCAATTTCTGAAAACTCTACTTGTAAGTCAGAAGCAATTGAACATGTTGGCTTATGAAAAATGCATCCAGCTGGGAAAGGCATGTCCTCCTCTTGGTTCCTGCTGGTTGCAGATGAAGGGGAATCAAGTGGAGCCTCAAAAATGGCAGTAGTACCAGTAGCTATAGGGAAGTTGAGGAACTTTTTATTAATAGCCATATGATGATGATGAGGAGTTTTTGATTCTTCTTCTTCTTCAGGCTTCTCTGATGAGACTCCAAATTTGTCATTGGTTGAGATATTGTGATGGGTTTCACCAAACCCATGATGATTGATATTTTCCATGAATCTTGAAGGCTCACTTGTGTGATGTGAAAAGGATCTTGTTAATTGAGTAGCATTTAGCAGTTTCTTCCATTTGCTTCTGGCTTTGTTCTCTTGGGCTGTTGTTTCTTCGAATTTGACTAGGAGTGGTTTGGGAGCTTTAACTACAGTACTGATATTAACGCCGGAATCGTTGCTTTTGGAGAACAATTTTTCTATTATCAGCTCATGGTTTCCTTCATCTGCAAGAGTGAAATGCAAACTAGTTTCATTACAAACCTCAATACACTTCTCCACCGAGTTATAAAACACAATAAATAGTAAGTATACTTTAATCAATTATAAGTATGTTGCAATATTTTTAAAATCTTAAAATTTAACTCATATTTCATTAATTGGCAAAATAAAAACTCCTTCATTTTTTTATGGCCATAAATTAAACAAATCTTAAGCAAATTAAACTCTGGTTAGGCATGAATCATGATAATAAAAGAAATAAAGATAAATCTATAAGCAACTAAAATGAATAAACAAGGATCAAGTATATTTAATATCATAATAACATAAGATTAAATTAAAATTTCAGAAAAATACCTTCAAAATATTAAAATCTCAAATCAATTTTATTTCCTACATTAGTTTAGGTATTGATTACACTTGATTATCAATTCTTGACTCATTTTATTAGGAAACAATTGATTTGAAGTTTTGAAATTTTGAAAGTATTTTTCTGAAATTTTCCCTAAATATATGTTAACATGGGTTTAGAAATGCGCCCAAAAAAATTATGATATTTTTATTTTCTATAGAATAAAAATTATATGAAAATATGGGCTAGATTTTTTTTAAAAATTTTTATGTATATAAAGGAAAACGTAAAATTACCAACAGAGGCATTTCTGTTTTAAAATCGGAAAGAAGAACAGGCGGGAAAAAGTGGCGTTGGTACCAGGAAGCCTTCTGAACCTATCCGAAATCCTCCTTCCATTGATGAAGAAAGGGTTCGACTCTTCATCAAATTGTAAAGAAGCCCCATAACTGAAGCTTTCATGTCTACGAAACGCCATGTCCTTCGATGTGAACTCTTGGCAGAAGCTACCTCCTCTGAGATTTGGTCGCTCTTCGTAAGCATCGTACGGAAGATCGAAAGGGTTTCGCGATGGTCGCAGAGCCGACGGAGCCGAACCAGGTATCTCTAATCCATCTATTCCTCCATAATTTCTTGGAGAATTTAATGGATCTGTTCTTGCGATGTTTAGAGGAGCCATTCGGCTAGGAAAAGCTCTGAAATCTGTCAGACCTTGCTCCATCTGTAGCTTCATTTGTTGTCTTGCTCTTCTTCTCGCTATCAGACTCTCCAGCCTTCGGTTTCTCTCCATCTCTGAAATCCCTAGATCCATCAGGTTTTTCTGATCGTCCTTCGACCATTCCACCGCTTTGTTCGTCTCCTCTTGCGATTCTTCTTCATCCTGTGATTCTTCTCCTTCTCCGTCATCTTCCCCTTCCCCTTCTTCTTCTTCCTTGTTTTCTTTTGCCTCCGCCTTGTCTTCTTTCTCGCAAGCAGGCTTGTCGCTGCAACTATCTGATTTATTGCTTTGTTGATCTGGATCATAAGTTTTAACTCGGTCGCTAATCGAAGGCTCTGATTCCGAGGGCGAGACTAGTGCATCAGTATTCTGGGATTTTCCTGCATAATCGGAAGAATTTTTTTCTTCCTCGGACGTACAATTATCTGATTTGTTATTTTGTTGATCAGAATCAGAAGCTTTAACTGGCTCAGATTGCAGGGGCCAGATTTGTGTATCAGTGTTCTGCAATTTTTCTGCAAAATTGGAGGAATTCTCTTCAATCTCACTTGATTCAGCATCTTTCTTCTTAGAATCACAACTTCCTATGGTTGATGATTCCTTGCCTTTTGCTTCTACAACAGCATCTTGCTCATTGAATTTCGTATCCTTGAAATTTCGCCTTCTTCTCGCAGCATTTCTAGATAAATATCTTCTTTCGAGAAGCATGTCGCCGTTCCCATAACTAGGTAATTTATAAAGTTGCTTTTCAATTTCTTTTGGCTCTTTTTTCTTCTCATCCTTTTTGAAATAACTGAGCTGGCCTTCTTCAGAACTCCAAAAGATTCTTACAAAAATGGCAGCAAAGACCAGAAATGGGGACAGATAGACTAGAAAGTGGTAAATATAAGAGAGGAATAAATATAGGTTGCACGATATTAACAGAACACCAGAAATTAATGGGTGCCTTCTAATGAATGTAAAGCTAGCCTGGATTAAGACCTCAATCATTCTCAAGAAATAAAATGGAATTTCTTTCGCATTCGAACCCATCTTTGTTTCTGAGTTAATGCATCTAGAACAATGGAGAACTCAATGTAGGAAACTTAGGTCTTTAATCGTTCGAAAACATGTAATTATGGTCATCGTGGTAATAATCGAGGGGTACTGACATGTTTGCTATAAAGGTCCATTGATGAAATTTAGGAAGAAACTCTGGTTTTCAGCCATGGAAATAAATTTTTGAAAACAAAAAAAGAAGAGGGAGCTGAAAATAGAGATGGGGTTTTGATTAGAAGGTATGGAATTTTAAATGAGTAAATGATAGTGTTGTTGTAGCTGATGAACAAATTATAGAGTTGACGCGAATATCTTCATGTTTTCATAGGAATCCATCAGAAAAGTTGAAAAGAAGCAAAACCAACAGGTGAAATAAGAGAAAATGGGTCAACTAGCCTCAAATCTTGGTAAGCAGTAGGAATTATTTGATCTTTCCCTCGAGTTATGGTTAGCCGTAGAATCATGAAGTGTTTAGTTTGTCCTTTTTAAGAAACCGTTTTGTTTGGCTGAAAATTTCATGGGATCCACAAATTCAGGAGTTTTGCCATGTATTTATATATCTTACTTTTTGAAGATGACGGGATGAGAGGGACTACATTTTCTTGGGGTAATGAAAAAAAGGATTAAGATAAGGACATGGGTAAATCAAATGTAAAACTCATAAAAATATTTGGCATTGCATTTTCATTATGTTCGTAAGCATCGTTCTCATATCTTTAACAAATACAGGGCGCACAAAAATTGAGCAGTTTATAACTTTTATATTTATTATTTGGGTTAAAATGAAAAATATACATGTTTTTTTCTTAAACGAGCTGAGAACCCGCACGATGTGTGGTTAGTTACAACTCATATATTTAATCGAATTAAATAGTATAACATCTATTACTTATATAATATGGGTGACACTAGTAGGATTGGCTGTGTGACAAGTGGGCTATAATAGGAAGGCCGCTTGTTCAGCAAAAAATGAGATTGATAATAAGTGGTTGTATGATAAGTTGAATGTATATTTGAAAACTATTTGATAAAGTAAACTATTTGATATTAATATTATTATATGTTATCGCTATGTTACATTATTATAAATTTTTTATTCATTTTTAAAATATAAAACTAATTAAAAATCTGAACGTGGATTGAATAAATTAAAACATTTAATTTATTACAAAAATTTAAAAACTGAATTCTTATATACATTTTTCTCATAATCATGATAACTTTTTTTAACTTATCTAATTTTTTAACAAACCAAATAATCAAATTGTATATAAATAATTATCTAATGTTAGCGTAAAGAGAAAAATTAGAGATTATATAATTATCTATATAAAATTTATTTATTCGGATTGTTAAGCTTTCCTCCCCTATTCCTACCATCGAAATTACATAATGCATTTAATTTTTTTTTAATTATTTTTAAGTATATCAGCATATACATAGAATTTGTTAGCAACCTTTCATAAATGATTAAATATTTCAATTTATAAGGGTTCGGTTTTTTTGGGTTTAGATTTTAAAAATGAATATGAAAATTATAATGATATAGTCATGGGTGACTCATATCTCAAAAAGTTATCAATATATAAACGTATTATAATAATAATATATTAAATAATTTAATTTATTTAATACAGAATATTATCATGGGACACGCATACTTAAAAAAATATGTCACATAACCAACCTATCAACATCCCTCTTATTATATAACCAACGTTCCTCTTTTTATATAAAGTAACATATGTGCACAGTATCATATATATCATATCATTTGGGTGTAAAACTTCTCATGAATTTTTTCAAAAATGCCACGTCTGTTAACCCAAGAAAATGTCGGTTATTTTTTTCTGTGGACCCCACCAAGTGTTGGCGTGTCAATTCTTAAGCCCTGAGTCTGAGTCTCACAATCTCATTCATTCCTTCAACTATCTCTCCCTCCAACCTTCCTCTCTCTCTCTCCTCTCTCATGGCATAGTTGCAGATTTCATCAAACAATAATAGATTTCACACGAAGGCATTAAAGCTTGATAGCAGAAGAAGAGAAACAGGGGGTGAAGTCAGATTGAGGAAGAAAAAGGAAAAGTAAGGAACAAGCATCTCTTTTGCCCAACACCATCACTTTCCATCTTCATTAATCCTATACATGCTCAACACCAAACCCCTCTCATTCATCAAGAATAGAAGATTTTCGAGTTATTTTATTTTGCTATCGTATTATAAATTGGTTATATATTTAAACTATAAATAGAACGTTTCATTGAAAAAAAAAATAATTACGAAAAAATGTTTATAAAAAAAAAACAGAGAGAGAGAGAGCCTCATGAGGTGTAATATACACCTCCTTTGATGACCTCAAACGAGGTCTACTACAAATCTCCTTTGACACTTCATCATAAAACGTCATAAGAGTTTTGATCTTATCTTTGACACTTTTAAGTAAAGCGTCATAGGTAGTTCTTTATATTAAAATTTAAAAAAAAAAAACTATGACATTTCTATATATTCAAGAAGCGTTAAAGTTATTTTCAATGGCGTTGAAAGCTTTGGCGCTTCATAAATGTCATAGTATTTCTTAAAATAAACGTCATATATTATGTTTTTTTTATAGTAGTGAAACAAAATATGCCAGATGAATGTTGATGATTTTAGATACATCACTCTTTTTATTTTTGGGGCCAGTAGATCCTTCATTCATTCATAGAATGTAGGCATTTGCCTTTAGCGGACTGATGGAGTATGCTTATTAACCAGTTTTCTCTTGTTGAACAATACGCTTTGCATAAAAAGAAAAGAAAAAGAAATGATTTATGTGATGTACTACCATCAAATAAGTCAATAAAAAATGTAGAAATTATGATAGAAATTTAAGACAATTCATTAGATTAGCTAACATTTTGAATCTCATTATTTCAGTAGTTGTTCCTTTTGAAGCGCACATTTGATCATTTAACTTCGTACACAAGAATTTATTTTGATCCCCTAATTTAGTTTCATTAACAAGAAGCCAAACACTGAAATGAAAAATTACTTATGCTGCCGTGAATTAGACGAGGTATGAACTCTGAAGAAGTGGGTCACAATGACATAAATTGTGAACGAATGAATATGGTGGCGCTCAAACAATTACTCCCTGGGAGTACATAATAACATGGGAATATCAGAGAGGTACCTGATGAGAGAGCATCAACATCAATTAAGGGGGCCAAGTGGTAGGCCGGAATTTATAATAAGTGGGAATAATAATATAGTTGAAGAGAGCTTAATTTTGAGTAGGGTTTTGGCAAATAAGAGATGAACGAACAGCGTAGAAGGAGGCCATTAATTTGGTGGCTGATGCGTTTGGCCGCAGGTTAAGGTCCTGACTCCTGAGTGACACCATTGCCACACAACCCCACCACCTCCTCCATTATTGCCGGACGACTTCGGACTCTCATTTATAATAAAGTGTCTGTTTGGATTAGCGGTAGAGCTTTTTCAATATGATTTATGGTATACGAGTTAAATTTATTAAAGGAGTTTTATTTCGACTTGCGTTAAACTTTTTTTTCCACCGCCAACTCAAACAGGTCTGAAATGGTTTGACCTATTGCTCTTCTATTTTCTTTCACATGTTTTGATGGGAAGAAAAAAAAGTGGGACGAGTGAAAATGTATAGATCGGATAGATGATAAAACTTGAGAGCATGAAAGAAAGACAATGAATAGATAAGAATACACCTTTGATAAAATATATCATGTTTAAAATTAATTAATACACTATACACGACCAGGCCATGAAGGCCTGGGTTCATGAATCAATCAAACCACAACTTCAAATTTTTCTCTCCAACAAAGCATCACTACGTACATGTATACATCTCAAACCATTCGTCACGTGAAGGTTGAAAAAAGCTACACATATTTCATATAGGCAGTGACCCTTCCCTCTCTTTTCTCTTCCATTACTCTCCTCCTCGTTTGATTCTTCTATATATATAAAATTAAAGAGACCGATATATGATCAACAAACTTTTATACCCACACACTGATGATTCAGAAGCAAGTTTTGATCATCAGAGAAGCTCGCATGAAGGAGGAGAAAGAAAGGTGCAGCCAACGATGACTTTCAACTTCATGCAACAGTTCGAAAGAAGGAGGAGAGAGGGTCAAGACTGAGAAATTAAGAGAGAGGGTTTGACGGGAAGCTAAGAGGACTAAAAAGAACAGAGAAAATAACAACAACAAAAAAAATAGAATTATTTAATAAATAATAAATGTAATTAACTAACTAAACTAAAAAAATAGATATTACTTTAAAAGTGTTAGGGATTTTCACATTTTATTTTATATTTGGTCTTATTTTCTTAAATATTTTAAAAAAACATATATGTGTGTATATATATTTTCGGGATCGGAAAAAAGTCAGGATCGGGAAGTCCCATTCCCGATCCCGAAATTTTCGGGATGGGATTTTTCCTTCCCGATTTATTCGGAATTAGGACGGGAAGGTCGGAATGGGAAATTAATGAACACCCCTATAAGAGGGTGAGGGTAAGGATGAGAGAGAGTGAGTTTTTAAAATAATCATTTCAAAATAATAAACGGAGCCCACATAAACCAAAAGCGACACTGTTTGCCCAAGTGAACTAGGGGTGGAAAAAGGCCAGGCCGGCTGACAGGGGCCTCCGGCCTGGCCTGACAGGCTATCAGGCCAGGCCAAGGCCTCTTTGGAGGCCTATTTTCCTTAACAGGCCAGGCCAAGGCCTTGTGACAGGCCTGTCAGGCCGGCCTGAGCCTGTAAGGTTAATAAAAAAAAAATTAAGTAACCCCGCCCCCCCTACAGCGCCACTCGCCCACCCCCCTTGTCTAATGTGTAAACCTAATTCCTACATCAGTTCACTGTGCGCTCTCACCTCTCACCTCTCAGCTCAGCCTCTCACGCACTCACGCACGGACCGTCTCAGCTCTCAGTTCACTGTGCGCTCTCAGCTCTCAGCCTCTCACCTACGCACGGTCTCATCGGCTCACCGTCGACGCTCGCACAGTCGCACTCTGCCTCGCTGTCGCACCGTCGCTGCTCTGCCTCGCACAGTCGCACCGTCGCACGACTCGGTGACCCAGTCCCCTCTGCCTCGCCGGTCGCTGCTCTCGGTGACCCAGTCCCCTCCGTGAAGCTCTGCCTCGCACCGTCGCACGAAAAATTAGCTGTGAGTTTTGGAACCTTCTAGCTTTAGTTTTGAAAAATTAGTGACAAGTTAATCTCTAAAAATAATAAACTTGAATGTTAGTTAATAAGGATCTTATTATTTTGAAGGCCTTTGAAGGAGAAGAAGAAATTATTTTGAAGATTTGATGTGAAGGTGAGAATTAGCTTCAAATTAGTTAGTTATTAGCTTCAAACTCTGTGTAGAAGAAGAATCATTAGCTTCAAATTAGCTAGTTAGTTATGTATGCAGGGAATACTAGTATATTATAGAATTATAAAATGTAAAACAAAGCTCTGTTTATTTGCTACTTTTGATTCTGGTTATTTGCTCCTTTTGATTCATGCAATGGTGTTCTCTATCAGGGAAAAAAAAATCTGATAGTCCTAGGCCTGTGTTAGGCCTGTTTGTGTCGGCCTGTTTTGGCCTGTTACGTGTCGGCCTGTCGGCCTGTTTAGCCTGTTAGGATCTTTTACATATTCCAGGCCTTCTTAACAGGCCACAGGCCAGGCCAGGCCTGTGTACAGGCCAGGCTTAGGCCTAATAAAAAACCTGTAACAGGCCACAGGCCAGGCTCAGGCCGTCTTGTGCCTTAACAGGCCAGGCCTGTTAAGGCACAAGCCTGGCCTGGCTTGGCCTGATTCCACCCCTATGCCCAACTTAATGGAAATTGATATTTTAGCCAATTATATAAAAATTTATAGGTATTTTTGTACTTAAATAAAGTTTATAGTACTAAATGCTCTTCTTAAAAAAGTCTACGGATAATTTTGTCTCTTAACCCTTTTTTTTTATGTCATATTTGTACTTGAATAAACTCTTTTTTTGTTATACTATCAATGTTTTATACATGAATATTGGATTAATACTTTTTTTATTAAAATATTACTCTTTTCAAGATTATATATAAATATTTTTATTTTATTTTAATTATGATTGGATTGATAGTTCAATAATGATTAGACGATTAGGTTTTGAATCATTAGTCCTGTAAGTGAATTAAACCACTTTTAGCATTATTTTGAGAGAGCAAAACTTCATTTTAATAACTAATAAATACTCAATGAGTGTTTGGGTAACTCTGAAATCATGGTTTCATAAACCCTTTTCTACAAATTAAGATAAAATTCCTTTCACATACTTAACTCATAAATCGTTAAAACTATTCTTTAAAAGCTAATTCAAAACACACACTTAGTGTCTGTTTAGGAAATAATGAAACCAAGATTTCAGAAGCCCTTTCTGTAAATCGAAATAAAATTCTTCTCATATACTTAATTCAAAAATCATAAAAACACTTCCAAAAAGTTAAAACAAACAGGCAATTAGTGAAAATCTTGTACCCCAGGTGATACCAAACACTTTTACTGACACGTTTTTTATGTGTGATGCTATAAGTTCGGCCCCTTTACGGAGGATAGAATTAGTTACAGAATAAAATTAATAAATGCTTGGCTTTTACTATGTGTATGAAAAAATTTCTACGACGGGTTCAGCAACAGGTATAAAATGGCTTTAGTTGCGGGAAGAAAATCGCCTTTAAATAATGTCCTACAAATTTATCCAATCCCTGTAACAAGCACTATTGGTCCAAAACCATGCTTGAAAATAGGTCTAACCACCAAAGTTTTGGGATAGATGTGGTAAACTACATCAAATTTGGGCCTGATCATGATTTCTTTCCATTAGGGCTTGTTTGGTATGAGGGGAGGGGAGGGAAAGCGAACGAAGGAAAAAAAAGTTTGAGTTGAATTTAAAAAAATTAGAGAAGTGGAGTTAAAAATTTTTAATTAATTTTTCTTACTCTTTTATCTTATATATTTTCTTTATTAAAATTTTATTATTCCACTTCTTCAATTTTTTAAAATTCAACTTATAAAAATTTTCCCTCACCTCCCTTCCCTTTCAACTCCCTCACATCAAACAGACCCTTGAGACTCATGTTTGAACCCGATCATGGACCAATCAAATTCAGGCCCAAAGATGACGACACATTAGTTGCTGTTTGAAAAAAAAGTCACTGCCCGGAAATATGATTTAATGAACAAAACTCATTATATTGTATAAAAAGATTATATGATTTAATTATAGGAGATGAATACTTTATCTACTCATTCATATATTGTTCGATATGAAAGTGTTAAAAATAATTGAAATTTTGACGTGTATACCTTTTCTTTTGATTATGTTTGGATTAGCTTTTTTTAATAACTTTTACGACTTACGAAGTAAGTGTGTGAGAGGAGTTTTGTCTTGGGTTTCGCAAACCATGGTTTAGAGGTTTGCCAAACACACATATATAATGGCATAGAATCAAATCCGTGGAGGGGGGAGGGGGAGTGACCTAAGGCCACATAGGCAACCACTGCACCTAGTGGCGCTAGTCTTACCTACTTGACATGTATACTATTTGACATATACAGTATATTCTAAAGAATGATTATTGGCATAACAAATGTTTTTTTTTTAGTTTTTAATCTGGTATCCTAAGTCAGTCCCTATGTCACGGAGAACTCAACGGGCCCAGACTAATCCAGATCCGCACCGGGGACCTTCACTTATGGGCAAAGTGCCAGCCAAGAGGCAAGTTGCATTCCCAAGATTCGAACTCAAGACCCCTAGTTAAGCGGTGAAGTGAGATTACCACTACACCAACCACAATTGATTCATAACAAATATTTTTTTAGGGCAAAAGAAGTACTCATTCATAATTTATATACCAAATGTTAAGAAGTATCGCTAATTTTTTAAGAGGTCGTAAAATACTAAAAAAAGGTTTCTCATATGTAAGAGAAATTCATCTTGGACCTACCCTCCTGGGTATTTTTCCGTGGCAACAGCACACTTGAGTTTCGCAAATGACATTATTTGTGACTATTTTTTTTTCGGGTTATTTTATTTGTAACCATTATTTTATGTGTCCGAGAGATATTTTTTGTGAAGTCTTGCGTTAAGAAAAAAACAATCATGCCCATATTTAGTGCCAGATAATACCTCAAATAAGATTATCTCTAATAGAAATATATATTTACTTAGAAAAAAAAAAATTTAAGGTGCTAAAATAACATTTAACTTTCATAAAAAGTGCAAAAATAACTATTAGAGCAAGCTCTAGATCAAGCACCACGACGACATCTCATGCCGTGGCATGACAAAAGATTGCTCCCTCATCTACTCAGCTTCTTCTTGGGATAAAACGTTCTAAGTGTGGTGAGCATCGAACTATAAATGCCTAGAATCTGTAACCGCGCATGATGACGCTGTTCGTGCTTTGGTTATGGGATTCAACGGATTGGTGTTCATTAGTTCCGCCGATGGACCATGAAGGCTTGGCGGAGGGAAGCAAAGCATTTTTTTTTCCCAAGTGGATTGATGAAGCAAGAGAGTGCGATAACAACATTGGCAACAAATCTATAAGGGACAGTTCTGTATTATGTTTCATCTTATGGGTTGCTATCGAAGCCGCAATTCAGCATCACCACCTCCGATCTCGTCTTCTTACTACTTGTCCGCACCTCATGCTTGGTAATACCTCATTTTCCTCTTTCAATTTGATCAATTCTTCATCTCTCTACCCCGACGCTCTGTTCAACGGAAGTTCAAATATAATGCAAGTTGATTTTTCCTTTTCCCCTTTTCATTGGTCAACAATGAAGGTTGCCACATATACCCCAATAACACAAGTCAGCATCCATGTCACCAATTTAGGTCAAAAATTGCCCCAAAAAGGGTTTAATGTATTGCTTGTTAACGGCGTTAACAGTTTTGTTATCTTTTATCTTGTTTATAGTTGTTTTTACTCTAAAAAATAATTTATAACTATTTTTACATTTTTTTTTATAAAAGTTGAAGGTTATTTTAACATTTTAAAAAAATAATAATAAAATATAATGAACATGAGAGTCTTTTATGAAAAGCCAAAAAGGTTGCCTCCAAAATTGACGCAAGTAAAATTTATAGTGTGTTTGGATTAACTAGATTTAATTGAAATTTCCTCCTTAGGTTTCCTCTGCAATTTTGTTGTAACAAAGAATGTAAACATGTCAGCATCGAATTCAAGCTCCGTATTTATTTATTTATTTTTTTTTTGCCAGCTCGGCCTCGGTTGCTTTCCACATAAAGAAGAAAGAGTATAATACTCCCTCCGGTCTTAATTATAAGATAAAGTTGATTTTTTTAGAGAAATTAAGGAAACCAATTAAATTACTCTAGAGTATTTATATTTATATTTTTTCTCCAAACTAATTAATTTGACTAATAAACTAATATATAATCTAAGGATACTAAAAATATAAACACTCTAAAGTAATTTAATTGGCTTCCTTAATTTCTCTAAAAAAGTCAACTTTATCTTATAATTAGGACCGGAAGGAGTATATGATTTGTGATGATTGGTATAAATGATTACGCAAGAAATAATTTATGTCGGTTTCACGATCCTAAATATAAGAGTTATATAATTAATTTTTATAAATTAAGAAAATAAAAAATCTCAATTAAATAAAGATAAAATTATACACGCTTTAAACCAGTTCCTAATCAGGCCAAGATTAAGAGAATTGATTAGAAATTTATGAATTTTGAAAATTTATCTTAATACGACTAGATGTTTACTAAACCCTTTACTCTTACTCTCTCCTCAACGAGGAATCATTGGATTTCTCTATCCTTCACTCACTCTCTCTCCAATCATCCAATGCCTACCAAATTTCTTGCTGATCAACGTTATGAGGCAAAAAAAAAAATCCTTTGGGTGCTCATGGACAAGTCTAACTTTCTGACGGTTAATTATTGTTTTTGTTTCCATTTATTTGCCCCTAGAATCCGCATGCAAGAAAAGTTATCCAGTGTTATGCTTGAATGCAGGGTGGTACAATCTTCAATTGGTTAAAGCGGTTAACAGCCCTAGGATACACTTGCTTGTATCAGAATGTTCTTGCTTCCTTTTTTCACGTCGTGTGATGGAATAAAGACAACGACGGTGAACAAATAATAAATCATATATAGCTTAGGAGTTTTTATACAACACTCGATTCCATTTTATATTTTTTACCCTTCTGAATCTGTCTTTTAGTTAAGGACAGGGTTATAAAATTATCAACAAAAGCTACGGCAACTAAATGTTTTTTTAGATTAGTGATAGAAATTATTTTTTTAATGTGATTAACATGAATATATTTTTTAAACGCTAGTTTAAACAAACTTATAGTAATATGAGAATGAGGAGAACTATGCAGTAGAGTGTGAGATTGAAGATGTCTAGTTTGTTGAAAACCCCAGCAAGTCGAACCAAGAGAGGATGCAGAGAGGGTGAGGAGGTCGCAGTAGTAAACATTTGGGGTATTAATATAACTTTACAAGAATCATAAATTCCTAATAAAATAAGTTGATTATAAACCTAAATCCAAATTATATTATTTCAGTTGAATTTAATTAGGATTTTTCTTTAAGAAAATTAAATAAGTTGATTATTTATAAAAAATATATAATGGTTTTCATAGAATATCTTATTTAATTATTCAAATAAGATAAAGAAACTATCTCTATAGATGGATTCTTCTCTTAAAAGTGTTACTAGTCAATACAAATAAGTTTGGGAAACACTATAAATTTTGGAGATTAAATAAATAAAATTATATAATCTCTTTAATTAACTTTCATATGTAGTACTTCTTTCGGTCTTAAATATAGGATAAAACTTGTAGTGTAAATTATACTATAAATTTTATCCTATATTTAAGACCGGAGATAATAAGAATTAAGACGGAAGTGAGTAGCTCGATAAAATTATGGAATGGATAGAACGTTTTAGTTTTTGTCGGTTCAAATTGATCGGCTTCACTTCAAAACGAAGCGTGTGGGGCTCACGCTCTGCTAAACGTGTGACTCTAATTTTGCGCACGAAATTGCGGCAAAATCATGAAGAGATCTGTCACCTCCTATCATTCCTCGACACGTGTAATTTCTGCAATGACTTGGATTTTTGTTTTCAGTGGGGCGCAGCACACAGAATCCAATCCTACTCGATAGCGAAATAAAAAAAGAAAAACAAAATCCCTCAACCAAAGCCACTGTATTCTCAAAATCGGATGTGGTCGGTTCGGATCTTTCACTTCTCTCTAATCGAACGGCTATGTTCACTTGTCGGATAACCTTGACTTCCTCTCTGTGTGTGTCTCGTCTTCTTCCGCTTTTCGCACCATTAGTTCTCTGAACTTATATCCCAGAAGCTCGACTATATGCATCTGTACGAAGATACGAACGCCCTCAGGTTTTAATTTTTCTTATTTCTGGATATTTCGGAATGATAGCGTTGGAGTATCTTTCACCGTTAACTTACAGCAAATTCTATATAAATTCGAATTCGAATTTCTATCACTGGCAAGGATGGGGCTTTTCCCCTCAGAAATCGAGATTTTTTTGCAAGAATTCGAGTCATTACGCTGCGAATTTCGTGGCGGTTCCGCCCATTAGAGCTTACAAGCTAGTTAATTTGTCGAGGAATTCAGAGAGGCTAAATTTGTGGGGAGGTTTTATGAGGAACTACGGACTCAGAAGGGGTTGTTGTAGCGTTAGAGCTAATGGTCAGGAAAGCGATTCCACAGCGGCGGGTTCGGGTTCCGGTGAGAAGAGTGAAGCAGCAAACGCCAGTGAGGGTCAAGGGGTCAAGAATTCGCCGACTTCCGGTTCGAATCGTAGGAGGGAGAAACATAGGAAAGGTGGGTGGTGGTGGAGTTCTAAGGGAGGGAAGTGGAGATGGCAGCCCATAGTTCAGGCTCAGGAAATTGGAGTTTTGCTTTTGCAGTTGGGGATTGTGATTTTCGTTATGCGGTTACTTCGGCCCGGGGTTCCATTACCTGGGTCGGAGCCGAGGACTCCCACTACGTTTGTTAGTGTGCCATACAGCGATTTCTTGAGTAAAATTAACTGTAATCAAGTACAGAAGGTGGAGGTTGACGGTGTCCATATCATGTTTAAACTGAAGTCTGATTTAGGAAGCGTGCGGGATAGTGAAGTTGCGGGATCCAGCAAGTTGCAAGAGTCAGAATCGTTGATTAAGAGTGTTGCTCCAACGAAAAGGATAGTTTACACTACAACAAGGCCAAGTGATATAAAAACTCCATATGAAAAGATGTTGGAAAATGAGGTGGAGTTCGGGTCACCGGATAAACGTTCTGGTGGATTCTTTAACTCAGCTTTGGTAAGGAAGTTGTATTTTAGACTCGAGAAGCATTTTATCCTTATATAGACTTAACCACAGGCGTGAAAATCGTTGCTAATATGGTGTTGGAGTAATCAGAAATGTTATTTGCTAATGGTCTTATCTCGGGAAGTAATTTATACATGTATGGAACTGATATATCTGAATTTACAATGATTATGAGGACTTTGTTGCAAGTACAGTTTATAGAGTGTCTAGCATTAGATGCTGTATTTTTTGTACCATGAGGAATCAAAAAAAAAAAAAAAGAGAACACTGAAGGTTTTAATGCTGTTCAATGGATGCTTCTTTTTTAATCTTTATTTTGTGAGGTAAATCTGTCCGTATAAACCCCAGCTCCTTTTTCACTACTGCTAACTATTCGACTGTGCAGATTGATATCTGGTTTCTTTTTATTGTGATTTTATAGTATTATGATTCCGGTTTTTACATAATTGATGTTCATTCTCATCTTTGTTTCTTTTCATTCTACATATAGCGTGCCATGCTCACTACATTACCATGTCATATACACAGATAGCCTTGTTCTATGTTGCTGTGCTTGCTGGGCTTCTGCATCGATTCCCTGTGAGCTTTTCTCAGGTGGTAGATTGCTTGCTATGTCTATTTTAGGCCTTATCCCTCTTTCTAGGCTGTTAAAATGCAACCTTTTCCTGAGTGTATATATGCTGTGTACAGCATACAGCTGGTCAGATTAGGAACCGGAAACCAGGCACCTCTACTGGTGCAAAGTCATCTGATCAAGGAGAAACTATTACTTTTGCTGATGTTGCGGGTGTTGATGAGGCTAAGGAAGAGTTAGAAGAGATTGTGGTAGGCTGGACTCTTAAGCTCATATTCTACACTTCCAATCTGTAGGGTGTTTTAGAGGCTAAAAGTTTTACAGCATGATCTTCTCCTTTCATTTTGAGTTCTTTCCATGATGTAGAATATTTTTTCGCTGATGCCCATGCCAGGAATTTCTTCGGAATCCAGACAGATATATTCGACTTGGTGCTCGTCCTCCTCGGGGTGTTCTCCTGGTGGGTCTTCCTGGAACAGGTAAAACTCTACTAGCTAAGGCTGTGGCTGGGGAAGCTGATGTTCCATTCATAAGCTGTTCTGCTAGTGAGTTTGTGGAGTTATATGTTGGCATGGGTGCTTCCCGTGTGAGAGACCTCTTTGCACGGGCAAAAAAGGAAGCTCCATCCATAATATTTATTGATGAGGTAACAACATGCATTACTGTGGTCATTGGGATGATTGAGTTCAACAACTACTTATAGATATTTGATCAATCAAAATCTGTTTTGGTTAACAGATAGATGCTGTGGCCAAAAGTCGTGATGGCAAATTTCGTATCGTCAGCAATGATGAGCGAGAGCAAACCTTAAATCAGTTGCTCACTGTTAGCATCCCTTTGACACCATTTCTTATTTTCTGATTGTGGAGTCATTCTTCACATTAAGGATAATGTGCTAAAATCACTTTACAGGAGATGGATGGGTTTGACAGCAACTCTGCAGTTATTGTTCTTGGTGCAACTAATCGTTCTGATGTTTTAGACCCTGCACTTCGTCGACCAGGAAGATTTGATCGTGTAGTAATGGTTTGTGTTCTAGCTTCAAAATCCCATTTGGTTTTCATTATTGAAATATTTCATGGCTCTCGATATTTTTAGAACAAGTGCCTCATTTATTTCACCTCTTTTTTTAGGTGGAAACTCCTGATAGGAGTGGAAGAGAATCCATCCTAAAAGTTCATGTTGGCAAGAAAGAACTTCCTTTGGCCAAAGATGTTGACCTCTGTGACATTGCTGCTATGACCACTGGTTTCACTGGGTAAGTGCATTGCTTTCCTCGTCATTCCCTTTTACCTTGAATATCGTAAGTTGAAATTTTAATCTGAATTATTTCATGCATCATTACAGGGCAGATCTTGCAAACCTAGTAAATGAAGCTGCCCTGCTGGCTGGAAGACAAAACAAAATTGTTGTGGAGAAAATTGATTTTATTCAAGCCGTGGAGAGATCAATAGCTGTAAGTCGTGTTTGTTATTCAAGCCAATATCTTTTCATCACTTTTCTATCCAGAGGAATAAGAGACATTTCTCGTTTAAGAATCGCCCTTCTAATTTCATTCCATTCTATTCTCCAAATGGGTCTTAAGTTTATCAGTCTTGATACCGTTGAAAAGAATACGTAGTTAAGGCCATGCCTCTTAGGTCAAAATAGATGTCTTGGCTTCTTTAAACTCATTCATTCTGGGATTGAATGACATTTGAGGTTAAAATGAGGCAGTCACTTAAGGGAGGTTGCTTTTCTAAGACACGTGTGAATCAGTATGGTGATGTTTGAATAGGAAAGAGTAATATATAATTACTAGAGCTATTCAGAGAGATGCAAGCTTAACATGCATGGATAATGATTTAGCTGTGAGCTTGATTTTCAATGGAAACTACATGGGAGATTCCAATAGATTATGCTTTATGATTATGTGGAGATTTCAACCACACAATCTGTGCTGTTCTCAGAGTATGAAGTCATTCTAACAAAGCATCCAGGAATCAGATGGATGCCTTATTTGTGAAACTTTACATGGGAAAGCAGAGAGAGAAAGATTCCCACTACCTGTTGTTTGCCTGCGTCTGTGAAATTCTCGTTGAAATTGATAATCACCGGTCATATCATGGCAATATTATCTGTGCAATAGCTCTATTCAGTTTCATCAATGTGACTCTAGTTTAGAGAGTTGGTCAAGAAGATGAACCAAGCTACTTTTTTCAGGGCATAGAGAAGAAGACTGCCAAATTGCAGGGTAGTGAGAAGGCTGCAGTTGCACGACATGAAGCTGGTCACGCTGTTGTAGGTACTGCAGTTGCAAATCTTCTTCCTGGACAGCCACGTGTTGAGGTAAACCATGGAAGATGCTAGGTTTATGACTAAAATGTTTTGTCACATGTATTGATATTGTGCTTGCTTTCTTTTACTTGTTTGTGTTTAACCCTTTGGGAATCAGCACAAAATTTAAGAGCTGTGCCTGTGCTCATAGTTACTTTGGTAACCAACAATTTTTCCCATGTAGGCTAAATTTGAGATTTATATTATTGTTGGGAACCCAAAAATCAAATGGAATGGGGAATTTCTGTTATTAGCCGAATAACCGGAAATGATCAATACAGCCTCCACAGTGAAAATGGTGAAGGTTATAGGGAAAATCGACTAACCAATCCAGCTACAGTGAAAAGGAATAACAACACCTACGGGATCCTCTCTGACGTTCGAGAGGCCAGAGACTCTCCCCAATCTACTATTCACTCATATCCTTCTTGCCCTCTAGCAAGCACACAACCCTAGATAACTACCCCAAACCTTCACTAGGACCTAATGGGCCGTAGCCTCATTTGGGCCCAGTGTTGCTGGCCCTACGTCTTGTGTACACCTGGGTGGGTTGGTTGTTGGGCTCATCAATTATTCAACCTTTGACAAGCTTTTTATTAATTTTTTATTCATTTGAATGTTTTGAGTAGTTCATGAATAAAAGCTAGGTTTGATGAATGACGTATAAATTTGATTTTCATAACATTGAATAATTATAAACTAAGGCTTCAAAAGGATTGAAGATTTTCATTATGTCACTAGATGCTTTGGGCCTTTGGCTTTCTTCTGATCAATAGCAACTGAGTTTGGATGACTGGTAATCAGGGATTGTGCTTTATCTTGTTTGTAGATGAGTTTGGGTGCTTGGAATGCTATGTATGATTTTTTCTGTTTCTGCAACGCTATGCATGATTTTTTTTTGGTTATTTCTGCCTTTGTGTATGCATGCAACGGGTAAATTATGTATTTGAAGCTGCTAGTTGTTATGCTGCTTATCTTTTCATTAACTACAGCTTATTATAGATTTTTCAGTGCCTTGCTTCGTATCTTTTTGTTATCAGAAACTAAGCATCTTGCCAAGGTCAGGAGGGGCACTGGGCTTTACTTATATTCCTCCAACCCATGAGGATAGGTATTTGCTATTCATTGATGAGTTGCGTGGTCGTCTGGTTACCCTTCTTGGAGGACGTGCTGCAGAAGAAGTTGTATACTCGGGTAGAGTGTCAACAGGTGCACTTGATGACATTAGGCGTGCAACTGACATGGCATACAAGGCAGTGGCTGAATATGGTCTTAATCAGACCATAGGCCCTGTGTCAATAGCCACACTTTCTAATGGTGGAATGGATGAGTCTGGAGGCGCAGTTCCTTGGGGAAGGGATCAGGTCCTGCAGTTTATTTAGTTCTTACTTTCTCTTGTTCAACTTCTTCCATATGCTGATTTCAGTCTGAACACAAACAGGGGCAACTTGTTGATCTGGTTCAAAGAGAGGTGAAAATGTTGCTGCAGTCTTCTCTGGATGTAGCACTTTCCATTGTGCGAGCTAATCCTACTGTTTTGGAGGGTCTTGGTGCGCAGTTGGAAGGTAATATCTTTTAGTATTT
The DNA here is from genome assembly GCA_963855925.1 of Inga laurina. Lineage (NCBI taxonomy): Eukaryota > Viridiplantae > Streptophyta > Magnoliopsida > Fabales > Fabaceae > Inga > Inga laurina. The sequence continues at coordinate 14,244,980 of OY979704.1, read as the reverse complement.
ATTGATATCTGGTTTGGCACTGTTTATGCTTGATAGCCGACAAACAAGTGATGAATATATATTTTTATTTAAATGAATGGTATTATGTATATTGAATTCTTTTAAGACCATGCTATCTCAGAAGAAGTCTTAGGCTAAAATCTTTAAATGCATAGCTCTGGGGGTCAATTTTATTTGTGAGAAGCAAGGATAATGGGTGGGGTGGTGGGGGAGATGTACTTTCTTTTCTGCAATATCCATGGCTTCTTAACCCATTCCCTGTGTCTTTTTTTCCATTGCATTCTATCTCGTCTTCGTATCCCAATCTATTCTGCAATATTTGAGAATAGCCGTCAATACCTTGGTGTAGGTCTGGGATACTCCTTTGTTTCACAGTCCAGGGCTATTTAAACTATCCAATTAAGAATTCTCGAATGTACTCATGGATGCTGTCGTCAATCCTCCCAAGAGGCCACAATTACCGGGAGCAAGCATATTAATGACAAGGAAGGCATTTTTACTATGATACTAATACTTTACTTGCTTTGCTTTTGTGGCTCATATGCTGTATCACACCATTAATGGATAAATGAATGGATGGAGTAGAAGTATAAATAATAGATTCAGGTTTTGATCTTTTGAATTTTGATGGTAGTTCAATATACAGCACTCTTCTGAAGGGATATTTGATGACCTAGATATATGAGAAGCATGCTTACCTTTCGAGTTTATGTTATGCACTGATGATGTTGGATCAACTCTGTTTGGGCTTATTGGTCATGTTATTATAAACTTGTTCTTCAGAAAAGGAGAAAGTGGAGGGTGAAGAGCTGCAGAAATGGCTAAGATTGGTGGTTGCACCAACAGAGCTTGCACTTTTTGTCCAGGGCAAGCAAGAGTCTATTCTCCCTTTGCAAGTGAGTTCCTGAAAAGCTGAAGAGTTGTCTCTTATATGCTAGCAATGTGGGGTGAAACTTGGAGTATTATCTTTGACATACATACATGGCCGAAGCCGGAGAACTTGTTCCCCAGCTCGCATTAGCCTACCCTCACAACTTCTGTATATTCCTTACTAAGGTAAAATTTGGCGCCATTTTTAACACAGCCAGCCTGTTTCGTGTTGACTCGCAATTCTCTCTGCCAAAGCCAAGAAACAAAGATGAAAGAAGTACATACATGAGTGCCTTGTCATGGTTTCATAGCTGTTGTCACTTTGACTATTTTCATTGCATATGAGCAGATAGTGAAATCTGTTGTATATTGACAACTATTTGTGATACCTCGCAGCCTGCAATTGTAATTTTTATACAGTTGTATACATCATGATTTTGTGAAATATACAACTACTTTGCTATATGTTGCTCCAAAGTGTTGTTTTACTGATACTAGATGGAGCTTGAAGGATGAGTTACATTGTTAGTGGCTTGTGAATAATGTGACTTGATATAAATTTTATATATTGATTAAAAGTGACATGGTCAAGTGGCCCTTCAATATAATGCAGTGTATAAAAAGATTTTTCTGTTAGAAAGGACCCTAGGCTGAAAGGAATTGTTCTTTTGTGTGTGGAAGGAACAGGAAATTGACTCCATATGTTGTTGAGTCTGCATCATCACATTGTCTTGTATGAGCAAGTGACCATATCTGACTGTTGCTACTTTTTTGCCCGGATGTGAATGATTACGATGATTTTTGTACTTGTTATGGTAATGGTTTCTGATATTTTTTGAATGTAGACTAAAATATCTGTGTTGCGTTCTCCGTGCATTATAGGCATGTTTGTTTTAGCGATCTGATTGTTTATAAGTTGCTTTTCATGTAAGTTGAGACACAACTTCTTTTACATACATAACTCGTATACCGTAAATTATGATCGAAAAATTATTTTTAAGCATTTTAATCGTCAATCCAGCACTATATCTTTGGACTAATGTTGGTAGAAAAAGCAAATATTGCATGCTTTTGGTGGACCGTGCTCCTTTGTGGATGAGTTTTCTTGAAACGTATTAGTGCCGTGAAAATGATTCGAAAGGAATGGCAATAAGAATTATACAAACTAAAACTTTTCCAATAATAAAATGAATTATTCAAAATAAATTATTAAAAGTTATAACTCCTTTGGATATCAGGAGATTCTTTTTATTATTTACATTTAGGAGTAGAAGTAGTAGCAATTTTTTTGGTTAATTTTGAAAAGTTCGAATCATAATTTTAAGGAATAGGAGTAATAACTTTAAAAAAATTCTGTGACATTTTGTTTTTATGGTGTTTGAGAGGAGTTAATTATTCCATCCGGTTAAAAATGTAAGTCATTTTTCAAAAGAATTTATTGGTTCATAAAATAAATTATTTTCGAAGTAATTAATGTTTTAATGTGACTCTTTATTTTTTTTTCTTATCCTTCAAAATCTTATTTAATAGGGGTAAAATTAATTTTTTTAAATTTAAAATAGAGTTAATGAGTTATCTATTTCTTATTAATTTCGGTGAGGGGTTGAAAGTGACTAATATTTTGAATTGAATGAAGTATATTACATTTTTTATTGTCTTTTATAAAATATATTATATCTATTATAAGTGTTACTCCTGATTTTATAAGTTAATTTGTAACAAAATTCTAATGACTAAAATATAAGTCATTTTCTAGAGTTTGCGGATTAGTGGCTTTCCCCCCTCAAAATAGGAAAAATTCCAAAAAATTACATTGAAAAAATCAAAAGAATAATTCAGTACATTGAAAATGGAAAAGGATAAATCAGGCGGTATCAGACGAGCAGAGGAATCTAGGATTTTGAAATCTCGGCCAAATGACGAAAATGCCCTTCAGCCCTCCATCCCCTACTTCAGAATAACAACATGATTCTCGTAATTAACAATTCCGGATTCGTCATTAACAACTTCAATTCTTCTTTTACAATTCACAAGTTTCAGGCCCAATAACACCACTGATCTCGCTATTAACAACTCCGGATTCGATATTAACAACTCCATTTTCTTCTTTCGCACTTAACAAGTTTCAAGGCCAATAACAACACCCATCTCTTAATTAACAACTCTGAATTTGAAATTAACAACTCCAATTTCTTCTTTCACAAATAACAAGTTTCAGGGCCAATAACACCATCGATCTCACCATTAACAACTCCGGATTCGCTATTAACAACTCCTATGTTGTTATTCTGATTGAGAGCTGAAGGGCATTTTTGTCATTTGACCGAGATTTCAAAATCTCAAATTTATCTGCCCGCCTAACACCGCCTGATCCGTCCTTTTCCGTTTTCAATGTATTGAATTGTCCTTTTGATATTTTCAATATAGTTTTTTGGAATTTTCCCTTCAAAATACTCTACATTACACATGTTGAAGAATAATCATGCATCATTATTAGCCATTTATTAGAGGTAAATTTAAAAAAAAAATGTTAGAAGACAATTAGCAAAAGAAACTAATTGCAATAACCTTACTTAATATGTTTAAGTGGCTAATGATGACTTATATTTGGAACTAACATATTAAAACTTAAGACAAACAATAGAACTCAGCCTTGACCTTAAATAGAAAAATAAAGAAAATCCTACCTTCGTAGTCTTAAATATAGGTGCTGGATGACGTGTTTATTTTCATTTTAAATATAAAACTTAAATCTATTTTACTTCCTAAATTTATAATTTTTTTTAATGTAATCTTATTAATTGCACATAGTAAGGGAGTTTTGGTCAAATATAGTTTATAATGCACATGATTAAAAATGGTATTTTAGAAAAATTAACACACATTTATTATAAATAACTAATTTAACTTATTTCAGTAATATTTATAAATTAATTATCTAACTCATATATTAAATCATATATTACATAAGGCTGCGGCGGATTTTAACTTGACTTTTCCGTGTAAAAATAGAAGATATTCTTGATGGCGCATGGACGTGGAAGACATATCCCCGATTCCCCGTGGAAAATTCAATCACTTTGTTCGGTGGCACTCGCCGCTCTCTTTGACTACCACCAATTTTTTTTTTTTTTTTTTTTGGTTGGACAAAAGCTATCACCAATTTAACATCAATATAAATTTATAAAAAATTATATTATCAATTAAACTATACATAATCTAAAAATCTATTCATAAGTCATGAATAGGACAATTTATCTCAATTATAGTGCAAACAAGGCTCATAATCTAGTTATAAATAATACTCTAATTTCTATTTTTTATGCGCCATGCCGGTATATAAGAAAACGTGTCTTTTTACATTTAATAAACACAAAATATTTTATTTAAAAAAAGGGGAAAACGACATGTTACCCAATTCTAATTAACTTGGACAGAATTTGAATTTAACTTGGATTGCCCATGTAAGAGAAGTATCGATCATTTAAGGAAGTGACAGAATTTGAATTTAACTTGGATTGCCCATGTAAGTGACAAAAATTCCATCTCATTTGAATTGATAGGATAAGGGTTTGTTTGAGAAAACGTTGGAAAAACACATTTACGCAAGTTAAGATAAAATTCATCTCACAAACTTATCTTATATATTATAAATTACGTTGGAAAAGCAGTTTCTACTAATAATCCAAACAAACACTAAGGTCATATCTTTTTTTAAAAAAATATATACTTCTTCTCATACGAAATATAGGTGATAAATAACTATATTAAAGATAAAATATTATTCTTTTATCATATACCATCAATAGACAAAATTTAGACTCTTTACCTGCCAACCAATTGGAGGCTCCTATTTTTAATTCACAGGGCACATAGATCCAAAAGATGTATTATCCGAATTCAGTGTACCTTTTTTTTTTTTTGTCAATAAATTCAGTGTACTTTGGAGCTAATGCATTTTAGTGGTTAACTCGTCATCTTAATATTGGTCCTCTTCATCTGCAACTTTTATTGCCAGCCCGTCTGGAATTCCTTTGCACTGTATATTGGTTAGCTAGATAAAACTTTTATATTTATCTTATATGTAAAATCACTTAAAATAAGTTAACAATCCTCACAAGGAGTTTATCATTGTTACAAATATGAATAGAATTGTGGGTGTCCATGTTTCCTTAAATAATTCTTACCATTTACTATTCTTCTAATTCATCTTCTCACTCATATTCATAATTATTTCCTAATGTCACATTTAACATCATGGATGAAATTAACCTTTGATGCGCAAGGCTGTCTATAATTAAGACATTCATCTACAATGATGTATTAATTCATGAATGTAAGAAATTCTTTTCTTGTCCTTGTCTCTATTATTTCTCTCCTATACCTCGGTATTACTTTTTAAGTTAGATTTTTTTTATCACAATCATGAATGGATAAAATAATTCTAATACCTTCTTGGTATGATGTGGCGTCCCTTACAAAAAAAAAATCGGAAAGTTATTTCCTCCGGTTCTAAATATAAAATAAAATTGATTTTTTTAAAGAGATTAATGAAATTAATTAAATTACTTTAAAGTATTTATATTTATTATTTTTTTCTTCAAACTATTCTGCTTAACTTATAAACTGATATATAATCTAAAGATACATAGCATATGATATGTTTAAATAACTTATTTAACTCCCTTAATCTAAAAAAAAAAATTAATTTTATCTTATATTTAAAATCAGAATTAGTGTATAAAAGATCACGAGAGACGGGGGCAAAGCCACGTCATGTTTCATTCTGAACACTTTTGCAAAATGAGGATGACGCGAGGTGGTCACGCTATGAATAGTGTTTAAAAATAAATTTTATAATTAAAATATAGAAAATTGGATAATATAGGTGTTTGTATAACGAATTTATGCTATCTTCAAATCTCTGCGACAGGGATCAAACCAGTAGATAAAGGTTTAACAATCCAAGAGAAATTTAAAAAAACACAGACATTTGTGTTAATAAAAATAACTCAAACAAAATAAAGTAATATTTCTCTTATTCTTACAATAATTCCTTTTTTCTTGATTTAGATTATACTTATTGGAAAGAAATCCAGAGTACATTAGCCACAGGGCTAAGTAAGGAGTCCACAACCCGTGAGCCCGCCCGTAGTCCGGTGTAATTGGATCACTTTGAGCCCACCCAAAAAGGATCCATAATGGGGCGGGTGAGGCCCTCCTATTTAAGGCTTAAATGGGCGGGCTATGGGTATACCATTGAGCTGCCCATATTTGCCCATTTAATTGTTTTTTTAAAAAAAAAAATAGGAAACCTCGGTTCACTGTATCTAATACTCCAGTCCACTAGTCCCACCCCAAATGCCCCCCACCTCCGACCTCAGTCACTCACCGCTCACTCACCAGACAGTCAAATAACGCCCCCCCAATTGAGCGTTCGAGCTAATAAGCTCAATAGCCTATTTGAAAAAAAAAATGTAGTGTTTGGTTTCATCGGTGAGCAATCGAGCTTAATTCTATCTTAATAGTTTTTGCCATAAGCTCCATTTCTTAGCTTTTACTGATTTAGCTTTTGGGGAGAATGAGAATGGTTAAAATATTTTTTCAGTTGTGTCCAGTGTACTATCAGATTTATTGCAATTTTACCCTTAATGTACTTTTTTTGCTACAGAAATTAATTTCAACAATTATTTGGTGTTTTTAACCCTTAAAATATTTTTTCAACTATACCCAACTTTAATGTACTTTTTCAGTTCCAAAAATTATTTTAAACTATTTTTTGGTGTTTTTAACCCTTTAAAATATTTTTCCACCCACTCTCTCTTACTATTATCACAAAAGTTACTTGTGCTTAAGTCAATCCAAATAAGTTTTCTTTTTGCAAAAGTCATTTATACAATCGTTATTCCAAATATAAATCACTTTACACAATCGAGCTTTTACCAAAAATAAAATTACCAAACGTTAAATTAAGAAACTCTATTTTTCCCATCGCCCTTCCAAACACACTCAAACTAAATCTAATCCCTAATTTCCCTTTTCTTTCCCCAACCCCCGACTACGCACGCAGGACCTCGAGATGCCGAGACTGAGATCCAAGAGATGAGAGGCCGAGACGCGAGATCCCTTTTTTTTGTCTTTGTGTGTGAAGTCTCGTGCTAAGACCGCTGGTCTCACGTAGTTATCACTGAGTCATTGGTCTCTTTTGAGTCAGCGAGCAATTGAAAATATTTGGAAATTCCTTATTCTCTTCAGTGAAACAGAAGTAGCATCATTGGTGTCTGTCTGTAGAACTAGAAGTTTGTCTTCTGAATTCTGAAGATCATTTAAGTTTCAGAACCTTGTCTTGTAATGTGTTTTTGCATTCTTCTTCTACTTTGACAATTTGAGAAATTCGAATAGAGAAAGTGAATTGCTGTGCTTAAGAACAAAACAGAGGGAATAGATTTTCACTATTACTAACAAGTCTGCTGAAATCTCTTACATAAACTAGTATTGTATGCTGATTGTTTACAGCACACCATGCTTATCAAATCGTGAATCAAAACGTATCGGGAATCGTAAAATTCATGATTAATTATTTAAAATGATATAAATATAATGTTCATATAAGAAAATATTAAAAGTTTGTAAATACTAGTAATTTAGTATTTTAAAGACAAATAACACTTTAAATTTCTTAAAGCTAACATTTAAAGAGCAAATATCAAATGATCAAAATGACAAATAATGCCAAAGGTCAATTGAAATCAATTAAGTCACTGACAATCCAATAAAGAATGTAATGGCAAGGAGAAAGAGGAATGAAAATAGGGTTATGATGGGATAAAAGGAAATATACAAAGCACAATATTTTGATGTGATAAAGGAAATACATATAATTTTTTTTGGAAATATATAAGGCACAATATCTTGATGTGATAAAAGGAAATATATATAATCTTTTTTCTACACAATAATATTATTTAATTAATTAAATTAAAGAAACAATATATTCCTAGATCCCATAAATTATGGAAATCGCTTAGTCTAAATAAAATTATGTTGAAATATATCAAATATCATTAATTTATGATAAATATTAGATTTAGATATTTTATATATAATAATTTATATGTAATCTTTTTTCTTAAAAAAAACGTAATCTTAGAATTGGATTTCTTCAAATCAAAAACTAAAAAAGGTGAATGTTAAAAAAGCATAGATGCTGGGAAAATGCGGAACAAATTAAAAAAAAAAAAAGCTGAAACATGGTCGTGAAACTGAAAGAAACGGAAAGAAAATATGGAAAATAGATTGGCAAAAAAAACCCGTGAAGAGTCGTGTAGGGAGGGGAAGAACTGGGTCGCGCTCAGATCCAACTTGGATTTGGCGCAACCCATCATCTCCAACACGAAGCAGAGAATCGCGCGATTCTCCTGGGCTTCACGATTTAGGCAATTCCGGCGAGAATCGCCTGATACAACGATGATTCAGCACCAAAACGAAACAAAGAACCGATTCGCATAGTTGGAAAGTACTTCTGAAACCTATCGTGCGATTCGTATCTTGATACAACCGATTCTAATAACACTGCTGCCCACTCTATTGGGATAACCTTTTGGCTTTATTAACCTTTAATTGGCCTGAATATATTTTTGTTGTTAGTAAAACAAATTTGTCCTTTATCTTCTTGAATTTCGAATGATATTCTTGCTTGATCAACAAGAGCACTTGTGATTGTGCTTTTTTTTGTTAGAATCATTTGGCAGTTAAAATAATATAGAACGTAAATTGGAAAAAAGAATAAAATAGATTTTTTAGATGAGAAATGCTTTTCAATAAACGGTTCAATATAAATAGGTTTCTTATAATCCGATGAACCCGCCCATTTAAGTGTTGGCTTGTTTAACATGGTTTTATATAGATTGAAGCATAGGTATGGGCAAACCCATGCCTATGTAAAGTTAAAGAGAGAATTACATAGGGGTCCCATGGAAGCTAAAATATGAAGAAATGGTCCCGGGAAAATCTGAAATTACCCTCAAGTCCTAATGGACCATTTTGTAATAAAATCCAGGTGAGAAATGTCACAATTGCCCCCTGTCAGACAAACAGTAAAATAGGTGATTAAATGCTGTAAATCACGCACATTACGTCCGGAAGAAGTCTGGAGAAGGCGGGAAAAACTCAGTAGAGATCAACAGCCATGGTTGAAGATTAAGGTAGGGAATTCATGCCATCCACTGTCTTGTCTTAATTATTGCATCTGACTCACATATTATGTTTAGTTGGTAAACATAGCTTTAGGTTTTGATGGAATAAGTTATCTACTTTTGATGGGTATTGTCCTGTGTATGCTTGCAAATTATAAAGGAAGATCTATTAAATGCAATGGATATGGTTTGACAAAGTTTGCATTGTGTTTGAGTATGGTTTTGTATGCTCTGTTTTTGGTGTTATTATGCTATGTTTTCTGGTGTATGGTGCTGTATTTCTGCAATATAAGAGGTAAGGAATAAAGATATGGGTCAAAGATTTTGGGCAACATGACATGATTTGCGTAGGAAAAAAGAGTTGTTAATGGAAGCAGCGATAGTTGTCAATGGAGGCGCTTTAAGTTGTTAATGACAGCTAGAATTCATATTTAAATGTTTTTTGTGACAACTAAAGGTTTTTTTATTAATATTTGTTTTAGTCAAGATTTTTGTGGGCATTGTCCTTCATATACTTGCAAGCTATAAAGGAAGGTCTTGTAAATGCAACAGATATGTTTTGGCTAAGGTTTCAATATGTTTTGGTATGATTTTGTATGCTCTATTTTCTGGTTCATGGTGATGTGTTTTTGCAATAGAAGAGGTAAGGAATGAAGATAAGGGTCAAAGGTTAGGGGCTACATAACCTGATTTGCGTAGGGAAAAAAGAGTTGTTAATGGCAGCAGCGATAGTTGTCAATGGAGGCTCCATAACTTGTTAATAACAACTAAGGTCATATTTAAATGTTCCTTCCTTATGGTGTAATGGTGTTTGGAATGGGGCTGAAAAGTTTGCTATGTTTTTCGGTATTTTGTGCTGTTTTCAGTCATTATAAGTGGGATTTAATGAACAATGTGTGAAATATGTGTGGTTGGCGGTGTTGATTATGTAGTAAGAAAGTGTTGTTAATAAGGGCAGTGACATTTGTTAATAAGGCTGCTGACATTGTTAATGACAACTTTTTTGTGCAGTAGACAGCAGAGATGGCTACGACGTCCGGCAAGAATCTACTATGTTTCTTTCATATAAGGGGAAGGTTTGAAGTCAGTAGAGATGGTGATTTAACATATGTTGGTGGAAGCGTCAGATCTAGAACCATTAAGCAAGGAACAAAAGGGTTTATCATTGTGGCAGGTGCAATGAAGCTGGCCACACTGTAAAGACCTACAAGAATCCTAATCCAAGCTGATAAATCATGGTCGTTTTGGTTCTTTTATTTTGGAAAGTGTATGTCATAGTATTTGTGTAAATATGAATAGATACAAATCCATACTAGTTCTATAGCAATGGTATGTGACTTTTGTCTTACTTGTGCATTCATTTTTAGCTGTAAATGAAGGTTGGATATAATATGGCTTGGTATCCCACTTTCATTTATGGAAAGTTGTAATGAGTTGTAAATTATGTTGTCAATGTATGGACCTAAAGTTATCAGTGTATGCCCATGGAGTTGTTAATATATATTTATCCAGTAGTGTTGACATTTGCGTTACGCGCTTTCATGTTTTGCAAGTTTGAAGCTGATGTAAATTATGTTGTCAAGGAAGGGACGTCAAGTTGTCATTGTAGGCCCATGGAATTGTCAGTGAACGCCCATGGAGTTGTTAATATATATTTATGCAATAATGTTGACATTTGTGTAAACCACTGTCATGTTTTGAATGTTTCAAGTTGATGTAAATTATGTTGTCAACGAATGGACGTCAAGTTGTCATTGTAAGCCCATGGAGTTGTTAATATATATTTATGCAGTAATGTTGACATTTGTGTAAACCACTGTCATGTTTTGAATGTTTCAAGCTGATGTAAATTTTGTTGTCAACGAATGGACGTCAAGTTGTCATTGTAGGCCCATGGAGTTGTCAATGGAGGCTCATGGAGTTGTTAATGAACGCCCCTTGAGTTATCAGTGAAGGCCCCTTGAGTTGTTAATAAACGCCTCTTAAGTTGTGAGTGGAGGCCTATTGAGTTGTTACTGAACGCCCCTTTAGTTGTCACTGAAGGCCTCTTCAGTTGTCAATGGAGGCCCCTTCAATTGTCAGTAGAGGCCCCTTTAGTTGTCACTGGAGGCCCTTCGAGTTGTTAACACACTTATGCTGTTATGAATTGTCAAGTGAGTCTCAGTGTGTGTTTGGTTTAACTTTTACTATTTACGAGGTGAAACCTAGGTTTGGGAAATTCTGAAACACTCACTCAATGGGTTGGTTCGATGGCAAGCGATGCACTACGATATGGTACTAATTGAATAAAAGATGTTGAGACAACGAAAAACGTGCATAAGCAAATTGCTAACACACTCGTGCCACGGCAATTGGCCCAAGTGCCATGGCACCTGAGAAGTGTGTGTAGCAATGAATTCTCTGGTGTGACGGCACTTGGGCCAATTGCCTCGGCACTAGGGCATTCTTATATGAATAAACTACAAGCATCTTTTTTCTTTGACTGAATAAAGTAGCACATTCTTCTTCATTGCATAAACTAGAAATTCAATAAGGCCACAAAGTTTCAACAACATACTAGGACGCGAACATTACAGAGAAAAATATTACAAAGCTTCTTTTTCCTTTCACTTAATAAACAAGTAGCTTCTTCAATGCATAAATTGGAAAATCAATAAGACTACAAAGTTTAATGTTAAGGATTGTAGCTCCAGATAACAAGGCATGTTCTTGAGAGAGTTGACGGCTAACTCCTCCACAAGGGGTGTCTTGTTTAAAAGTCACATTCTAGCTTTTTTTTGCTTCAAATTTACAGGGCATCTACAATGGACCAGGCCAGACTTAGCACTTCAAATGGAGCTTTCTTTGCTATATCTTTCCTAATGAGAGGACAAGAATCAGTCATCTAGAAGTAGACAAATACATTCTTGCCTTCTGAAATTAAATTTAATACATACAATCAGGTATGTAAAAATATAGGAATTATACTATTTGCAACATCAAGCAGAGACTCGCCATTGGCGCCCTTGATCTAGTTTTGCTTTTTTTCCCCCTTCCTTTTTTATATAACCATTTTTCCCTTCTCCATCTTTTTTACCTGCAAATAAATTCAAGGCTCATCAAATAATGACAAAACATTAACTCAAGTACTTACTAAGCTGAACAACACCTTTGGTTTGAGTGATAAAAGCAATAAGTGCCAATAACATGTTATGTGTTGTCTAGGTGAAATATAAAGGTGAAAGTCCTTAATTCCTCATTATAATGTTTTAAAACATGTCTATTGATTATTTCAGCATCCTAAATCAAACTGTAGTACTTGAATCACTTGCTTAGCATTTTACACGTCTCAAAACAAAACTTTTGGATTTCTTCAGGCTTTTCCATCTTTGTCAAGCTCATGGAAAAGCAACACACAAATAGGAAAGACCCTTGGCGCTTGACATCACAGTGGCTTGAAATCACTTGTCGCTGTATGATAAATTCTATGAATAAAATGGTCATAGAGTTAAAAAGACAACTGTAATTAGTTTTATTTTCATGTATATTCTAGCTACTGTGTTAATAAGAAAGACCCTTGGTGCTTCAAAACACAGAGGAAAAGTCCTTATAATTCCTTTTTGCCATATGCACTTCACTTTTACTCATACATTGCTTCAGGTAACTGAAGTCATGAGTATTATGCTCCAATTGTGTGAAATCTCCTTTAATCATTGTTTTATGGAGATAAAGAGAGAAGAAGACACAAAAGGAGAAAAATGTACTTAAATAATTGTTACAGATAGTAAAAGCATTTATGGACCTTCCAAAACAGCACAAAATATCAAAAAAAAACATTGCAAACTTTTCAAACCCATTATAAACACCATTACACCACAAGCAAAACATTTAAATATTACCTCTAGTTGTCAATCTAGTTGTCATTAACAAGTTAAGGAGCCTCCATTGACAACTATCGCTACTCCTATTAACAACTCTTTTTTCCCTACGCAAATCAGGTTATGTAGCCCCAAACCTTTCACCCTCATCTTCATTCCTTACCTTTTCTATTGCAGAAACACACCACCATGAACCAGAAAATAGAGCATAATGACAGCAAAAACAGACCATACAAAACCATACCCAAACACATTGAAACCTTAGCCAAAGCATATTTATTGCATTTACTAGGCTTTCCTTTATAGTTTGCAAGCATATTGAGAACAATGCCCACAAAAATCAGACAGTCTTTTTCAATTTATCATGACCAAAACAAATATCAATAAAAAAAAAACCTTTAGTTATCACAAAAAACATTTAAATATGACCTCTAGTTGTCATTAACAAGTTAAGGAGCCTCTATTAACAACTATCGCTGCTTCCATTAACAACTCTTTTTTTCCTACGCAAATCAAGTCATGTAACTCCAAACCTTTCACCCTCATATTCATTCCTTACCTCTGATATTGCATGAACATGGGTATGTCCATCATAGCTAGTTATGAACTCATCAAGCAACTATTAATGAGTATCTTAAGATGGGTTATTAACACTTGGGAATCAAACATACTGGATCATAGAGACGCTCACAAACACTTGAAGAATCAAACAACAAACATACCATGGTTGCAACAAAGTCGTGGCTTCTGCTCTTTCGGAGACTGCTTAAGTCGAAACTTAGGGCTTTCTTTCGAGTAAATAAATTGAACCAGCAGATGAGGAATCATTTGCGTTCAGACAAAAACTGGCAAATTTGGGAGGCAACGACTGGCGACAGCGACTGGAAACAAAGTGCGACAACAACGACGACCGAACACAATGGCTGCGAGACTGCCGAAGTTGGCCGGCGAACTGTGGTTATCAAGTTTCCACAAAGAAATTGGGGCTATCATGAAGGGGGAGAGGAAATACCTAAGGATATTTGTGACTTTTCTCATTTAGAATTTTCCGGGACCATTTCTTCATATTTTATCTTTCATGGGACTACAGTGTAATTCTCCCAAAATTAAATAGATTTAGGGTTTAGGGCGGGCTATGTAAAGTTAAATGGCGGGCTATGTGTTTAGGTTTGGCTGCCTAACCGCCCATTGCTCTCCTCTATCTGCGGTTTACCGATCTCTGTAGAGGCCGCCAACTCCCGCACAACGTTTTGGACATTGGCGCTCTTTTCTTTCACTCAATCGCTCGCTGTGGTAGATTTCGGTGGCAACACTAAGCTTTTTCACTCAGGTTCCCTCCAACCCTCTCGGCTTTAGTAACATTTTTTCATTCCTTTTGTAACAATATTGCAAGTTTTGCTTATATTTGGTTTTAATTTTAAGGAGGATCTTCCTCGTGCTCTTTCTGTTTCTGCTTTGTAAAGGTGAAAATCCTCACTCCATTGACGCGGTAAGGTTGAATAGAAATAGGTTAGGAAGATATAGCGTTGATAACTTCGGAATTTATATCTGTGGCACGCGCCGACCATTTGGGGAGGGATCTGCTTCTCCAATGGTAAAATAGATTCCTGTGGTGTCACGTTCGTGTTTGAGCGTTGGGTGCTTATGAAAATGTACTTTATTTGCTGTTCTGGAGCTTCGCTGTAGGATTCAATCGTCGGAATGATGGTTTAGTCTCAATCTTTACCCACTTAAAAAAAAAAAACGGAAAGTTTTAATCGTTAGTATTATTTAATTACACAACTTTGCATGTCCTGAAGCTGTTAACTCTCCGACAATTTTATCTTTAACTATATTTCAAACATTAAAATTTAAACATAAGTTACTTAGATTGGGACTTGTGTGAGAGGGAAGTGAAGGAAGAGGTAGCTAAGTTTTTGGTTGAATTTGCAATCTTTGACTCCTACGGGTAAATCTTACCTTTATCTACCAGGTACATAGGATCTATGATCATCCTTACTGGCCCTTTGTTTTCCAGGTTCTGAAATTTTTCTTCAGAGCATTTTGGCCCTTGTTACCACTTCATTTGCCCCCTCCCTTTCCCCGGGTTTTACCTGTATAATCCCCCCGGTTTTTGTGTCTGGTTTAAATTTAGACTTGGAAGTTAGAACAAGCATAGCTAGATTAAAAGCTGTTTTTCTCATCATGTTTTCTTTTATCTGCATGTGGCTCTCGGTCCAGAAAGCCCTTTTTCTCCAATAGAAATGTTTAAACAATGAAAACCACTTTCTGAAAATTTGTTGCGGAGGGTTTATATTTGCTGTTATTGTTATTTTAATACAGGCCATTGGCTTGTATAAATGCTTATGATGATAAATGTAATTTCATTTTCTATCGATTTATGTATGTATCTTTAGACATTAAACATGCATATCTATCGTCCTTGAAGTGAAAATTGGTCAACTTTTAAAACTTGAATTTCTCTAGTTCAGCATAAGGATGGCATCAGTTCATGCTAATGTGACATCAGTTGTTGGCAAGAACGGCAATCATGTTTCTAAACCAAAGCTCCCTGGTACTGCATTCTTGCCTGGATTTGATGTGATCGGGTGTGTCTCCAGTACTTCGAAGAAAGAACTTGTCCCATTTTCCATGGCCTTGGGCCCTAGAGCCACATTGACATTTGATCCTCCAACTACTAATTCAGACAGAAGCAGCCAAAAGAAGAACACTGTTGACCCTGCTTCTCCAGATTTTCTGCCCCTTCCCTCCTTTGAACAATGCTTTCCAAAAAGCACAAAAGAGTACAGGTATGCCTTGCTTGTGTCTCTCATTATTTTAGATGATTATTTGGTTTTATTTCCAGCTGCCATGGCTTTCCAATTTTTCATAGTTGTATTCTGATTAGTTAACATATAATATCATAAATATGTCTTCAAATGACTCAGGCTTTTATATTATGATGTTTTAGGGAAGTCATACATGAAGAAACTGGTCATTTGCTCAAAGTTCCCTTTAGACAAGTTCACTTGTCTGGGGATGAACCACACTTTGATACCTATGACACCAGTGGCCCTCAAAATATAAGCCCAAGGATTGGTATGCTGATCAAGCTTAATTCTACAAATTCTCTATATTGCAATTTCTTTTGACCAATGTGGTTTAACTTGGGCTCCTACGGAATCATGACTAATTGTTTTTTGGGTGATCAATCTGCATTTATTCTTTGTCTTTGTCTATCAATATTTCCTGGTTACCTTGATCTTTCTGTTTTTGGCAATTCATGCTATCTTGTTCTCTGTATTGATTAGACATTACAGCTAAATTTTTAGCAATGAATTCACTAAGATGCTATAAGTGGATTGTATGCATTCTTGTACCTGAATATTTTTGTTTTTCTTTTTTAAATGGTAGTCTAGTATAAGGTTTTAGTGTAGTTTAGGGTTTCTCATTTTCTCCAATTGACTTTCATTATGTACTAAACTAACCAAGGCTCTGATTTCTCAGACACGGTGCTGGGCATGTACATGCATTCATATAAATCACATTGCAATATAATGTTGCAAATGAAAGATAGTCAAATCAGAATTTTCTTTTTAAATTCTTTTATTATCTCAACTTCCTGACTTCTTTTACTGTTACTAATTTCTTAAAAGACAGAAGTGAATTATGGGATTAGTAACTACATTTGAAAACTATATTTTAGTGTTTCTATCACACCAAGCCTTAGGAAAGACTTATGGTTTCTTCTTTTGGTGAGTTTTGATGATCAGGGCTCCCTAAGTTGCGCAAAGACTGGGTTGACAGGAGGGAGAAAATAGGTGCACCAAGATTCACTCAAATGTATTATGCTAAGCAGGGAATCATTACTGAAGAGATGCTATTTTGTGCTGCCCGCGAGAAGCTCGACCCAGAGTTTGTCAGGTCAGAAGTTGCTCGTGGACGAGCTATCATCCCTTCCAACAAGAAGCACTTGGAACTAGAGCCCATGATAGTTGGAAGAAACTTTTTGGTGAAAGTAAATGCAAATATTGGAAATTCAGCTGTTGCAAGCTCTATAGAAGAGGAGGTCTACAAGGTTCAGTGGGCGACTATGTGGGGAGCTGATACAGTCATGGACCTCTCCACGGGTCGCCACATTCATGAAACTCGAGAGTGGATCCTACGGAACTCTTCTGTACCAGTTGGGACTGTACCGATTTATCAAGCACTTGAAAAAGTAAATGGAGTTGCTGAAAATCTCAGCTGGGAAGTTTTCAGGGATACCCTGATTGAACAAGCTGAACAGGGTGTTGATTACTTCACCATCCATGCAGGAGTGCTTCTAAGGTATATCCCATTAACAGCAAAACGCATGACTGGAATAGTCTCTCGAGGAGGATCCATTCATGCAAAGTGGTGCTTAGCTTATCACAAAGAGAATTTTGCTTATGAGCACTGGGATGACATCCTTGACATTTGTAATCAGTATGATGTGGCCTTGTCCATAGGTGATGGGCTACGACCTGGGTCCATTTATGATGCAAATGACACTGCTCAGTTTGCTGAACTCTTGACGCAGGGAGAGCTGACCCGTAGAGCATGGGAGAAGGATGTGCAGGTCATAAATCTTTGATGTTTCTTTGTAGTATTTTGCTTATAAATCTTTGGCAAGATAAATACCAGTCTTTAACCTCTATTTGAATTGAACTCACAATACGTACATAAATCTGTTGAATGCCTTTCTTTTCATCTATTGTTTGGTTTATCTCAATGGCTTTTCATCTGACTACCTGGACAGCTCTTGTTTATATTATACGCTTGGGTATGAATAGACCAGTGCTCCAGTGAGAAGGATATTTCAATTACTCTTGAATTTCATACTGTTGTTAAGGCTAGTAAAGTTACCGGTTGCTCTTCCTGTCAAACTTTAACATGGTGCATTGTTTTTAAGAAAACTTGCTCCGGGATTGCCCTATCTTTGTCATACCATAACCATTACATACATCAGCTGAAGGAATACCATTCCTGTCAATACTTTGGAGAAAATGAGCGATTTTGTTTTCTGACTTACAGGTGATGAATGAAGGACCTGGGCATATACCAATGCACAAGATTCCTGAAAACATGCAGAAACAACTGGAATGGTGTAATGAGGCGCCTTTTTACACTCTTGGTCCTTTAACTACTGATATAGCTCCTGGTTATGATCACATCACCTCTGCCATTGGTGCTGCCAATATTGGAGCACTTGGCACTGCTCTTTTATGTTATGTGACTCCAAAAGAGCATCTGGGGCTGCCAAATCGGGATGATGTGAAGGCAGGGGTTATAGCTTACAAGATATCTGCTCATGCAGCTGATTTAGCAAAAGGTCATCCACATGCTCAAGCCTGGGATGATGCATTAAGCAAGGCTAGATTTGAATTCCGATGGATGGACCAGTTTGCTTTATCATTGGATCCAATGACTGCTATGTCCTTCCATGATGAAACACTACCATCAGAAGGTGCCAAGGTGGCCCATTTCTGCTCTATGTGCGGACCTAAATTCTGCTCTATGAAGATAACAGAGGATGTGCGTAAGTATGCTGAGAAACATGGCTATGGGGATGTTGAGGAAGCTTTAAAGCATGGGATGGATGCTATGAGTGCTGAATTTCAAGCAGCCAAGAAAACTGTCAGTGGGGAGCAACATGGTGAAGCTGGCGGAGAAATTTACCTGCCAGAAAGTTACATAACCTCCAAGGAGGGGTAAGTTTTACTCCTGCATTAATTGTAAATTACACCTTTTCTAGTATGCCTTACATCATTAGAAGCATCTTCACTGTCTTATGTCAATAGAAATAAGGTGGACTTCCTTTCTTTCCGTTTCTTTTCTTTTTTTTTTTTATGGTTTAAGTATCTACAGACACCTTAGTACTTCACTGCCGCATCAAAAATTGGTCAGCCTGTTATGTGACAAATAAAACGAGAGAGTTAAGGGAGGTTAATGGGCAGTGAGTTAGTTAATTGGGTTTTGGAACTATGGTCTATATCCCTTTGTTTCTCCCTCTTTTTCTCTCTTTCCTACCCTTTCTACTCATCACCGCCATTTGATTTTGATGGTGTCCCATCAGCAGATATGGAAATGTCTTATGAAATTTCTCATGCAGGGCCATATGAATGGAGTGAATGACCGGCCATTTGAGATGGAACTTGGAGCTGGTTGCATTTTAGGCGCGTATCAGATTGGTGAAGAATAATTTTCAAGTTTCAAGCTGCAGGAGAATTGTTAGACAATTTTTTAAAACTCTATCCCTATTGTGTCTGGTGTCCTATAATTTCCATGAATAAACCTATCAATTTCACTAGTTTCATCTTTAGATTTGTCTTCGTCTTTTGGGAAATCTTATTAACTTCCAAGATGCACCAGGGGTGCCTTCATCTGCATGAGCTCCGGCTATAAAAGCTTGGATGCTAGCAGATCAGGCTGAGATAGTCCCTTTGAACCTGAACAGGGTAAAGCCTGCGTAGGGAGCGTGCATTGTTCTTTTTTCTGCGTTTTTGTATGCATTTGCAGCAGTGCAGGGAGTTTGCGTTATAATATGGTTTGAGCTTAGCTGATTTCTGGGAAGCAGATTCTGCATGATGACCATGAATTTGCTGGACCAAACGTTTACATAAAGAGATCTGAATATTGTCTCTTGGCACTTAAAGTTGGTGACCTACCATGTGAAGGGTAATTCTATGGAGCCTTCTGTTTCTTGGAAGATTTCTATTATTAGATGCATGCAGTGACAACATAAAGATGCATCTAATAATGAGAATGTTTAACCTTTTCAGAAGTAGAATTCTCTATATAAAATTTTGTTGAAAAAAAACCGCTTACATCGTAACATCAACAAATTTCAGATCAGAAGTACTGAAATTTTTAATTGAAGTATGCCTCTGCGTGTCAAATTAAAGATATATTTTTGAATCATGATATTCTAACTCCGGTCCTAAATATAAGATTTCATTACATTATGAACGAGATTTTCTAGTACAGACTAGAGGTCGGATATTAAGCAATACTCGTCCAGAAATTCTAACGTACTCTACAGCATGAAGTATTATTGAAACCGAGATTGAAGTCATATCTTAACCACATCCTGTCTTGTATCTCATATTTGAATGGAATATTTTTATCAAGCAAATAAGCTCTTTGGCAGTGGGACCTTGTTATAAGTTGTGTACTCATTTGAGATATCTTATTTTTAGGCAATAAGTGTTTATAAATCGTGATTTACGGTATATGAGGTAAGTATGTAAGAGGAGTTTTATCTTAATTTACGTAATAAGTGTTTATTAACCCCCCAATAAACAATACCAAACACACTAAGAAGCTTCCCTATTTTAGTGGAACTATGAACTACTTGTAAAGTAGAATCATGCAATTACACTTTATCGATCCTGGGCGACAGAATTCAACTTTCTTTTATGTATTAAAATTGAAATCCTACAAACTTTGTTTGTTGGGTTGCCTTTTTAATCTTTCCAAGTTTCACATTTACATGCGAATGCAAGACGTTGAGTTAATTGGTAAATAAGATCTACAAGTGTCAGCTTGTTCATACATGGAATTACTCCTTTCTTGCATACTGGTGTTTGTGGGAGAATAAATTTCCCCTTTTATCAAAAAACTCTTGGGAGTAAAAGTGACTTGTAAATGAACATTTATATACGTAATGATTCGTTTGGGATCCGCTATCTTATGATTTGAAATTTTGCGGGCAACTATCGTGTACTTTTTAATTGTACATTACTATAAAATGATTATAAGTACCACAACCATTGTTCCTCTCTTAAAAGTAGGACTAGGTTCTTAGGTATTATTACAAAATAAAAAGAGGAACAGTAATGTACCAAAAAAAAACGGAGCACAATATCTGTCAATTTTCAATACAAAAATGTACCTATGTATATAAAGAAGATGATAAATCTTGAATTAAGTACATATATTAATCACTACTGTGAAGTGAGGGTTAAAAAGAAGGGAGAGAATAAAAATGAGAAGTGAGGTTTAAAAGGATGGAGTAATCATTACCACAAAGTAGTTAGAGGTGGTCCTGGTTTTGCTTTCCTCCAAATAACTGCAAAACCATTGGCAGTTTTCCGGTCACTTGTTGAATCATCAGTGGGTCATCCACCCACACACACACACGCACAAATTAATTAATTGAATTAAAAAAGGGGTTTCTTGGATAGTAATTAACTTAATATGGCTCATCCCCACTACCCACAAAAGCTGAAAAGGATGAGTGCGTGGCATTGCAATGAATCAGAAAAGTAAACAAACAATGGAAAGGTGTCACACTAAACATTTGTATCTTCCTTCCCTGTTTTTACCCATTCAACCTCTTTTCCCACCGCCTTAACCCATTTTCCTGTCCTTCTCAATAAAAAAGAAATTGCATTTGACTGTGAAACATAGAGGTAACAACTAGTGGACAAGAATAGATTTTCCCCCCTTTTTAACAGGGAGTTGAATGTGTAAGGGAAAATCTTTGAAAAAGAACTTAAAAATGTTAAAAGAATATAAAAGTGTTCCGAATATTCATAATATTAGAGAAGTGTGAGGGTATTATTTATTCTTTTCAAAATTAAATCGATGGTATAAATATCCTTCTGAGTTTAAAAAATGTACTGCCATTTTTTTATAAGGGTGTAATAAGTTCATATAAGGTTTTAACAAGTTCTGATAAGATTTTTCATAAATTCCAATTCAAAAATCACCACTTGCTACAATAATAAGATGTTAATTCCTATAAGGTTTAACAAGCTTATAATTATCATAAGATTTTCACAAATTCCAATTGAAAAATCACCACTTGCTATAATAACAAGGTGTTAATTCCTACTTATGATAAGGTTTTTACAAGTTCATATTAGGGTTTTAACAAGTTTTGAAGAGATTTTCACAAATTCCAATTAAAAAAAATCACCACTTACTATAATGACAAGGTATTGATTCTCATTTCTAATAAATGTTTTATAAGTTTATACAAGGCATTAACAAGTTTTGATAAGAGTTTCAAAAATTCCAATTCAAAATTCACTACTTGCTACAGTTGATAAGATATTGACTCCTATTTCTGATAAGTGTTTCACAAATTCAAATAAGATTTTAACAAGTTCTAATAAAATTTTATTAGAAGTGGGAATTTTAAAATTGAAAATTAAGTGACAACGTGGTATTTAATTTTGAAAAGGATAAATCAGGCCTCACACCTCTTTAACATTATGAATATTTGGAGCACCTTTTTGTCCTTTAATATTTTTAATTTTTTTTTTCCATGAATTTTTCAATGTTTAACTACTTTTTCTTTCACTTGAAACTGAAGAATGTAAATGGTTTGATGAAGGTTATGAATATTTTATCACACACACACACCCCTTTTTAAAATAAAGAACCTCTCCCTCACTGCTTAATTGCTATTCCTCCACCAAACCCTGCTTCTGGGTCTCACCTACACTTTCTTCTCTTTGTTCGCAACCACATCAACATAAAAACACCTTCTCATCATCCTCTGTTTCACTTATAAGCATGAGCAACACAATGAGCCACAGAGGCTGCTTCAATCGCCAAACAAGCTTCTCATGGTCTCAGAACTACGCCTCTAGCAGTAAGAATCCAGCTACGAGCAGGGACACAAAAAGCGGTACCTTCGGGTTCTTTTCAGATAAGTCTGAGTTTTCACCTGTGGAGTTTCTGAAGCATATTGCAGAGAGAGTGGCTAGAGCTATACGATTTGTATCCGAAGAGAGGAGAAGAAGAAGAAGCACGACAAGCAGAAAAGGAAGAAACTTGCCACAAGATTCATGTCCTTCCTTGGTAAGATCAGATTCAAGAGCAGGTGGTGGTGGAGGCTCTGTGGATTCTTACAGGTCTGATGCTGTGGAGGACTGTATTGAGTTCATGCATTCTTCCTTTTCAAGATCAAATTCCGCAGCCAACTCTCGGAACACTTAATGAACTTGCTTTGAAGATTATGGTGTGGTGTGTCATATATGCTTTCAAGTGTTTATTTATCATCTAGAATGTGTTTAGGCGTGCAAAAACAGGAAGCATATATAGAACTAATAGAAGCTACCTCCAGAAGAAGGCTACCCTGTTTAGTAGGGATTTTTAAACTTGTTGGCGATCAAATCAGTTATAACATGTGAAGAATTAAGTTGATCTATTTTTCTGTTATGAGCTGAGTTTACTTTATTGGGATGTTGTTTTGCTGAGATTCTAAGGGTGTGTGCATTTGATTTCAGCAAAATAATCATTGGATTGTGAAACAAACACTTAATGGTTTCTTTTGTGTTTTTCTTGTTCTGTCTTCCTTTCGGTTGCTTCACTTTGACATTTCAGGGGAGAATCCAGATGGTTTCAGTCTTGTTCTGTTCAAAACTTCAAACAGTGATCTCATCTCACTTTCTTTTAGCATATGGAAAATGGATGGCTGGGATCATAGACAAGACAGGATTGAAACTCTCTGAATCTGAACAGTGTAGGAGTACATATAAAAAATAAAGAAAAAAAATACATTCAGGCCTCCAACAACAAAAAATATGAAAAAATATTTCTTGAAATTTCAAAATTATATTTAATTTCTGTAAAACTTTTTACAATAAATTTTAATTTCGTTGACAAGTCTATGGATGTCCGTTGATAGGTCTATGGGCCCGTCATTAACAAGTCAAAGGGTGCGTCATCGACAAATCTAGAGACATCTATTTATAAGTTCAAGGGACGTCTATTAATAAGTCAATGATTAAAATTTATTACATAAAAATTTCACAGGACTTTTTTATAATTTGAAGATCTTGAAGAACATTTTATTCATTTTTTCTGAATCATTTTTTATTTTTTTTATTATTCGAGATTTAAATATAATTTTCTCAAAAATAAAAGACAGTGAATAATTAAAATTGAAAATTAAGTGACAACGTTGTTTTTTAATGGACATTCAATTCACATGTTGGCTGCAACCTTCTCTGCTTCTTCTGCTCCGCTTGTCCTCTAAAGTCTAGTAAAGTTCAATCTTTTACTATTCTAAAACTTGAGTCTGACGAAGGCTATATGTTTCGGTACTGTCTGACTTTCCCATCTCATCATATCTGAATTGTTAAATTTAATTTGGACGGTTTAAATCTAAATTTTTAAAAATCTATATATTTTAATAAAATTATTTTAATAAGTATGAAATATAAAATAAAAATAATCCCTTAATTATTATTCTTCCACAAAATAATTATTTTATTTATAAAATTATCATTTTAAAAAACCTTAAATTTAAACCGTCCAAGATCAGATAAAGGAGGGCCTATATTTGCAGGAGATGGATATGAGAGCTAGGCACAAAACTTCTACTTGGTATTGAAACCGGGCTAAAGTGCAAATCCGGCAGCGAAGTATTAAAAAAAAAATAAAGTGGTTCTAAAAGTTTTTTTTAGTCTTAATATCATCTTAAAATCTTAAAACTTAACAATGTTATCCACATTTAACCATAGTTAATTTTGACTAAAAATTATTTACAGTGTAGCCACATGTATTCTAATTTTTCCAACTCACCGTCGCCCTCGCACCTCATCCTCTCTCTACCCCTTGTCTCTCCCTCCTTCGATATTTCTAAAGAAAAAAAAGAGGTTCTTGTAGCACACACTCGCTGTACTTCTGGCCGGCCACCACGTCTCTAGAACACCGGATCCATGGCAGCGGCCGTCCATTTTCTTGCCGTCCGTCCTCCGGCAGTGACCGGGCTCTGGATCCATGGCAACTCCTCCCCAGTATCCCGATTGCAACACTAATGCATGAGGAGTTCAAATATTAATGCAAAATATAAACTTAGATTTGGACAGGCGAATGCTGAAAGGCATTAACAAAGAATCCGGCATAAAGAACTTACGACAAGGATGGTAATGGAGGAAATAAGTAGCAGAATGAAGAAGGCTCTTCTTAATTGGCAGAAGAAGCTCAGGAGGAACAGCAGCACCAGCCAACATGTACCTGAATATCAATGCCTGCAACTCCAGCTCCTGCCACCGAGCCTCACTGAAATAACTTCCCATTCCTAACACAACCCAAAAATAATTCCATGAGAAGGAAGCAGAACAGGAAACAGCCAAAACACAGATAAATCTGAAAGAAGAGAAAGCAAGAAACTCATAAGCTAATCAAACTTTAACTAGTTTCTCTCACACAGGATTTTCTTTTTTTTTTAAAGAAAGAAATCTCACTTGGAAATCTGGGCGTGGGTGATGAGGAATCAGGAAAAGTGGAGAGGGAGCTGACTTTGGAGCTGAGTTCAGCAACGAAGAGAGGGCGGGCAGGGGAAGAGGGAGTGGGAAGGATGAGGTGCAGTGATGAGTTGGAAAAATTACATTACATGTGGATACCTGTAAGTCATTTTAGTCAAAATTAACGGTCAATATTATTAACTGTGGTTAAAAGAAGAGCAAAACTGTTACGCCTTAAGACTTTAACATTGGGACTAAATACCCTTCTAATGTAACATTACTCTCTCACGAATATTATCGAGATAGATTTACATTTGAATCCTATATTTATAAGCAACTGAGAGTAACTGACACAGTGAATCAATGTCTGCTTGAGGATGATTTGTGTGTAAGTCACATTGTCAATATTGCAATTTTTGCTCTGAGTAGTTTTTCGGTATTCTCTCTCTTGAAATGCATGCACATATTCTCCTCTCTGATATGAACGACCAACCTCGCCGGAAGTTGCCGCCAAATCGGCCATCCGACACCCTTGCTAATGGCAGTAAAAAGCAAAAAAAAAAAAAAAAGATTCATCTCAAGAAATTTTTGACACTCATATGTCAGATGAGGTGCCTCAACAGAACGTATCTGAGGAAACTAACTCCATGGAGTACAACCAGTCTACAGCCCAGTTGCAAAATCACAATGCCATACCTTTGCTTTCCTATAAGGACTCTCTCATTGGCTTCAATGAGGTAGCTAATGGAGGGAATCATATAGAAGATGAAGAACTTCTATCTGTCTTTAATAAGGAATGGGAAATGCCAAACCTTACTGATGAAGTTCGTGCTCTCATGCAAAACCACCCTGTAATTCCAGTCTCGACAAAGGAGTACAATGAGTGGTGCAAACCTTGGAACACCTCTTTGATTATCAATGTGTTAGGTAAGCGTTACAATGTGTATGCTTTAAAAATCTACCTTAATCGCATATGGAACACACCATATTTTGATTTGGTAGACCTGCCCAATAATTGCTTCATTGTTAGATTTCTTCAAAAAGATGGGTGGGCACACTTGTATCAAAAAGTATTCTATGAAGGTCCTTGGGTTGTTCAACAACATGCCATTATGGTTCAAAAATGGACCCCAAATTTCGATCCTTTTAACAACCCCTTGGGACGGATAATCACCTGGGTTAGCATTACCAATATCCCTATGCAATGTTATAATACAAAATTCATCATAAGATTGGGAAATAGGATAGGGAGAATAATTAAAATTGATATACTTACCCCTTCGGGAAATCAGTCCGCTACTGCTAAGATCGAGAGGGGAAAATATGCCCGTGTGTGCGTTGAACTCGACCTCCAAAAGAGACTAGTTTCTCGTGTAATAGTGGCTCATTCAGCTTATTAGGTGGAATATGAAGGCTTGGGGCTGATTTGCTTCTCATGCTGCTGTTATGGCTATAAGAAGGATGATTGCCAATGGACCTATGCCGAAACTACTAAGAAGAAAGAAGAGCAAACCCAGGCCGCCCCATTGGTGGTCACAACATCATCGTCGGAAGTGAAGTTGCCCAGCACTAATGATCATTTCGGGCCATGGATGTTGGTCGGAAATGCGAACCGTCTTCGGTCACCACGAAGAAACACGCCGATCGGCACTTCAATGCAGCTAGCTAGTCGGCCGAACAAGCGTGGAATAGGGGACTCGTGATTCAGAGCGCTGGCCGACCTCAACGATGATGAGGTGACGGCGGTAGATCCAGTTGGCATGACTATCGATCTTGACATCGGTATGGCTGAGTTGCAGAGGTGCCGAATTGAGGAAGAAGAAAGGGGGACATTGTTCGTACCAGGGGGTCAAATCTCAGGTAAGACACGCAAGGCAGGGAAATTAAAATCACAAACACAGTCAAAGAGTGGGGGTGTAGGTCAAAGGACGAATGGACCGATCTCTATTGGCAAAGTCCAATATGTGAAGAAAGCAATTGAAGGTGGTGGAGTAAAGAAGGATAAGGTAGCAAAATCCGATGGGCCCGCTAGAAGCACAATGAGCTGAAAGGAGCATTCTATCAGGGATCATGTGATTGTAGAAGGTATTATAAATCAAATTGGATCAACCCAAATCTCTTCTCCCTTGCGTATTGCATCTCATGGCTCTCATGATCAACACAAAATGTCTTATTATTAGAAGGGCTAGAAATTATGAATGTACAGGAATCTGATGCATTTTTGAAAGAGAAGTGCGAACATAGTGAACATGTGAACTACACTACCTCTCTCCTACCCCCGAGCTCCATGACATTAGATGACGATATAGGTGATGACTTCATGATCGCAGAAGCTGGTGAGTTGGATTCTCACGATGTCGAGTAAGTTTGCCTCTGATTCTCATAATTCTTTTGTAAATATGATTATTGCAACTTGGAATTATAGAGGGGCTGGGAGTGGGTACTTTCCAACCACCATCAAAACTCTTGTGAAAGATAATGCAATTGATATTTTATGTCTTCTTGAAACTCGGGTTAGTGGTGATAGGGTAGACAAGGTGACTCAAAAACTTAGCTTTAGTAATTGGATTAGACTTGAAGCTTCAGGCTTTGCAGGGGGCATCTGGATTCTGTGGAATGATATCGACTCTCAAGTGGACTACATTCTCTCGACTACTTATCTTGTTCATTGTAGGATCTTTGATAAGAAAAAAATGACACTTTTCTTACCACTGTGGTCTACGGTGAACCGGTTATTACTAAAGGAGAAGGATTATGACACTCTCTTTAGGCTATTGCTAGTAGTATTGCAAAACCATGGCTGGTTCTTGGGGACTTCAATGCCTTCATGAAACCAGTCGATAAGATTGGAGGTCGTTGCCCTTCAATTCGGTTTATGAAACAATTTGCAGACTGTATTAAAGCATCTAATTTACTGGAATTACCATTTGTTGGGGAACATTTCACATAGGAAAAAGATGGAGTGAAGGAACGTTTAGACTGGGTTTTTGGGAACTTGGCTTGGGAATTAGGACACCCAAATTATAAAGTTCTCCATAAACTCCGATATAAATCAGACCATAGGCTTCTTATTGTCTCTAATATGACCAACACCGCATGTAGCAGATAGAGACGTTATTTCAGATATAATGCTGAATGGGCCTTGGAGGATAGCTTCTCCAATGTTGTTTGTCAAGCTTAGGATAATGAAGATTGGTTTAAAGGGAAGCGAAGATTTGATATTAAAGCCACTAGATGGCACTCAACCACTCTTGGCAATCTCCACAAAAAGAAAGTGAACCTTCTCAAGAGATTTAAGGGCATAGATAGAGCCAGGCAGAATAACACGCTTACACAAGCTTGAGAGAAAACTCTGGAAAGATTACAACAAACTAATTGCACAAGAAGAGCTCGTTTGGTACTAAAAAGCTCGATGTAGATGGCTGGCTTGGGGAGATAGAAATACTAGATTTTCTATGCCTCCGCTACAATCCAGAGGAAAAAACAAAGAATTGAAGCTCTCAAGATGCAATTGGCAATTGGATTTTTAATCCTCAGGGATTATGTGACATGGCCGGGTAATTTTTCAAAGATTTGTATACTAGCGATAGTAGAGTCCAAGACTCGTCTAGCTAGTTTACGGACTTTCCACCTCTCACAAACCCGGATGTTGAGACCATCTACAGGGGAGTGACGGATACTGAAATTAAAAATGCAGTTTTTATAATGGGGGCTCTCAAGGCCTCAGGACCGGATGGCCTACAAGCCCACTTTTTTCAGTCCTAATGAAATATCGTTGGAAATAGAGTTTGTACCCTTATCTGGGAAATTTGGCATTCTCCAGAAAAGGTTCGGGATATCAATGACACTCACCTTATCCTGATTCCCAAAATTGATCATCCTGTGAGCCTAAAAGATTTTCGTCCTATCTCTCTCTGTAACGTCATTTTTAAGATTATCACCAAAGTCATCGCTGAGAGATTGAAAGGCACGATGGCTTACCTGATCAAACCACAACAATGTAGCTTTCTCACTGGGAGAAAAAGTACTGATAATATCATTATTGCCCAGAAGGTTAATCATACCATGCAGGGTAAACGAAGGAAAAAAGGTTTTGTAGCTGTTAAAGTTGACATGGACAAAGCCTTTGATAGATTAGACTGGGGATTTATTCGCTCTACTCTTGTCAAGGTAGGAATCAAAGAATCCTATGTGAATCTTATCATGACTTGCATTTCTTCCGCATCTATGGAGGTTAGATGGAACAACACTGAGTCCTCCATTTTCCTTCCTACTCGCGGAGTTCGTCAAGGTGATCCTCTCAGTCCTTATCTTTTCATCCTTTGCATAGAGAGACTTGGACAGTTGATTAACAAAGAAGTCAATCAGGGGTGATGGAAAGGCCTTAGATTCAATTGACATTCTCCTATCATTTCCCACCTATTCTTCACTGATGATCTTCTCTTGTTTGGGGAAGCTTCCATGGACCAGATCGAATTAATGAGAAATACCATGAATACCTTTTGTCAAGTCTCGGGCCATAAGATCAATTTGGCTAAGTCTAAGGCTTTCTTCTTAAGATTTGTCAATTTTAATCGAGCATTAGAACTGAGTCAATGGTTAGGCGTTAGGATTACTGGAGATCTTGGGAAATATTTGGGTGTTCCCCTACTGTACAAAAGAGTTACTAGGGCTACATACTATCCTACCCTTTTAAAAGTCTAGAAGCGTCTAGCAACTTGGAAAAGTAGGTTCCTCTCTATGGCAGGAAGTACGGTGCTAGTCAAAGCTGTCCTCTCAGCCCTCCTAAGCTACATAATGCAAACCATTTTACTCCCCAAAGGACTTCTGAAGGACTTAGAAAAGGAGAACCGTAGGTTTCTCTGGAACCAAGGTCAAAGAGGTAGGAAAATGCATCTCATTGTATGGGATCAAATTAGACAAGATAAGGATTGTGGTGGTTTAGGTATCAGGGATTTGAAGAGTCAAAATATTTCCTTCATGAAATTATGCTGGGGTTTACTTAATAAACCAGATGCTCTTTGGGTAAAAATGCCTTAAAGGAAAGTATGGATGTGGAGAAGGAGATTATCCTATTGTTTATTGAAGGACGAGCTCCTCCAATGTCTGGCATAGCATTACCGCTATTTAGGGGAAATTTTACAATGGGGTAGGAAGAAGATTGAAGAGTGGTAATACTTGTACTGTGTGGTAGGACCTCTGGACCACGTTGGATGCTCCCCTAATCTACTTTGTGACTAACGGTATCCATCGTTTGGACCCGTGTGCAAAAGCCCGTGATTTTGTTCTAAATCATGGGAGGCGGAATGTTCAAAAATGGAGTGAATTCCTTCTATAATGGGTGGTTAATATCATCAGTAAAGTCAAACCACCAAATAAGAGAGGACAAGATATTTTTTGTTGGTGGAATGCTTCTGATAGTAACTTCAGTATCCAAACTGCCTATAAATTTGTGTTTGCTCAATGGGAGCGGCATGGACCTACTCCGTGGAAGAAAGTCTGGAAGGTACCAGTAGTAGAGAAAGTCAAGATGTTCTTATGGCAAGTTCTTCATGAGCGGCTGCCCACTAACTCACTCAGAGCTATGAGAGGCTTAGTTACTAGTGATGAGTGCCCATTCTAATGCCAGAGAGCTGAGAGTATCCTTCATATCCTCTGAGATTGTGAAAGTGCCTGTGAGGTGTGGCTTCATTTTATTGATACTAACAATCGTTTTAGATTTTCAGTCTGATTTGCAGGTGTGGCTTAAGGAGAATATATCCAAGACCATGATCATGGGTCGCTTTCGCACATGGTTATGGCCTAAAACCTTCAATCTTATTTGCTGGTCTTTATGGAAGAACAAATGCCGCGGAATTATGGAGGGCATTCGAGCACAACCCTATGAGATCATTCATGTAGTTATGTACCTGATGATTGAATCCAGCTCGTATGCTGCCTTCAAGCACCAGATTTTCCAATAGAATGGAGAAGAGGATGTGGTTTGGCACCTGCCGCCGGAAGGAGCAGTTCACCTTGACACAAATAAATATGTTAATCACCAGGGTCTTGCGACTTGTGGGGGATTGATACGTGATGAACGGGGTCACTAGGTTCTAGGATTTCAACGGAAGCTAGGTTCGCCCCTTCAACTTCGGCAGAGCTATCAGCGCTTTTAACTGGTCTCCAAATCTGCAAGGAACGCAACTTCTGCAGGGTTTTAGCATATACGGATTCTTTGGAATTGTACCATATGATCATTCGAGATGTGAGTATCTACCATTCGCTAAGGACAGAGATCAATGCTGTCAAAGATCTTTTATATTCTGACTGGGACGTGGAGATTCACTGTGTCTCAAGAGAAAGTATTCAGTGTGCTGATTTGTTGGCAAAGGATGCTCATCATCTCAATACAGACTTGGTGGTCTTATCAGATCCACTTCCACAATGTCTTTTTTATCTTGTTCAGGACCATAATTTTGTGGTCTAATTTGGTCTCTTGAACCTTGTTTTGTAATATCCAAGTTATACTTTGCCGTCTTTTTTAAACAAAAAAAATATTGCAATTTTTTCTCTAATCTCTACGCTTGGTTAAATTTTTTGTTTTATTTTTATTTTGTTTTTCAAATTTTGAATGATGACGGACCGATGGCCACCGGATCTCTGTATCCAGTTATTTCTTGCTTCTCTTTGGCTATTATTTTTTAAATTCCAGAAATACTATATTGTTATTTCAACTCTAAATATCAATATTTTACCCAAAAGAAACTCTCAATATCAATATAAAAAATTTAATCAATCATATTCTTTAGGAAAAATGGGTTAAAAGTAACTATTTAGATATTTTATTAGCCAAAATGAGTTGAATTTGAGTGGATGCAATCATTTTTGTAATAACATTTTTTTTCATTCACATAACTTAATTTCTATAATTTTAATGAGAGAACAAGTGTTAAATCAATTGAACCAATTGCAGGCCAAAAAAAAAAAATGAACCAATTAAAAAAGAGCGAGTGCTATATTATTGCGTCGACAGACTATTGACCTATAACAAAGAAATCATTTATCTGCCCTGATTAAAAGGAACATACTTAGGCGTAGTTTTAAGTGATTATTTGCAGGGAAAAATGAAAATATATTATTAATGACATATCATGTTATATTGATGAATAATAAAATTAACGGCATATGCATAAATTTAGAAATTTAGGAGTAATTTGTTAAATTTCAAAGGCTAAACATAACCTATTCATTACACAAAATCCAATACTATATGGTATAATTTGGTTCAAGATAAACCAAGTAGAGGACTTAAATACTTAATTTATATGTTTAATATGAACGCGTGATTTTTAAAAATTAATAGTATTAACTTAAGGAGTTTATTAT
This sequence comes from Inga laurina, assembly GCA_963855925.1. Classification (NCBI taxonomy): domain Eukaryota; kingdom Viridiplantae; phylum Streptophyta; class Magnoliopsida; order Fabales; family Fabaceae; genus Inga; species Inga laurina. Next base: position 14,212,484 of record OY979704.1, on the reverse strand, counting down.
AAAATAAATAACATGTACAAAATTCATTTGTCTTGATTTAATTGAAAACGAACACCTTATAAAAACTCAAACGAAGTATATAAGATTAAGCTATATGCAGAACACTGTGAAGGAGTCATGAATGGCACTATTCCGAAATCGTGACTCATTATTTACATTCTGTTTGATTTAATGAGCAGAGCATTTAGCAGTGTGTAATACGAATCACAATTGCATAGAACAGTAGCTACAAATTAGGGTTCCTTCTATAATCAAAAGATCGAAGCAAAATAGTAACACAGAACAGCAATAATCAATGCATGAGTTTATGTATTATATGAATGAGGTACTTGCGAGAGAGAGTATGTTTCAATTCTTTGCAAAAAGCCCTCCGAATCCGCCGTTCTTCTTCTTCTGTGGCACCGCCACCGAGTTCTTCCGGCCACCGGTGGTTCCTCTTCCGCTGACGGTGCCTCCTTCGTTGCCACTCTTGTCCTCCACTTTCTTCAGGATAGGATCGGTCTCGTAGAACTGATCTTCCTTCTGCAACCCTCCCAGAACCCAATCGAGAAGGCCTTTCTCCTCCTTGCTTCCTCCGGCGCCCTTCGCTGCCGTTGCGGCGAAGACTCTTACGGTTGGAGGAGCGAACGAAAAAACCACAGAAGCCATTTTTTCGTGTTCCTGAGTTTGGAGATTGGAATTGGAAATGGTGTGATTTCAGTGGTGTGAGGGTCGTCAGTGCCTGGGCGATGATGTTATTATGGTACTTCTTTGTGGCTATTTCTGTTCAGCCAATGTGACCCCTTGGATTGTTACCCAAAAACATGTGATCCCTTGGATTGGGTTTGTGGTCACCACGAGCTCTCTGGGTAAGATGTCTTATCTTGATTGTTTCTCATTTTATTTGCCACCAAAAAATTGTGGTCTCCACTGCAGCTGAGAAAAATCAAGCCCCTTAAAAAAGAAAAAAACTCCTAAATATAAATTTATTGAAAATTTGACGATCATTTATCTATCCCAGAAAAAAAAAAAAAAAAAACTGTCCTGCTTCAGGGCTTGATTCTTGCCTTATGGCACACTTGTTTTCAATACATTTATAACAAAAAAGCTAAAGATGAGAATTGGACCTTTTTTTTTTGGTTAAAAAAAATTTAGGTGAGTTGAGTCTAGGAAACTCACCAAGGCTAGAGCATTCTTCAGGGTTCAAAGAACACATATAAATCACTTACCAACAAGTTCTCATATCAGTAAGATTTAAACCTACAATCTTATGATTATAAGTTAACTCCTTTATTATTAGAATAACCTTTATTTGGCAAATTGGACTTGAACAAACATTCACAGTTAAGCCCATCAAACTCAGTCATTAGATACCACAGTTTTGGGTTCATAATTTTGGTCCATATCTTATAAAATATATTGGTTTATGAAACCCAAAGGGTTCAAACGGCTTCCAGATCCATATTGAAATGAATGGGTCTTCTGACGGTAAGTTCTACTAATGACGGCGCTACTCAACATTCCTGAATGATGTGTTAGACTTGCACCCAATGTTGGCATGTTTGTATATGTTTAAAATTGATTGAAACTTAAAAAAAAGTTGAATGAATGAGTTCGAGCATTTTAAAAAATCCGCCTACTTACTATCAAGCACTTGAATCAATTGGTTATGGGTTGTTCCAACTTAACCAGTGGTTTTGTATTCAAGCTTTGGGTATACAATCGCGATAATTATTTAGAAATAGCGAAGTTTCCCCATTATAGACCTACATTCCCGCTAATCAAACTAGTCAGTTGCTAGTAACGCCAGAGGAAGGGAGAGTATTTGATTAATGATATGAGTAATTTGGTAATTTAACTTTCAAACTTCACTCTTACAAAAGAGTTAGATCCTTATAAAGATATGAGGGACTTTTGGGCAATAAAATTTCTTAAAACAGGGACTCTTAGGCAATTTTCTCTTAATTTAGACAAACCATTGAAGAGAGAATTAATTAATGCAGGGTTGGTTTAGTTACCTCAGAAAAGGGCCAAAGAAGGCGTTGGGTGTTATTTCTAACTTGGTGGCTTTCTTGGTGTCAACGTTTCCCTACCACTCCCACACAAGTTTCAAGTTCTAGTGAACCCTTTTTGGTATTCTATACTCTTCTTCTGTGGATATCTATGACCCACAGATATATCTATTTATTTCTGTTCTAAATTTTGCAGTAATCCCACATTTTCCCACTTCGGTTAAACCATCCCTAACTACTACTTTTTTCTCTTACACTCTTCACACACCCACTGTGATCAGCTTCCACCAATATAATATATATCAAGAACAAATAAAACAAGACACGCTTTCAAAGATCATTTGTCTAAGACAAGTCTTTTTTTGAAGCATTGTAGAGTCAAAATGCTAATGCGTGCATAGGTTAACTCAATAGAAGCATTAATAATGGGATTTAATCAAATAACATAGATATATGACGACGTGTTTACAAATTAAATCCGCCGACTCGTTTTAAAAATAGCAAGGACTTCAAATTAAAATTTAAGTAAATAAAATGAGCTTTTGTAAATGGTATCTAATGGCAAATAAATCTGGATTTGTCTTTTCTCTCCACTTCCCACCTCAACCATTAGATTAAATTTTGAATGGCTAGGATTTAACATTCAACAAAATATTTTACGGACTCTTAAGTAACTTATCAACCCCGTACGTGATATATATACATTACGGGCTCTACCAACAAAAAATCCTTTCTTAAATATCATAATTTTATCAAAAAAGTTTTAACTTTTGTCATTTATTAATTGTTGGTGGGGTAGGAATTCAGATGATCTAAGTAGCATGTAAAAACAGTGTCTTTAAATATTACTCACCTACATTATTATGCAGATCCTTCCTGAAAAAATATGACGTAAAAAATAGTGATCAAGAAAATCTAGGGATGAGCATCGGTTTTTCGGTTCAGTTTTCAGTAAAAACCGAAAAAACCGAACTACCGAAATAAAGGAAATTCTGAAACCGAACCGAAACCGAACAATCGAAATAAACGAACCAAAATAACCAAAATTATTCGGTTCAATTTTGGTTTTGTAAGAAAAAATCGAAATTTTTTTAGCCTTAATTTTTTACTTCAAATATCTGAATTTTCAACCAGCAAAAATTAATACAAATTATAAAATTGAATAACCTTATTAAGATCTAAAAAAATATTATATAAAACAAAGTATAAACAACATATTACATATATGATCAATGTAGTTTGGAGTACCCAATATTTCAATAATGGAACCAAAAATAGGAAGATTTTTGAGAGACGCAGAATAATTATATTCAACATTACTTAATCTAAAAAAAGCATAACAAAAGTTCAAAATGATAAATATCCAATGATATATCATTCTTTGTCTTACATCTGGTTTTTCGGTTGTGGTATACTTTTTCAATATCTTCGGTTTTTTGGTTTAAATCGAAATTTTTTTAAAAAAACCGAACTGAATCAAAAAACCGAAGAAAACCGAACATGCACCGAAAACCAAAAAAACCGAACCGAAAAGACCGAAATTGATTCGATTCAGTCTTCGGTTTGAGTTTGGTTTTGCTCACCCCTAAGAAAATCAATGGAAGGAACAGGGAAGGATTAAATTATGGGGAGGAGATCACAAAACTAGAAAGCTACCCCGCCCTTCCATATATGGTAGTGGTCATATGGTGTCAATAATAATGGCGTAATAAATTAAAATGAAGGTGGCAAAATTTAAAACATTTTGACAAATAATAAGTTGCTGGTGTCTTGGCGGTTTACAAAATTAATATATATGGTTAAAATATAATAAAAGCCATTAATTCCTCTTGAAATAATCATTTGGCTCTTGAAAGATCCAACGTTGGTTAACATCTTCACTAGTCAAATAGCGAGCAAGCCATATTGAGCATGCATTCATATTAATAACCGTATACCGCATATAACTTCCTTTGGGATATGTCATTCTCATCCGGCAACAAAAAAGCTGAAAAATGATAAAAATCATTAGTCAACAAGAAAATCTAATCAGAAAAGAAAAATGAAAATCTCTCGCAGATTATTGAGAGCACCAGTATATTATATCATGTTTTCTTGTTTCTCTCACACCGTTCCAATATCAACCTAACAGCGACTCTGAGAAATGAAGCGAAAAAATTCTCAACCAACTCTCTCCTAAACCTTCTCATTTAAAATTCCATCAATGTATACAAATATATATAAACACCTTTCTCCTTTCAGTTCCAATAAACCATTGATCAAACAAAACAATCACAAACATATGGAGACTCTTACTCTTGCCTTCACTCTCGCAGCTGCACTCTCTGCCTATGTTCTGTGGTTCTACCTTGTGTTAGCTCGAACCTTGACAGGTCCGAAAGCCTGGCCTTTTGTGGGTAGCCTCCCTCTTCTTTTCAAGAACCGAAGCCGAGTCCACGACTGGATCGCCGGTAACCTCCGAGCCACCGGAGGTGCTGCCACCTACCAGACTTGCCTTATTCCTATTCCTTTCTTGGCTCACGGACAAGGCTTCTACACAGTAACGTGTCATCCCAAGAACCTCGAGCATATCCTCAAAACCCGGTTCAGTAACTACCCCAAAGGACCCAAATATCAAACCGCTTTCCATGATCTTCTGGGTCAAGGTATTATAGTTCTCATGTTTCATTTCATGCTTCATCAAATATATTATGGCATAGAGAAATAAGTCGTTTTTTTTCTCCTAACAATTAGCAACTTAGCGTATAAGCTTTGTTAAAAAATTCTCACAGGTATTTCTTATTATTCTTTCTAATCTAAATACAGTTTAATCCAGCAATATAGTTTAAATAATTCCTTTCAGCTGATCCATAAACCCAATCTTATTATAGTAATTAATGGTGGCCTTACATATAGAAAGTTTATCGATGCAATAGGAAAAAGAGTAAAAGATATTATAACGTGCGTTTCTGTATCCATTAGTCTGTTTGGATTGGTGAAGTTACTTTTTTAAGGTAAACATGGGAAATGAGTTTTTTTTCCGGCTTGCTTAACCATGCTTCTCTTACGCTAATTCCCTAAGAATCTGTTATAGATATCGATATTTGTATATGTTTTTTCAGGTATATTCAACAGTGACGGAGAGACATGGCTCATGCAACGTAAAACAGCGGCTCTAGAGTTCACGACCCGAACCCTAAGGCAAGCCATGGCTCGTTGGGTGAACCGGACCATCAAGAACCGGCTATGGTGTATTCTAGACAAGGCAACGAAGGAGAAGATGTCAGTGGACTTACAAGACCTTCTTCTTCGCTTAACCTTCGATAACATTTGCGGATTAACCTTTGGCAAAGATCCGGAAACTCTCTCCCCAGAATTACCAGAAAACCCGTTCGCCGTGGCCTTTGATACCGCCACTGAGGCCACCATGCAACGAATCCTATACCCAGACCTCCGGCGGAGGATCCAGAAGCTTCTAGATATCGGAGATGAGAGGAGACTGAAACAGAGCTTACAAATCGTGGAAAATTACATGAACGACGCCGTTGCGGCTCGCAAAGAAGCTCCGTCGGATGATCTGCTGTCAAGGTTCATGAAGAAGCTCGACGCCAACGGAAACCCTATTCCGACTCCGGTACTACAGCGAATTGCTCTGAATTTCGTCCTCGCCGGAAGGGACACGTCATCAGTGGCTCTCAGCTGGTTCTTCTGGCTCATCATGAACCATCCTCGTGTCGAAGACAAGATCATCGACGAGATCTCGAAGGTTCTACGGGAGACTCGCGGCGGAGATCACCGGAAATGGACCGAGGAGGCTCTGGATTTCGACGAAGCGGATCAGTTGGTTTATTTGAAGGCTGCGCTGTCTGAGACGCTCCGTCTGTATCCGTCGGTGCCGCAGGATTTCAAGTACGCCATTGCCGACGATGTTCTGCCGGACGGGACGTTCGTGCCGGCAGGATCGACCGTTACGTATTCGATATATTCGGTGGGGAGGATGAAGGAGATTTGGGGGGACGATTGTATGGAGTTTAAACCGGAGAGGTGGCTGTCGGCTGAGGGGGACCGGTTCGAACCGCCCAAGGATGGGTTTAAGTTCGTTGCCTTCAACGCCGGACCGAGAACATGCTTGGGGAAGGATTTGGCTTACCTGCAAATGAAGTCAGTGGCGGCCGCCGTACTGTTGCCTTACCGGCTATCGCCGGTTCCCGATCACCGAGTGGAGCAAAAGATGTCACTCACTCTTTTCATGAAGAATGGGCTCCACGTGTTCTTGCATCCACGTAAGCTCCATGGAGCAGCCTAAACGTGGGGGGCGTTCTCGTCATTGCAAAGAATGATATGGAAAGAGTATACACTATACAGGGGTAATATTCATCATTTAGTAATAAATAATAATATACATTTGAGGGTGTATATGTGAATTAATGTTCCTAATTATTGTTTTTTCATAAATTTATTCAGTAATGAGTTTGTTGGGATTGGGTAGGTGAAATATGAGCCTCACAGATGAATGAGGTGATCAACTACATTGAAACTTGAAAGGGTGGGGTCCTTGTTTATGTTGCTCCATATCTGATGATATGGGTTTTCATACTCTTATTGTTTGTCAATTAGTAAAAATCATATAAAAATGTCATACATTTTCTTTTGAGTTCATTACTCACAGCTTTCTTCCCTGGATATTCTAGTGAATTATCTATCACGCATATTATTAATTTATTACAAACTTAAATTTAGATTGATATCATTGTTGATCCTTAAAGTTGATTAAATTTTAGTTATAATATATGTAATTTCAAATCATTAATTTTAATCTCATAATTTCATAAGACCTTAATTTGAATTTAAGCATAGGGACTACAGCAAAAACTTGCTAAAAGTACAAAAGGTCAGCAAATAAACTCGTAAAACTATTTTACCAAAAAAAAAATTATAAAACTATAAGTAACAAAATCAACTATTTAAAATTATATGAAACAAAACTGAAATTACCTGTAAGAACAATGATATTAACCTTTGAATTTATCTCTCTCTCTCTCTCTCTCTCTCTCTCTCTCTCTCACACACACACACACACTCCCCCCAAATATTTGCATGGGAAATTTACCATTAAAAATTTCAAATTGCATTGTAAATTTGATGAAAAACATTAAAACATTATCCACAGTAACTAGTCACCATTTTTTGTTCTTGTTTTTTCCCCTTTGGGACCAAAGTAGACAAGTAAACGACGAGTAGGTGACCGCTTCAAAAGAAAAGGCGCCATAACCATAACACATAACAGAGTCCACAACAATAATGTTACCAACTGATTTGACCAGAGAAAGAAGACAGGCAGATAGAAAATAAAAAAGAAGCTTGATGAATGATATTACATCATGAAGTAGTTTGTTACTTCGTCACAAAACTTGATTTTGTTCCATTGAATATTATTATTCACATGGGTGTTGTTAACTCAACAAACTAACACAATCTTCCCACTCAAAAAGGGAAGAGAACAACAGAGGAAGAAGAAAATGTTTCTATAATCTTTAGTCTATTCCCTGGTTTATACTTCAAATGATTGCCACTTCATCTCCCAAGAACAAGAGAGACCCTTCACTTTCTCATTCACCTTGGTACGCAAGTATTCTGGCTTCCCAAATACTTGTAAATTTGTTTATAAAAAAGTTGAGCATGACATGGATCAAAACCAGGGGAAAAAAATATAGGAGTCTTTTTTTAAACAAAAATTCAAACTTCCTATGCTCATATCTTATTAAGTTTTCAAGTGGTTGGAAAATTAAACTTATACCGCTTACCAAAAATTACCTCAATGCTCCATTTGTCAGGCATGAGTTCTCTCAATAAGATAGGTTTGCCTCCACTTCAAACATATTGTTTTTGTAGTTGTTTCATTCATCGCTTGCGTGGGAATTTAGTTTTTATCTCATCCATAATTTCCAAGTAGCAATGTGTCTTGGCACTTCAAGTTAATCCAAGATCTTTTCGCCCGTGGAGAAGAGGTTCCACACCACAGTTCCAACCAAGTACAGCACAACTGATACCTTGAATACGTCGGCCCATGAACCTGGTGATAGTTCAAGACAACAAACATAAATGTATAGTATATACTTTCCATGTAAAAACATCAATGTAGTATCAGGTTCTTGTGCTAAATATCATATTTTGATAAACTGTTGAGCCCAATGACACATCCCTCATGCTAGGATGATTTAAAGTGCTCTGTAATTCAACTGGGAGAATGCTTTCATTCTGAAGACCTAGAATTCACAATCGCTATCGGAACAAAGAACCCAGATCTGAGACCAGCTATTTTTTACAGGTTTGGACTACTTGTCTTTAGTAAACCATGTCTGCCTTGGTATTTCACATAGAAGAAAACTATTTCACTGCCCCAAAAGAAAAAATAATTGGTAATTACCACGCTGTAGAATAAACCCTGTAGCAGCTGTTCCAAAAACACCAGCTAGTACTCCAGCAGTGTTAGATAGACCAAGCAAAATGCCCTGACAAGGAAAGTAGGAAATTTAATCAAAAACTTATCCTTCTCTTTCTAAAACAATACAACCATGAAATTAATTAATGAAAGGCTGCTGAACCAAGATGGCCATACATTAGCATGCACACAAAAAAAATATATGCCACTCTTGTTCCACGTATCAAACATAAATTACATGCAGCAGAAATAACGAGGCATAACGAATCTACTTACCGAATATCGCGGGGCAATATCTTGATGGTTAGAATATAAACCAGACTGAGAGAATGCATCAGTTGCCTAGTTAGAGAGAGTATGAAACAAATTAGTAATGCTTAAAGCTCAAAGGTCGAAGAGTTAAAGCAATCTTATTCACTTCAGCTAAGATTTTCACAGTAAATTATCATAAAGAAATAATATAAAAAAGGGGAAATGAAAAGTAAATAAATCATTAAACTTCCTTAAAAGTTCTCAAAACCTTATTGCAAAAATAAGAAGAATAAGAATCAATGTGAATCAGAGATTTCCAAAATCAAAGGAGGCAAAAAGTAAATATCATAACAAATCAAGATGCAAACCTGACTGCATGTCATACACAAAACAGCCATTGCAGGAGAAGTTATGCGGCTCAACTGAGTTAAGAAGAAAGCAGGGCCAAGAAATCCAATTGTTTGCATTATCTACAAAAATAAATAAATAAATAATAAAAGTATACTGTCAGAACCCTGCAAACTTGATTCATATAGAGAAACACAAGGATAAAGAAGTCAAAGGGTTATCTCTGACTATTGCAGAAAACAATTTGAAGTTAACTTCAATAGTTTTAGCAGAGGAAAACTATCTTCAGAAAAAGGAGAGAAAGAGGACAGAACTCAAAGATTTTATAGAAATCTCAATCTCATGACTGAAAATAGGCAATATGTCCAAAACTCTTCAGGCACAATGAAACTGGGAGGGAGCATATCTATAATATTATATTCCCTAGAGGAAGCGACCAGAAAAATAAGAACAAGATGAAATTGATACCTTGCGAACCCTTGTAACTGATAAACCCTTGCTTACAAGAGTGTCTGCAATCCAACCACCAAGATTTGCAGCAAGTGCCATTGTAAGCCACGGTAAAACACAAAATAGGCCAGATTCTGTAAGATTGAACTTCAGGACCTATTATGATAAAGTAAAATACCCTTTCAGTTAAATTAAATGTTAACATTTGTTTTCCAAGTTACCAAGAACATTATACATCAAGATAATTGCATCATGATAGTCAGCTAAAATCCATAACTTTCAATAATTAAAGGGAAGAGAAGTGAGGTATGGCAAGATGCTAGAATAATAGAAAAACTTACTTGGTTATAGTATGTTGGCATCCAAGTAAGAAGAATAAATGTTCCCCAGTTGTGACAAAAATGAGATACTATCAAAGCCCAAACCGGTGCTTTAGACAAAATCAATCCCCAAGGTATATTTTTCACAGGTTCCTTGGAAAAGCTGTTTGTGGTAATTAACTTCTTTTCTTCAGTCCGGAGTTCAGGATCATCAAGAGGCGAACTGTGTGCCTACAGCAGCAGCCCGCAGATGAACAGGAAAGATAAGCAAATGAGCAAATAAAAATGCTAATAGGATTGGGCAAACTTCTCAGAAATTTAAACACAAAAACATAAATATTAAATAATAGATAACAGTAAGGTAGAAGCAATTTAATGATAAAAGATTTCCAGAGAGAACATGCACATGGGTTTTTCAAATTCAAAAAGGACAAACCAATGAAAAATAAATTACTCAGCATGAGCAAATCTTACCTTACTAAGCCAGACAGAAAACCAGATTGTGCCTAATGAACCGAAGGAGTAAAATACCGATGGCCATCCAAACCGTTGAATTAGCATAGGTGAAAAGGCTAGTCCTGTGACTGATCCAAGGTACATGCCACTGTAGACCAGTGATAATGATCTACTTCTCTCTGCTACAGGAATCCATTTTGACATAATATTATTCATGGCTGGCATAGCTACACCCTGAAACGAGCCAAATGAGGTAAGCTCCATGTAATCAAATCATTGCTGGAACCATGGACATCATAAATTACAACGATGAAACATTTCTTTCTTGATTATTTGAAAAACTAATTGGTACAACTTTGCGTTTTGAAGCTTTTCCTACAAGTAGAATGCTAGGCAAACTCTTTACAGCCTGCTTAACAACACCCACCTCACCAATACCCATGAATGCCCGCATAAGGAGCAAAAAGGGCAACCCAAGTTTTGCAGCAACAGGAGTGAGAACTGTGGCAATTGACCACCAAACTACGCCAAATCCCAATACTGGCTTCCCCCCAATCGTGTCTGCCCATATTCCACCAGCAATCTGCAGCCAATGTCTATGATTCAGAATCATGTAAGAAAAATTACTACTTAAACTCAAGTTCATCAATATTATCTTTTACCTGAGTGAGCATGTATCCCCAGAAAAAAGAAGACTGTATTAGACCAACAGTGGCGGGGTTCCAGTTGTACTGTGCTGACATTGGAAGTATGGCAATGCTCATATTTACCTGACAGTGTGAAATAGATGGATTTATTAAGAGTATGAACAAACTGAAAAATTGAGGCCTTCCGATGGCATGCAAGGTAGGAGCTAGGCGACCAAAGCAGGATCAAGCCATGAATATTCTTTCCCCCCCCCCCCCCTTTACGTGATAGAAGTATCAGCAATTGAGGTGAAGTTTTTCAAACCTATGCATCAACTTTATCTTTTAATACCATGACAGATAAAAAAAATTGGTTCCATCGCTTCAAAATCCCCAATCATGGTGTTCGAATTTAGCAACTAAAAGCGACCAATTATGCGGTTACGCCACTATAGCTTCTCGCATGAAAATTACAAACCGCAATATATACACAGCGATAATTGCGGCATTTCTTAATTGCAAAAACAACTAACAACCAAACCATCAATATTACCACATACGCCGCTAAACATGTAAGCAAGAAGCTTACTCTGTCCATATTGCAGAGAATAAATGCAGAAAAGCACAGAAGCACAATGACCCATCTCTTGGGGAATTCTCCCCACCATGGGCGCACATTGCCCAGTTCCACCTTCTCACCGATAACGTTGCCCACCACATCCCCGAACTTCACCGGCTCCGGTACGGATTCGAGGACATCGTATGACTCGGATTTGAAATCTTCCCACACTTTACCAGCTCCTCTGTCGCCTGAATTCCGAACGGAAAATCGAAAGTGAGGCGCATGATGCGACGGTAAGCGCAGCCAAAGCAAAGAGGGATGGGCATGAGCGGTTATGTGTTTCGCATCGGAGAGGAAGGGCTTTCTGGAGGTAGAGAGAGAAGGGGAAGGAGTTTTGGGAGCGAGAGGATAAGGGGAGAGCAGAACTCTGGCGTTCATGGGGTTGAGTTCCGGGAGAGACTTGTGAAGTTGCTCACCACTTCTCAGAGTGGAGATGGCCTCAAGACGATATTTGAGAACATTGGCTCTCGTTTTGACACGCAATAGCAATAGTTGTACACACTGGACTTTTTTCTCATCGGCAAAGACATGCATTCAAATTGCCTTATCCAAAAAAGAGTTACATTAAATTATTTACTTCTATAGACTCTTCTTTTGTCAAATTACTACGATTTTTTAAAATAAATTTATCAAATAAAAATTTTGAATATTTATACATACGCATGTTATAATTTATTTTAAATTTTGTGCAAATGCATAATCTACACTTCAACTTAAAATGACTAAAAATTATTAATGATTTATAATTTATTAATACTTTTAAGTTAAAATTTATAAAATAAAAGTGTAAATAAAAAGTGATAATAATTATGAATAATTTAATTTAGCTAGTGAGCTCTATTTAAAGACACGTAAAGAAGCTTTTTTTTTTTCAAAGAAGAATTACCCTATTTATAATTTATTAAAGATGTTGTTTAATATAGATTTTATTTTTTTCGACACAAAATATAGATTTTATATAACATATAAATATACATATTAACATTGAAATAAAGCCATATATTTTATTTTCTGGCCAAAAAAAAGCCATATAGTATTTTATAAATAATGTCTTGAAACATTTGAGAATATGCATTGAATATGCGTTCTGTGCCGATGTGCAGTCCGGATATGTATAATGCATGTAACCGTTCTTCGCACCTATATTTCGTTTTCTCTCTGCCATTTTCCTGAGGCTGAGTTTGTTGCATTCCAAGACAATTTAAGGAAAGAGACAAAACAACGGCAGCATGTATTTTTTTTTATTATGCTTAGCCAATAATAAATTTCTAATTTAAAAAAATCCGTATTTGCTGAAAACGTTTCATCAGGGATGTTTTCAGAATGGGACGGGATCAGGAAATCTCATTCTCAATCTTAATAAAGGTTCAGGAATGATTTTCATTTCTAATCCCTTTCTTTTAAAAAAAAATTCATGTATTGAATTTTTTATTGTGTTTCCTTCTGTTTAGTATAAATATATAATCTGTTCAATATCATATTATACCAAATTAGTCCAATACAAATATGTAAAGTGAATTAGAAAGAACTATGGACCCGTTTGGTACATTGGAATTGATTTTGATGGATATAGATATGGAAATGAAAATGGATATGGATATGGAAATTGAGTTTAAAAGTGTGTTTGGTATGTACATGGAATTTAGATATTATTTTTATTTAATATTTATATTTAAAATATGAAATTACTAATATACCCTGTCGATGGAGTGAGGAGGCTAATTGAGGGAAATGTGGAGGTGGAATTACAAATCTTAGCTTCTATGATGGAATTCATTTGGGTGGAATTGGCTAATTTGGCTTCCATGTGGAATTGGAATTGAGAGCCAATTCCATCATACCAAACAAACCCCTTCATGGAATTGAGACCCAATTCCATTTCCACCTCCTCCAATTCCAACATACCAAACGGGCCATATGGATTACATTGTAGGCCTGGATGGCTGAATCTTTTTCGTATCAAATGAAAGAACAAGAAAACTAACTATTGTTCTTATTTTAGAAATCAAAACAACATTGTTTGATTAGTTGTCTAGTGTTTTCTCTTCATGTGGCATGCTTAAAGTTGCCGATTAACCTACAAAAAGCATAATAACAAGAATAAAATATTAGAATTATTTAATAAATAAAATTAACTAAATAAACTAAAAAAATAAATATTGTTTTAAGGGTGTTAGAAATTTTCATGTTTTCTTTTATATTTGATCTTGCCATCTTGGATATTTAAAAAAAATGTGTGTGTGTATTCAGGATCAGGAAAAAGTTCCTGATCCCGATCCTAAATAATTTCTCCTAGTCTCAAATTTTTCCCTTCTCAAAACTTTTGGGGTTCAGGATCGGAACCAAAAAACGTTGAACACCCCTAGTTTTCATATTTTTATTTCCTGTCTTGTGTTTTTTTCCTCCAACTTTATTTCCTTCCTTGTTACTCAAAGTTTCTAAACAAATTTGTTTCATATAATATAAAAATCAGAGGGGTTGTCCCCGTTTATTTATTTATTTTTTGTTGAACTAATAAAAAGAACTTTTCTTTTTATTATGAAAAAGGCTTTAATAACCTTTAATATGCAAAACAAAAACCACTGGACAAAAGGCTTCAAGAACTTTGTTCTTCTTCTCAAGCCCAAGTTAGCTATTGGGCTTTAAAACGTCCAATAAATTATAGATCCAAATCTCAGTAACCGTATGAAGAAAGAAAATAAAAATTTGCCAACTCATAGGACGTGACTGAAATTTCAAGCGATGGCAATAACAGTCTACATAAAATATATATAAACTCTGCCAAATAGTGTAATTTATTTTTTCAAAAGCTATACAGTGCACGAATGGACGTTATTAGTTATAAACAGAAACCATTCTTAGCCTAGAGCATGTCATACCAACAATATATTATACTTATTTCTGTTCTAAACATAAGATATAATTAATTAATTTATTTAAATTATATATTTACAATAATTGGTTTGATCTTTGCAGAACCAGTTTTTCTTTCTTTTTAACCGGTCACATTACAAAGGATCTAACCCAACATTTTCATCAAAGATTTCAAAAGATATCTATGAATGCCTATGAAGTTAAACCAATAGCATTTCCCTCCTTATCCACCACCCTCTTACAAGAAGGTGAAGTCATGAAGGCCAGTCAAGGCCACAAAAATGAGCATCAAAATTACGAGATATAGTACCTATTTGAAATAACTATTAAAGTCTTTAAAAATAGTTTTTTAATCGTAATTTATAGTATATAAGATAAGAAAATTTATATCAATTTATGTGAATAAACACTTTTAAGAACCCTAAACATGATTCCAAACAAACCTAATACTAAAAGTGTGGATGCGTAGACTAATCTCTTCACACACAAAATGAAATGAAATTCACCGTTTCCTTCAAATCTTACCATCCTAAATAGGAGTTAAAACAAGTTGTAAACGGCCTTGCAATCTCAGTGGCAATAAAACTTCCTTCTAAATAGGATGCCATAGATTTGACCACGTAACCTTATATTGTTAGTGTATGTCTTTTTAAGTGAGTGTTTGGAATGACTTAATTTTAGAAAATAATCATTTATTACATAAGTCGAGACAAAACTCATCTCATATATTTACCTCGTATACCGTGAATCACGAATTATAAACACTTATTGCCTAAAAATAAACTATTCCAAGCAAGCTCTAAATATATTGTAGAAGAAGAATTAAAACAAGTTAGATACGTGCGCGCGCGCGCAAAAGCTTTTGAGTTGACAATGGATGGCATTTCTTACTTTGAAATGGTGAAACCTTAGCCTTGAAAGAGGAATGAAAATTTAGAAAGAATGAGAAGAAGCAATAGAAGGTAATAGTGGGACCGTGTGGTGTGAATGATAAACAGCACAACGGTTGAGAGATTAAATAAAACCCTAAAATTTACTTAAAATAGGGGCAGAGATTGAACATGTTGTGTCTGCAAGTACCATTCTATAATTACCAGAAATAATGACCACCCAAGAAATTTTGAGATTCAATTATTGCACTTCTCTTCCCCTGTGGGTCTCTCTCTCTCATCTACTTCAACCACATGCTTTTTTTTTTACTGTATTTGTTTCTTTTTGTTTGGAAGAGAGTCCTATGAAGTATAGTTAGTCAATCTTTCACTTTCTTGCCATCATTGATAGGTCCCTTTAGAAACTGGCGTCCTGTTCTACAGTTTGCCTCTTTCTCAGCTTTTTTTCTCTTTGCTTTTTACAATGCCAAATAGCCCATTTGTTTGAAAATTTTAAAAAAAAAAATTTAAGGTTTATTTAACTCATCTATCACATAAATCGATATATTGGGCACTGCCACTAGTTCATTTCAAGTGAGACCATCTCTCACGGGTTGAATAATTCAACCTGGACACCTTTTTAGACTCTTGGAGCTTTGCTCAAAATTTCAAAAGAAATCTGATTGTTAACGGAGGAGGAGATTTTATTTGTTTTAATTTATTGGCATGATGGCTGATGAGTGATGAGATCCTTTTACCAACTCATGATGAGATATTTTAAAAGTATTATGAAAGAATAAACTTGATTCCATGCGATAATTTTATTATTAAGTTAATTAAGTTTGTTAGATAACATGATTTTTTAATAAAAAAAAAAAGACAGAAAAAGAACTTTAAAATTACAAAATCACAAATCAAGCTTGTTACCAAGAGTTAATAAGAAAATAACTAAATTTATTAATCAATTCACAACTCATTTTTTTAAAAAATACCTGATTTAGAATTTTGTAAATTCAAAGTTCTTTTTCCTTTTTTTAATATATTTGTAAAATTAATTAAAGAATTAAAAAGATCAATGAAAATAAAGGACTAAATTAAAAGTGAATGTATAATTAATTAAATGGCTGAAAAGCATATACGTTCACCAACTAATAAAATGTAATTATCTTGAATTGCACCTCACATTGATATCAAATATGTTAATTAAGTAGTATATGAATGTATTAATTATATTATCATTTACAGTATGTGAATTGGGACTGAACTAACAAAACAAGCGTGCCAAAGCCAAATAGACTTCATCGAGAAAAATCATGTTCAAAGTACCATACTTAGTCCAAATTAAAAATAACTTGATAATCCTCACCTGATAATATCAAATAATAACCATATTTAAAAAATAAAAGAGACTGTAGTTGTAGGCATAGTTTATGAACAATTAATAAATTTCTCCTTCCGTCATGAGTTACTTGATGAAAATTTGAGTAGATTAAAAATGAAATAAATTGATTCATTAAAATAAATGTGACATGATCTTTCTAAAATATCCTTATATAATATTAAATTATATATATAAATTCATAAGTACAAGTTAGGTAAAGATAAAAGGATTGAAATATTATATTTCGAACTAAATCTAACATTTAACTAACTTTTATATCAAGCATCTACTCAACATATTATATGATGTTGAGCAAACTGTTTAATTAGGCGGTGCTCGTTTGGATGAGCGATTGGAATGCTTAAAAACAGCTTTTTAATCGTAATTTACGGTATATGAGATAATTATGTGAGAGGAGTTGTGTCTCAATTTACGTGAAAAACAACTTACAAACAATCTGATCGCTAAAATAAACATGTCCAGGAACTTTGGCGGGTTTTGTTTGTTGTCGCCTTATACTTTTTGGGGCTAAGTGGGAAATGATAATTAAGATATATAGGACCCCCATCAATGCACATTTATATTTAACACATAATTTTTTTTAACAAAAATATTTAACACATAATTAAAGGCATGCTTTTCATTATGAATTAGTGGGATTAAAGTTGTTCAAAATGGGGACATGTACCCATTATATTAATTATCTACAAAGTTTGGTCTATATATATATTCCTCACGCTTTGCATGATGGATACCATGTACCCACCACCATTAGAAAATGATATTCTTCTAACAACTTCAACATTTGTCCACACTTTTTTTTCCTTAAAAAAAATAAAGTATCTGATATGATGCTACTGAATTATGACCAATTTTAAGTATTGTTAAATGTCTCATATACAACTTAATTCCAATATCATATATTTAAACAGTTATATTATGATCCTTTCCAATCAACCGATCAGTATCACACCCCTTCCATTTATGTATGTTGTGTTGCTTTTCTTTGACCCATATTGCTGCTTCTCATGTTACTACATCTGATCCTAATTATAAGACAAAGTTGATATTTTTTGGAGAGATTAAGAAAGCTAAATAAATTACTTAATTATATCATATGTTATGTATTTTTATATTATATATCAGTTTATTCGTCAAACTAATTAGTTTGAAGAAAATAATAAATATATAAATACTCTAAAGTAATTTAATTAACTTCCTTAATCTCTCTAAAAAAATCAACTTTATCTTATAATTAAGACCAAAAGAAATATATATCAAGACCTCAATACTTTTTTCATGCAATTATGTTCTTGCAATCATTTGAGTTCACACTCATTATTGCAAAACAAAACATTAATATGATACTATACACAGTCTTATCTTCACAATCGCAGAGATTGTTATTTTTAAGATTTAAACTCATAATCTTCAGGTAGTATAACAACAACCTTACCGCTGTGTTAAGAGTCACCGTCTTGATGCTATACAACATAATTCATGTTATTTTATCATTTAAAGTGTTAAAATATTGAGCAATAATAATTATATGTTGGACATAGACTAGAGTTGGATATACAGAGTATAAATGTAAACGTGTTATGGGGAAAAATGTGGGTGGGCGGCAGCATCATATGCCTTAACGAGCATTGTAAAACTGTGTCGGCAGCTTTGTGTTGAATGGTAAAGTGGGAAAGAAGGAAAAAAGCTTTTAAAGCTTATAATAAAGTCCTTGCATTTATTTAGGGGTCCAACCCCTACACAAAGGTAATTTCTTTCACTACTCGTTCCTTCTTCTTCAAGAATCAACAGCCTAGTCAAACTTTAATATTCTCACACTCATCAATAATGAAACCACATTTCTTCATTAATATTAACTCTGTTTACTTGAACTCCTTATTAACACCATGTTGTGAATAGAAAACCCAAATTCAATAAAATCAAATCTTAATTATACTAAATTAAACTTCAATTATATACTATCGCTTCACTTAAGGCTGGCCTGCTCAATCTTAAGTCAAAAAATGTATGTTAGTTTTGAGAATTTATAGGTTATTGTTTTTTAAGGGACGCTAAGAATCTGTTTGGTTAGACGGGAATGGAGAGGAGGGGAGGGGATGGAGGATTTTACTCCCCTTCCTTTAATTGACATTGGAAATGTTGGGGAAAGGGAGGGAAATTTATTTTTTTTTGAAATTTTCCCGCACCTCCCCTCCAAACCCTCCCCAAAATTGGAGGATTTGGATGGGGAGGGCAACATTTTGCCAAGCTGTTTTCAATATCCCCCTCACCTACCTTATCCATGCTTGTTTTCAATATCCTCAGACTGCCCTAACCTCTTTTCTCCTCCTTAACGCTGCTCTGACTCTCACTCCAAGCCAAGATCACTATCTCTTCCACCGCCCCACATATTACTGTCGTCACATCTTATTCTCTGTCTTTCGCGGTTGAGGATGACGATGAGAGTGACGACAAAAGACTGTTGACCACCATCTCAAATCTGGATCCTCAAGGCCGAGGAGATTGTAGCTTTGGACCATCAAATCAAGGAATAATATTAATCTGTGTTACCTCAAGATCTATTGTTGCTTCTCTTGAAGTCTGCTGCTCCATGATTTATGTGGCATCCACGAAGGTGAAGGATGATGCGGTGGTTTTGTGATGCCGCTGGGATGAGATTTGTGAGGCATTGGCGGCGGCAATAAGAATGGGTAGACGAAGACAATGGTAGAATAGGGTATTATAAATAATAATTATTATTTTTTTTATCAAAATAATATTTATAAATATTATGATATATATTACAAGTATAATTATAATTATTGGATGTGTTATGAATATAATATTTATGCAAATATCGATACTCCTTTATATAACTATGGAATCACTTTAATTGTAAACTGAAGATCATATCTCTTTTTATTTTATAACAGGATATATTATTATATATAAGCTATAAATTATGCATTAAAAACATATTTAATCTATTCTGATCATTTAAAAACAACTTAAACAAAATAAAGATAAAGTTATCCATATAAAAATATTTTCACTTCCATCCTCTCTTAAACCAAACAAGATAACATTAAAATCCTTCCCTTCCCCTCCTTTTTTGTTAATCCAAATAAAGTAATATTAAAATTTATTCCCTCCTTTTACCTTCTCTTCTTCCTTCTGTCGAACCAAACAGATCATAAAGGTTACGTTCTAATTTTCTTGTAATTTCTAAGAATGACTATAATATTTTGTTTCCATCTCATCTCTTTTGCCTACAGAATTAAGATATGACTTAGAAAACAGTAATAGAGCAGCCATATTAATGGAAGACACAAATGGAGGGAAATGAGGATGATGCTTCGATGAAGCCTCGAAATGAATATATAGTGGTTAAGCAAAAGAAGATTAGATGCTGATAATGAGGGCCCACACCGGAGACAAAGCTACACTTTTTTTTTTTTTTTTGCTCAAAAAGAGACAAAGCTACAACTGAAGATAATATATCTGACCCACTTTGTAAATCTTGTCTCCTTGGTCCCTATGCTCATCATTGATCATCCAAATCATGTACACACAGTATTATTTCATGGCATACGTAGCCGGATAATTTCCTGGCAAATTACACAGAATCACATGTGTGGCATTATTAATAGTTCTTATTAACTGCATTACATTATTTTTTTTATTAAGATATGTGTCCAAAGAAGTAAAGTTTTAGTTCCCCTTATTCATCCAATTCAACTAATACTTTCAAGCAATTGAGAGTTACTTCTCGGTAATTCTGTTGAGTCAAATAAATTAATCAATAATTAATGGAAAAATTTGTTTTCAAGGGTACATATATACGATGGTAATATATATAAAGAGATATGTAATTTTTTTTGGTCATGTGAATGAAAAACTGATACAAAAGAACCTAAAAAACAGAGACTCATTGTCAAGATTGAAAGTTCCAACCTCAATGCTGCATATGAGTTCACATTTTAAGGCACAGCTACCGGCCTGTTTGCCTTCATTTCCTTGATTCATGCTGCAATTTACACATCACGAGATTTCATATAAATGGTGTAATAATGTATTTAAAATGATCTCACGTATGTTTAATATATTGAACACATTTTGAGTAATATCACCAAAAAAACATTAACTATGATATATACCAAAATACAGATATATAGCTCCGTATCAAACATTCAAATTTCTACTAATCAATCATCCCAAACCAATACATCTCATTAATATACCAAATTTTATCTAACTTACACTTACAAAAATTGAACTTAATTATATATATATATATATATAATTGAATTATAATCTAGTTGGGATCACGAAAGAGATGGATGGAAGAAAAAGAAAAATACAGTTCCTGCGAGTTGTGGTAAAGGCCAAAAGTTTCCTATGGCTCTCATGTGCTGCATGGCCCTCGAAAAACAGGAACATTTGTCTGCGAGCCAAGAACACTGCACACTACAAATCTCAAAACGTTAAAGTTAAAGATTCATGTTTTTTAGTGTATCTGTCTTACCATATATAAACTGTAATTAATTCAGGAAAAAACAAACAAACAAACAAACGTCTCCACACTAATCTTCATGGTTACGTACTCTCCTATATTTATAATACATACTATAACCTTAATTAAAAGACTTATAGAATCCCAAAATGCGTAATGAGCGAGAGAGACAGAGTCATGTGTGTGTGTGTACTGAGTACTGACGGAATCTTGAGAAAGAATAATTATAAAAACGTTAGACAAACTCAAGTGTTGGCTTAGGATTCTCTGAGAAAAAAGATTAACACATGTATGATTGAAGCTCTTCTATACAGTTCTTGCCGTGAGTTACTTTCTCCAGTCTTAATTATAAGATAAAGTTGACTCTTTTAGAGAAATTAATCAAACTAATTAAATTACTTTAGAGTATTTATATTTTTTCTTCAAAATAATTAGTTTGACTAATAAATTAATATATAATATAATGATATATAACATATGATATGATTAAATAACTTATTTAGCTTCCTTAATCCCTCCAAAAAAAATCAACTTTATCTTATATTTAGGATCGAAGATAGTGTACTGTTTTTATACGAAGTGGCACAGATAATTACATATAATTAAGTCCAGAATTTATTGGAGTGTTTGATAAGGAAGGGAGGCACGTGGGTTTGCCACGTGCTTGCCATGTCTTCCAACTAATAACATGAAACCCAGAATTCTTTCTGTGCTGCAGAAGATAATAAAGATTCTAATTAATAATCAGTCGAAGCAATAACACGCATGCATGCATTTCCTTGGATAAAAATCTAAGGCAGCTTCTAATGATCTTCACATACCTAACTATGATTCGTTGTCTTTTGCCTCCCGTTCAATGTTTCACGTACATCCTTTCTTTTATTATTTTAATCATCTCAGTTTTATACATTTAATTATATCACTCTTTTTAAAAACTATATTTTCTTTAGGGGGAAAAAAGACAATTATGTGTGTATATATATATCCTTAAATTAGTTAAAACTTAAAACCTACCATCTTCCAAAATCATAACATGTCATACAAGCGTCTTGAACCAAAACAAGATCTCCGAATTTCAGTAAAATAAACTTACTGCCCCATCACCTAAGAGAAAAACAACTTCCACCTCCTTCAGCTACCGGAGCTCTACTAATGGCCACAAACGTCGGCGTTCCGTCAGCTAGCAACGGAGATATTTTAAAACAATGTAGGTACATAATTTCGTTGGATGGACAATAAAAAGAGGTCGTATTTAAAATACATACATGTTTAAAGTTTGAATCTTTAATCTAAATTATACTCCATCTGTTCCTTAATATAAAATATATTCACATAATTTGATTAAATTAAGGAATTTAGTTATTTTCTTTAATCCCCCATTCATTCTCATCCTTAATTATTATTAAGGAAGCACTAATAAGGGTAAATTAAAAAAATTGTCAAATATGAAAAATATCTCTTATATTTATGACCAAGATTAACTTTCAAAATGTGTCCTATATTAAGGATCCGAGGGGTTAAAGATTATCTTAATTTTTTGGTAAAAATTACTAGTATTTTTTTTATACAAAAAAAAAAAAAAAACAAGAAGAAGATACTAGTAACATATTGTTATTTTTACGTTGATAAGAAGTAGTTGTTTTTTTAGCAAACATAGTTGCCATAACGGTCTTAAGCTATTCCTCTTTGAGAGGAGATACTTGTGCAGGATGTCCAAAAAAAATAGTAGTTTTTTTTTTTTCATCAGGGCTTTCTATTTGGGTTGATACCAAACATACCCCTCCCTTGATGTTTTTGGTTGAGTTTCAATCACTGTTTTGGAATCTGAACTGGACCGGCCAGGGAACCGGTAAACCGGACCATAAACCGGTTCGGTCTGGTTTACCATTTTTTTTAATTTATTTTTAAATTGATTTTTAATTTTTTTTTCTTATAATTTTATATTAATAATTCTAAAATATTCAATTTCTTATCGGTTTAGTCCCGGTTTAGCTCTGGTTTGACACCGACCTGACCCACTGACCCTTGACCCAATATCCCAACTGATCTAATGACCGGTCCGGGTTTCAGAACTTGATTTGAATAATAGAAATTTATTGATTATTTGTCACCTCAATTAGTGAAGAAGAACAAGAATGAGATCCGTTAGATCATAATTGCTTAAGCGCGTAATGATAAATGGATTTCTTGCCTGAATTGGAGGGAAAATGAAAGAAGAAAGGAATGGAGAGATTCATTCACAGACCGTTGCTTTCGGTTGAAGCTGATATCATCGAGCCCATGCCCTCCCTCCCTATCTCTGTTGTACGGCCTTGCGAGAGGCTCGTCTTTTTTATATAATAATCCCCACACAGCCACCATTCTGATTGATTACTGCGTCACTCACTGTGTTCTTCAATTAGCAACGAAGTTGCGTTCCACCTACACTTCTTTTTTTACCTTTTCCCCCTTTATTCTTCTTCTCCTGTCGCCGTTCCCTCTCTCCTAGGCCATCAATCTCTCCTTTTCCCCCTCTCGTCACGCTGTCTTCATCATTCTCTTCTTTCTTTCGACCTTCCCATGATCCTTTCTTTCTCCCTCCGTTCTTCCTCATTCTTCTTCATGGCTTAGCCTGAAAGTTCCCTGCTGCTCAAGGTTCTTCATCATTGCGTAACTTATGGCCACCTTTGCTGGTTTCTTGGGCAAGTTCCTCTCTCTTTTCATCCTCTTTGTCCATCTCGGCTGCTTCATCATCTCCTCCTCCGCCGGTGAAGCTGCAGAACAAGGTGCCCGGAAGTCTTCTTCAAAGAAACGCAAGGTATCCCCTGTTTCGCACTCGCGGCAGCCTTCTCCTTCACATCCCAAGTTCAAAACCCGTAAGGCTCTTTCTTCTTCTTGGACTTTCTTCAAACACCTTTTCTCCCAAAAATCCTGCAAAACCAGTGACGTTGCTCAGGGATCGCCGCAATCCTCCGCCTCCACTGTCTCCGCCGCACTGCCTTCTTTGACATCCACCAGATCCTCCCATCAGTCGTTGGTCTCTCTGGCCCAGGCCGAATCGCACGCGCTGGATCTTCCCGGCAAAAAACCGTGTGCGTCGTGCCCGGAATCCGATATCGCCGCCGACAACAACCACTTCTTCCCCCTCAGCAACGACATCTTCCCCTGCACCGCCTGCGGCGAGGTTTTCCAGAAACCGCAAGTTCTCGAACAGCATCAATCGCTGAAACACGCCGTGTCGGAGCTGGTGGGGACCGACGCGGGCCACAACATAGTGCAGATAATATTCAAGTCGGGTTGGACCAACACACAGAAATGCCCCAAAATAAGTCGGATCCTGAAGATCCATAACCACCCAAAGATACTCTCCAAGTTCGAAGAATACAGAGAGACGGTGAAGGCCAAGGCCGCACGAAACGGCGCCGTAAAGAAGCGCGACGAACGATGCATAGCCGACGGCAACGAGCTCATGAGATTCCACTGCTCCACATTCCTCTGCGATTTAGGACTCAACGGGAATTCCGGCATTTGTGGCCAGCAATATTGTAATATCTGCGGGATCATCAAATCGGGGTTCTCACCCAAGTTGGATGGAATCTCCACGCTATCGACGAGCTGGAGGGCGCACGTGGCCATCCCGGAGGAGGTGGAGGAGGAGTTCAAGTTCATGAACGTGAAGCGGGCCATGCTGGTATGCCGGGTCATAGCGGGTCGGGTTGGCACTGACTCGGACGAAGCGGACAAAGAGGACGGAGGTTTTGATTCGGTGACGGCGCGTGGCGGAAGCGGAGTTTACACCCGGCTGGACGAAGAGGAGCTGTTGGTGTTCAATCCCAAAGCTGTGCTTCCATGTTTTGTGATTGTGTATAGCGTGTGATCAACGGTGGCAGTGGCTTGTGATTTTGATCGTGTGGTGGTAATGACACTCTGAATTTGTTTTATTTGATATATTTTTTAAGAAAAATAAGGATAGCGTAAGAAATATTAATCTAATTGTTTGTTTGTTGGTTTTGTATAGTTGATGATCAGGGGGGCTAAAGACAACGGCTGCTTCTTTGTGTAGTTGATTTCGTTATTGTTAGGGTAACAATGTATGCATGTAGAGAGAGCTTTGTGAAAATTTTCAGGTTCTTGTGGAAGAATCCAATGTAATGTGATCATATATAATATCATATCGGACAATTTAGAAATTATATGATATTAATATATCTTCATTTCTTATTTTTCATTAGGCTAATTTTTTTCCCTTCTTTTTATGGAGTCTTCTCTGACTCTGTTACAAAAAACGACATTTCGGCATATAAAGGGACATTAGGTGCCTTGAGCTTTATTTTTAATGTCTGGCCTATTTGGTGTTTCTATTTACAGCCTTTAACATCACAGAAGACTTAGATGCTACTGAACCGAAGTTTTTAAGGATATATATATATATATATATATGAAGGTGTGGCGGTTTTTCACGAGATCCTCTCTCTAACGAATTCATTCAATGAAAGTGACCGATGATCTTATGAACCAAACTACACCATTAATGGTCACCGAATTTCAGCCGATCTCAAACTAACTGATGGTGAGCTTGCTCTACCTTGCTTTTATGTATGCTTAGGCTGTCCTGTGTTTTTTACGACAAGAAAAATGTCTTGGGCCTAAGCCCAACATAACTGACTAATCCGGCCCACCCCAAAACCAAATTAAGGTATCGTTTTACTCTCGAATCATTTTGAGCATTTTCAAAAAATTAAAAAAAATATATTCAGTAAATTTATTTTTATTAAAAAAATATTGCGTTATGCCGAAACAAAATGACTCAAAAAGTCGTCTACGATTATGTAATTGCGAGTTAAATGAATTTAGTTTAAAGAGAACCATTCTACCAACATCGAGGTCTATAAATAATCCTCTTGACCCATATAACTTAAGAAATCATCAGCAAGATTTTAATTCAATTTTCAGTTTCATCAGTACAATAATTTTACATTATTCACTATCAATGAAAAATATGAATTTTTCTCGATATTTTCTTTGTAACTGAATCATCCACAATCATGCAATCAAAAGGGAGACATTTAAAAAAATGACTAGTGTACAAGACTCATCTTCTTTTCATGCTATGCCCTGTCTATGTTTTGGTCAGGCTCTCGGGCATGAATGTCTTGGCCAGAGGTGTTGCCTCCTCTTTATCCCTGTTGTTCTTGTGCTTGTGTCTGTTCATGGCTTCCGTGAGAATCGAGATTTGATCGCATCTCTACAGGTCAGGTAGCAATCATCCTCCCCTTTAAGTCAATCTATGACCTTTTCACCCGTAGAAAAAACATTCCACACCACTGTTCCGACTAAGTACAGCCCCACTGAGACCTTGAAAACG
This sequence comes from Inga laurina, assembly GCA_963855925.1. Taxonomy (NCBI): domain Eukaryota; kingdom Viridiplantae; phylum Streptophyta; class Magnoliopsida; order Fabales; family Fabaceae; genus Inga; species Inga laurina. The sequence continues at coordinate 14,186,017 of OY979704.1, read as the reverse complement.
TCGGACCATGAACCTGATCACAGTCCAAGAGATCAAACTTAGATGCAGGATCAGATTCTTGCCTCAAACGTTATATTTTGGTTAATTATGGAGCATACTGCTGCTCTACTGGGAGAATGCCTTCATTAAGAATATGTAGGCGATCTAAGTTGGTTATGAATGAGCCAAAACTAAATAGTTTCATCAAATTAAAGTCACGCTAGTTAAACATGTTGCAGAGATTGTTGACTGAATCCAACATAAGACTAGTAGACCAAGTTAATCGCAAAACATGTTAGACATAAGTTACTAATGTCTGACATAATCGAATGTTTACTGTTTTAGTCTAAATTATAACCTTTCATATACCACTCAAAGTTATCCACAATATATATAATATATTTCAAACAGTGGTCCAAAATAAGCTATTATTGCATCATGCATGAGTTTCTTTGGGAGCTAAGATGGGGTAAGGAATAACAGCTCACCATGCTGTAGAATGTAGCCCGTTGCTGCCGTTCCAAGAACACCAGCCAATACTCCAGCGGTATTAGATAGACCAAGCAATATACCCTGAGAAGAAAATTATGAAATAAATACAAAACTTAGCTTCTTTCTTCTAAAATAATATAATCAAGTAATTAACATGATTATCCTTACTGAATATCGTGGGGCTATATCTTGATGATTGGAATATAGACCAGACTGAGAGAATGCATCAGTTCCCTATTTAGAGAGAATACGTACCAAATTAGTATTATTGAATCTCAGAGTTTGAACTATGAAGCCAATCCGATCTAGTTCCTCTAAAGTTTTTCACCTAGTCTGATCATAAAGCAACTTTTTTTTTTTTCATAAAAAAACAAAAGAGGGAAAGAAACCACGATAAAGTTACCTGATCGATGGTACTTAAATGTGAGAACCTCTTATTACAAGAACTCTTTATCCAGATATAATGGTTCACATAAATACAAAAAGTACTTAAAAAAATCAACAACGTTCGGAGAAATCAAGATACAAACCTGACTGCAAGTCATACACAAAACAGCCATTGCAGGAGAATTTATGTGGCTCAGCTGAGTTAGGAAGAAAGCTGGGCCAAGAAAGCCAACTGTTTGCATTATCTGCAAACAAAATAATAACAGTATACTGTTAAAACCCTGTAGAACTTAAATTTTATAGAGCACCCAGGAAAAGGAAGCTAAGTTGACGTGTCCAGGATCAAGAAGTCAAATGAGTTCCTCTCTGGAAACAGGACAGGATACCTTGCGAACCCTTGTAACTGATACACCCCTGCTTACAAGAGTATCTGCAATCCAACCACCAAAATTTGCAGAAACAGCCATTGTAAACCATGGTAAAACACAGAAAAGGCCAGATTCTGTGAGATTGAACTTGAGGACCTATAATTACAAAGGTAAATAAACCTACTATTAAAGTAAACGTTGACATTTACTTCCAAGTTGCATAAAATTGACGCTTGGCAAGACTGAATGAAGAATGCTAAACCGGTAATAGAAAGACATACTTGGTTATAGTATGTTGGCATCCAAGTGAGAAGAATAAATGTTCCCCAGTTGTGACAAAAATGAGACACTATCAAAGCCCAAACAGGTGCTTTAGATAAAATCAATCCCCAGGGTATATTTTTCACAGGTTCCTTGGAAACGCTGTTTGTGGTAATCAACTTCTTTTCTTCATCCCGCAATTCGGGATCATCAAGAGGTGAGCTATGTGCCTACAGCATCAGCTCCCAGAAAAACAGAAAAGATAAGCACATTGTTAACTAAAGGAGAGAAAACGAGATATTTCATTCACAAAAACCCAAGGGAATAGGTCAGTACAATACATATAGCCCTGCCTAGACACGTCATAGTATATTTCTCTCTCTTCTAACCATTTCTAGATACCTTTCTGGTCTATTTATTTACTAAATAACCCTTTATCTTACTAATAACATATATCACACATGAGCAAGTAAAAGATTTTGCAGATAGATAGTAGTAAAGAAGAAGCAATTTATTGACAAAAGTATTCTTAAGAAAACACGTTTGGGTATTTCAAATCCCGAAAAGGAGAGATGCTGAAAAATATAAAGAATTAATGGCATGCCAATCTTACCTTACTAAGCCAAACAGAAAACCAGATCGTCCCTAATGAACCGAATGAGTAAAATACAGATGGCCATCCAAACTGATGAATTAGAAAGGGCGAGCAGGCCAGTCCAGTTACTGATCCAAGGTACATGCCGCTATAGACCAGTGATAATGACCTACTTCTCTCTGCTACAGGAACCCATTTTGATAGAATATTATTCATGGCTGGCATTGCTACACCCTGAAACACCAAACATGCCAAATGAAGTGAACTCCATTTGCATATGCTAGAACCAGGAACATCATAAATTACAGTCAACCAAAACAAAATGTCCTTTTTATTGATTTCATAAAGGAAAAAACTTAGGTCAAGTTCATAGGTGAATTTATAAGTGCACATATGCATTTTAACAACTAACAAAAGCAAAATAACAAGAGTGATTGGAGAACTTGACCCGAGGATATAAGCAACTTGACTAAAGTTTTGTCCTTCCATAAAATATTTTGGTAGAACTCTGCATTTGGAAGCTTTTGAGTGCAAGTAAGCAAAAAATGAACAGTCTGATTAACAAAACTCACCTCACCAATTCCCATGAATGCCCGAACAACTAGTAGGAAGGGCAATCCAAGTTTCGCCGCGACAGGAGTGAGGGCAGTGGCAATGGACCACCAAACTACACCAAATCCAAGTACCTGCTTTCCCCCCACTGTGTCAGCCCATATTCCACCGGCAATCTGCAACCGGCTTCTAAGATTCAGAGTCATGAACTTTAAGTTCCACATTCGTATAAGCCCAATGACTAATCAAACTTATGCTTATCAATATTAACGTTTACCTGAGTGAGCAAGTATCCCCAGAAAAAAGAAGACTGTATTAGACCAACAGTGCTGGGATTCCAATTGTACTCTGCCGACATAGGAAGTATGGCAATGCTCATATTTACCTGTTAATGTGAATCAAATGCAAATATTAAGAATTAAAGCTACTTGAAAACAAACTATCTTCTTTATGCTGTCTACTTTAGCAACTTATAACGACTAGTAATGCTACTGTCGCTTCTCCTTCACATATCAAAATTACCAACTGCATTTTATACAAAGAAACAAATCATTCAACACTATCGAACACACAGCAAAAAAATAAATAAATAAATAAAAGGTCAGAAAATCTTACTCTATCCATATTACAGAGAAGAAAAGCGGAAAAGCAGAGAAGCACAATGGCCCATCTCTTGGGAAACTCCTCCCACCATGGGACCACATTATCCAATTCCTCCTTCTCAACGACGACGTCGTTTCCAACATCGCCGAACTTCACCGAGTCGGGAACGTTGATGCCTTCCCACACTTTCCCAGCTTCCTTCTCGCCGGAACTTCGCGCGGAGGCGCGAAAGTGAGGTCGGGGCGGCGACGGTGAGCGGAGCCAGAACAAAGGGGTGTGGGCTGTTAAGTTCTTGACATCAATAGCTTTTCTGGAAACGGAGATAGGTGAAGAAGAACGAGGTTTTGGAGTAGAAGGGAAAGAGGAGAGCAGAGCTCTGGCGCTCAATCCCATGGAATTGTGAAGTGAATTACTGTAACTGTTCAGCACTTCTCAGGTGGAGATGGTGATAACGGACTCGGAGAAGATTTTAAGATACCATGGAAGGGATATTTATCAACATTGGCTTTCGTTTTGACACGTGGCGGTTGTATACAGGATTCTTTTCTCGTGTAAGGAGAGGAGAGGTGAGGTCTGCAGTCAACACTCTGCACGGTTCACGTACAATTTTAACGAATACACTTGAAATTTTTAACTAATAATTTTAAATAGTTATTTTAAAAACCTGTAAATATAAATTTTATACACAACAATATTTCCTAGAAAATGTAAGAAAAATAAATCTAAAATATTCAAATTAGATGTTGATAGTGTGTAGTGGTGATGAGCTCTGAGTGATCTTCAATCCTTAATCAGCGATCTAATATTTTTGTCTAGTAATCTCCATTTAATTTCGCCATCTTCACATAGTTTATATACTGTTTTTATTTTCATTACAATTTCATTTATTGTTGTGCTATCATTTGCTAGCTTTCAAGTTTCAACTGTTCTTGTATATAAGAGTTTTTTGGCATTTTGATTCGCAATTGAGGAACAATTCGGTTTGATATCATTACATATGTTGTATAGTACTTGGTTGGGAGATTTGAATTGGGAGATGTAAATGCCTGTTTATTTTAACTTTTTGAATTCGTTTCTACAACATTTAAAATAAATATGTAAAGAGAGTGTTGTTTTAATTTACGAAAATATGTTTAAAAAAATTGTTTTTATAATTCCCATATAAGCACTTGTCCAGGGACCTCATGAGTCATGGCAAGAAGCTTGTGAACGAGAGATTTTTTTTTAGCAGTCTCCCTGAAACTTTTATATGGGATAAAATGGTGATTTCAAATATCTACTGCTCGTATAAAATTCTAATATAGAAATTATCCTACAAACTTATGAACTACAAGGATGTATGCTGTTTTGACCCAAGAAAATTGATGCATATATATAGTGATAAGTTAATTTGATTCTTTCTTGTTAATTTACGTAGTTTGAAGTTGAACTCCTATCAGCCCTAAAATGAAAGGTTTATTCATAAAGTGAGGACATTTAGTTTAATTTCTGGATGAATAAATTAAGGGATAATATGAGTTCTACAGGAACCGAAGACGCCTTATATTAAAAAAAAACACAAGAAGAAGAAGAATGAAGGCGTCAATTCACTTCAATTCTTATTCTAAAATTTTTCTCCAGACGAATAAAATCTGTGTCCCCAAACATCTCTTTATGTTGCCTATTTTTTTAAAAAAAAAAAACAGATGCTTTTTTTGCCAGAAAAAAAAAATCTCTTTATGTTTAGTCCATTTCGATAATCTAATTTTCGGGTTGACTAAACTTAGAATCAGATTCTCTGCATCTGTGGCCTTTAACCAAAAGGACGTTATTTGTCTTCTACTCTTCCTGATAAGCAGGAGTAAAAAATAATTATCTAATACGCACGTCAACTCACGATGAATTAATATATTAACTATATGGAATGCAATATTCATTTGGGTTGAGAAGAAAATTTATAAATGAAGTTTTAAGAATTGAGTGTTTGAAATCATTATGTTTTAAAGAGAGTAAAAATATATATGAGGTTTTAAAAATAGAGCATCTAATATAAAACAGTTAAATTTGACTTAACGTTGTTAGTGGTCTTCTTCTCTGTCAAATTTAACGGTTCTGTGCTGGATATTCCACTTTTAAAACTTTATGTGTATTTTTGCCCTTTTTATAATATAATTGTGTCAGGCACTCCTTCTTTGAAACTTTATTAGTACATTTGTTTTTTTTAATTCTATTCATTTTTTTCCAAAAAATAAAACAATAAAAAAATGATACAACATTTAAATCATTTAAAAAAAATCATTTGCCGCGAGAGTTGGTCCATATTGCTTCATTCGCGAAATCCGTCATCACGTTCTTCCTCACTTGTTGCTGCTAAAGTCATAGCTTCTTCTTGCTCTTCAAGTCATAGACTCACATCTGCCTCTGTTCTATTTGACCTTGCGATCCTCGGAACTCGTTCTATTCTCAATATTATATTTCTTTTGGCGGTTCTCTTCCACCTGGATTCCCGCCTTCTGAAGATGACGAAGGCCAGGTTTCATGAACTCCTACTCCAGATCATTAATTGCTCGCTTCATGGATTTTCCCCTACCGTGTCAATCCCTTCTAATCCAAGTTCGTTCCCCTTCACTTTTCTCTTGCATGCTACTTTAAAGCACAATCTCCCCTTCCGCTTTTAGCATGATTTTTTTTGCAATTCGGTGGGTACGATTCTTCAATTGCCAAATTATTTCGAGTTCCCTTCTATTTATCTTCACAAGGGTATCGGAAACGAAATTTGGTGGCTATTTTCTATTTGTCGATGAGCAAGCTGCGGATACTGAGCGTGAAATAGATATCTGGTGCATTTACCCTGAAATTCCCACGGGTCCAGTTGGTACGAGCTTCAGTTTATTACTCCTGTTCTGTCTTTAATCATAGTTTCTTGTCGTTTTAAACGTTTTATGATAACATTGATCTTTTGAGGTATGCTCTTCTGCTGAGTTATCGTCTTCCATCATTGCTCTTGTCCAAGAGGGTTGCAGTTTCAAAAGTAAGCAGGAATTGCATGACGTATCACATGGGTTGCAGTTTAATAACCGTTTTCTAGGAAAAGTTATGAAATGTTCTTTGCTGAAGAATTGTTTTCCAACTCGATAATTTAGAAATTTAAATACCGCCCTCAAAATTTGCATTTGTTTTTGGTTATATGTTGGCTGTTTCTTGGCTTTAAATTTTCATTTGTTCATTTTAGGAACTTTGTGAAGTTTGGCACAAGGAATCATAGTTGTGACTCATTAGCATTTAGAAATATTTGGCATAGTGTTGGAATATTTCCTACGATCTTTTGTTTATTGTGCAAATAGGGCCATGAAACTCTCGTAAATTAATCATGTTGTTCGTCTTTTATGCCATGGCCTTCATATGCTTTTTGGTTTTTGATCAATCAATAAACGGGAGTGTTCTGATCTAATGTCGGCATTTGGTGTGCTGGCCATCTTTGCCGACTTTGATCAATTTTGATATAATATTTTCCTACCTGCAGATCAGCAATATGTCGACTGATTATAAAATAGATATTGGTCGTCACGGCTTCAAAGAAGAACCAGAACTAAGCATCTTACCTTCAAAACTGTTACTTGATGAAGAGGCCAATGCAGTGCATGGAAATCTTATTGGAAGTCATGAGCAAGAAAAGATTTCAATCAACAACTATTCAACAAACGCAGAGCGTAGAGCTTTGAATGATAGGTGTGAAATAAATCTTCTTATCCGTATTTGTTTAATCATTAAATGATTTTTCCTTTGAACACCAATGTTGTTTATCTCTGTGTATTTCCCTTTCTCTGCTTTCATTCACGTAGCAAGTTATAGTTTATATTGTTGAAAGCCCTTTGCAAATATTGGTAATCAAGTTAGAAGTGAAACACATTCATCATTTGAAGCAGGTTTCTGAAAGCAGATAAAGCTGCACTTGGTTACCATGTTGGCCATGTTGAAGAAGAGGAAAGGCGACTGCATAGACCAGTAAAGAAGTCTGGGCCTCTTCTCTCTGGAACAGCTTACTGTATTTCTTCTTGCAGCATGATAATGCTCAACAAAATTGTTTTGTCAAGTTATAATTTCAATGCAGGAATATCTTTAATGTTTTACCAGGTGAGTTGGATTCTCCAGATACTGCTGAATAGTTTCTCACTATGATAATACTGAAACTTGAAGCTTAGAAAGATGTATTAATGATATCAAAGATCCTATTGTTGAAAATTTCACTGCATCTCATGCACTTAATAATCATATTACACACCTTATAGTATGTACTTTGATTGATTGATTGATTTATTTATATTTGTTTAGTTGATAGGTTATTCTGATAATTGCTTCATTGATCTATTATCTTTATTGAAGCTTATGATAAATGCAAACTTAATCTTGTTATACTTATTTACAGAATTTAATAAGCACGTTGGTTGTTGTTCTACTGGGCTTGTCTGGCACAGTTTCAGTTGAGAAGCTCAACTGGAAGCTGGTCAGGGTTTGGATTCCTGTCAATGTGATATTTATTGGCATGCTTGTATCAGGAATGTATAGGTATGAATAAGTTGCTTTTTATATTTTGTTATATGCTGCTTTTAGACCTATGGATGTGGAAGTTGATCAATAAGATAAACATTGAAAATTCAGAGGATCAATAGTCTGATTATTGTCTGCTACTCAGTGTAGTTACCTTGTCTCCTATCTACCTTTAATATCTTCAAGTGCTTTGTTGTTTTCAGTTTGAAAAACATCAATATTGCAATGGTGACAATTCTCAAGAATGTGACAAATATCATAACAGCAATTGGAGAGTTATATTTGTTCCAGAAAGGTCAAAATCCAAAAGTGTGGACCGCCATGTTTCTGATGGTAAACGATTCTCTTGCTTCCTACTCATTGAAAGGTTGCCATTTCTGATAAATAAGAATATCGTTGCTGGTTAGGATCATGTATTTGGAAAGCATTAATTAGTCTTTTTTAATGTATATCTCAGTTGATCACGCGTCTCTAATCATCTAGTCATGAAAGTTTTCAAGTGCTTGTCTTGGCATAACTTTCCAGTTTTTTAGGTTAAATTATTTTATGGAATTTAGGTACTCAGATTAAAGTTTACATATTACTTTTTTTAGGACTTGCAGAAGTATCTTAGGATACTACTTATCCTCTTATCACAACATTTAATCCTTGGAAACTTCGGTACTCAATTTCTCATATTTTATTGGTAAGGTGACTCTGAATAATTGGACAATGAGATTTTCTTGACTGTTTCATCAAGCTCAGAAATCACAGAAGTGAGAATACCATTAGTTTGATTCTAAAGCTGTGTGTCTTTTGTTACTCTTTTATACCATATTGATAATTTGGCATATTGTGTTTATCCTGAAAAATCCAATTGACTTTTTGAAGTCTCATTGGCCTCTATGATTACTTGGCACAGATTATCTCTGCTATCAGCGGCGGCTTCACAGACCTATCCTTTGATGCAGTCGGTTATGCCTGGCAGATTATCAATTGTATTGTTACCGCAAGTTACTCTGTATGGCTTTTTTTTTTAGTTTCGAGGCCACTTTCAATATTTTTTTTTCTGCCATACTTTATGTACCCATATTTGAGCTATAACCTCCTTTTTTTCTCTTTTGACAGCTTACCCTTAGGTGGGTGATGGATGAGGCAAAAAAGTCAACTAAATCTGGATCTCTCAATGAAGTTTCTATGGTGTTGCTGAACAATTTACTGTCTTTACCATTTGCCATCATCTTGATTTTCCTTTTCGGCGAGTGGGATTATGTAATACATGTGTGAGTAAATTTTTTTTTTTCCCTGTGATTCTCAATTTGAGAAGCCCTCTGCCTCCTCACTGTACTTGTTGGTTTTGATTTCCAGGGAAGTAATTAAACTGCCAATGTTTTGGGTTTTTGCAACTGCTAGTGGACTGCTTGGACTTTCCATCAGCTTTACCTCTATGTGGTTCTTGCATCAAACTGGCCCTACAACATATAGGTAATATATGGAGTATTTTAAATTTGATACGTTGGCAAACTCTACATTATCAGCATTTGAATCTAGGGCAGATTGGTTCTCCATTTTACTTACTATGGAAGTAATAATCATTAAAATTAATATACTACCTCTTGTTCTTAATATAAGAGCTAGTTGTGGGTTAGATTTGATTCAAAATATAAAGTTTAAATTCACTTTTTTTCCCATCTATTGCATGTGTTAAGGGAATATATGTTCACGAGTAGTTTCAATGTAAATGGCTTAAACCCTAAACAAACAACAATAATGATTTAACTAGCTTTCTTAATCTGTCTAAATTAATTAAGTAGATCTTATATTAAGAATTGAAAATATCATATAATTTATAGGAAGCTATGCCATCATAAGCCACAAGTGGTACAACTTAAAATCTTCCTTGAGAAACCTCTGAATGCTTTCTTTTTCCTTCCTTTGATGTGATGGCACTGATATTTGTTTCCCATTTTATAGTTTGGTTGGTTCCTTGAACAAGATTCCGATCTCCATTGCCGGCATTATAGCATTCAAAGTTCCCCTCAGCTTATCCAATTTATTCAGCATTTTGTTTGGTAAGCAACAGCAATGTAACAATATCATGAATTTTTACTTTTTTTTTTTGCTTGTTTCCTAGCTATCTTCTTCCTACTATTGATAAGGCACTCTTGTTTCCAGGTCTATTCGCCGGCGTATTCTTTGCCAGAGCTAAAATGTCCCGATAATTAATATATTCATACTGTTGTATAGTTTTTGTTCCAGCTCTCAAGTTTCTGTTACTCGCTGAGGGTATTTTGTTTCAGACGAAGTCTAAAGATACCCTAATCTTACTACATTTTTTGTTAAAAAAAAAAAAAAAAAAAGTGGCCCTCAGTGGGGGTTATGGCGACTGGCTGTCGCCGGTGATGGAAGCTCCAGCTGGCCACCGAGGTTGACAACCATGGGGAGAAATTTTTTTAATTATTTTATTCAAATACATTTTGATGAATGTACACCAAATTTATTTACAATTAAGTCACACGAGACTCAAAAGTAATTTTATCATTTTAGGGAATTTCAATTCTTCATGAAGTAATGTTGTTTGAAAAAAATTATAACGCTTAGTTTTATGACTTGGGCATCATCAATCGTCATAAACTAGAGTCTTCAAACAAAATGATTTCAGTGAATGGCAGCATGTTAAAGCAATTTATTACCAATGAAAAAACGTTCTATTTAAAATGTCGTCCAAGAGGATATCTTGCCCTATGTAGGATTAGAGATCACCTTCAAAAATGTGGTAGACCCACATACAACTCATCTTTCCTTAGTGGAAGGTTTTGAGTTTAATCTTGCTTGCCACTTCAAATATGTTTAGCTTGCCCCTATATTATAAAAAAAAAAAAAATCACCACTTCCGATTCTAAATATAAGGTTTAGTTAATTTTTTTGGGAGAGATTAAGAAAACTAAATAAGTTAATTAATCATATTATATATTATGTATGATTTAACTATATGTCAGAAAATAGTTTGGAAAAAAAATGATATATATATATATATAAACACTTTAAAGTAATTTAATTAACTTCTTCAATATTCATAAAAAAGTCAATTAGATCTTATATTTAGGACCAAAGATAATACTATATTTCTCTAAAAAACTTATATCCCAGATTATGTTTTATTATGTGAAACTAGAAATTAGTATCTCTACACTAAATGATTTCAATGAATGGCGGCAACTTTCTTTCCCCCACCATGCACATAATCCTTGAACATATTTTTTAAAAGCCAACATATAATTTTTAGGAGATATATTATTTACTCAAAAATTCAACATTAGCCTTTTTTTAATACATAAATTCAACTTTAGCCTTTGATAAAGGAAATATAGTAAGATTTGCAGTTCTCCGTTTCGATTTGTGCCTGCAATGGTGTAGCCGTAGATTCATACTATTCATCCTTTCCCGAGTTAGGGTGTGTTTGGTTTGAGGGGAGGGGAGAAATGGAGGTTAAATTACCTTTTTAGTTTAAATGTATTTAAATTTTAGGTGAGAATCTAAAATTTAAAAAGAATAAGAAGATAAATTATGAGTTTCTTATACCCAAAATTATAATTTTCACTCTCTCAAACCAAACACACCCTTAAACCGTTAAGCTTATGAGTTGACGCAATGAAATTTCAGTGTTATCAATATATCTTCAATATACATAATTATAACAATTCGTGTAAATTATAGATAGTATACTTTACTTTTGAAATTTCAAACAATATCCAAGAAACACACATCCAGTGATAATGCTGTGTGTGTGGCTCTCTCTCTCCATATATATATATATATATATATTTAAAGTTCCAGATCAATCAGTCATTTGAAGGGTAATCATCCTTAAGACATATATAACGAAAGGAATCCATAAAGGCAAAAGAACAATAAGTTCCCAAAGAAATTCACTTGCAGTTTCAAACCATAATAAGAGAGAAAGAGAGAAAAATAAAGCAAAAGGAACCTTGTCTTTGAAAACCCTAACACAATCCAGAGCATCCACCACAGCACTACTGTGAAACCAGAATAGTTTCACTCAATTCTAAAATACCGACATAAAAGTATGATCAAATCTCACACTTTTTGGAGTTCATCATTCCAGTACGTGGTGTCTTGAAAGGATCTTAATAGAAGTAACGACTAGAAGATTCTATTGCTGGAGCCAGTTGAAAGCTGAGAGGAAACCAATTCCATCAAATCCATCTCTCTCTTTGCATCATCCCAAGCTTTCTGATGATCATCCCCTACCTGCAAACCCATGTTCAAATTTTGATCTCTTCCATAATCACAGCAGAAAATGGAAGGATTATAACCAACCCCATTCAATAACTGAGCCAGAAACAAATCAGGATGATGATGATGGTTTTGTTTCACCATGGGACCACCAATACTAGTAGCAGCAGCACTCTGTTCGGGAAGATAACCTTCATGCCCACCATCTGTTTGATAAAAGTCCAAGGTGGACTGAACCTGCTGGTTCTGATCATAATTCTCCGGGAAGAACTGTTGCATGAAGAGAAGCTCGTCGTCATCAAATGCTTCAGCCATCACAGGTTCATAATGAGAGGGATCTTCGTCGATGTTGGGGTTGTTGTTGTTGTTGTTGGAGAGGTTCTTGCTTTTGATGTAATCTTGAAGAATGGAAGAAGGAGGCTTTCTTCCATTGTTGTTGGTGGAGGTTTTGTTTGAAGATTTGTGGTTTCTCTTGGAGTTCTGTCTCCTTTTGGTGGCATTCCAATGGTTCTTGATAGAGTTCTCTGTTCTTCCTGGAATTCTCTTTGCAATCTCTGCCCACCTGTTCCCTACCTTTGCATGTGTTTCTACCAATATTTTCTCTTCTTCTTCACTCCAACTATCCTTCTGAAAACCAACCAAAATCATGGTTTTTATGTTATCTTTTTTAATATATTATAATTTTAAATTGTAAATACTATGACTTGTAAAACAACTACATTCATATATATTGTTGACAATAGGGGTTATATAAGAAAATCTAGGGGAAATTTTCTATTTTTTATATTTTAAAATACTAATTATAATGATTATTTTTAGGAATCAAGACATTGGAGTATTTTTTCTATTAATTCTGCGTTTATATTTTTTACGTAAAAAATAAACCTTTCAAGTTAAATTTAAGTTGGTATGATTTTTTATTTAATTTGTTAACAATTATTTGCTTTTAAAAAGAGTATGCTAAATTAAAAGACAGTTTACGAATAGGTTAAGAGTTTTAATATGTTTTATTAATTATTCTGATTTCCTCAAAAATAAAAAATAAAAAGTTTAAGTTGTTTAAATGGAATATGACATATATACTAAGAAAACAGTTTTTTATCTCTGGATATAAAAATGTTAAAAGATATTCTAATAATCTAAATATTAATCGAAATATGAGTCTGATGATAAAACAGGATCAAGAAATTAAAGATGCATGGGGAAATATATGTGAATGATTAATACACACACACACACACACACACACACACACATGGAAATGTCACAATGGCCAAGGATTTACTGGTTTCCCAGTTAATTACAAGAGAATATATAAAGCAATATGAGTATCTGATCTTTGGATTATGTAAGAAAGCAGATCGATCGAGTCAATCAGATGCCAAAGATAGATCCTTTGCAATTATAAATATCCATATACAGATACTTCCTAATTAACCAACAAATTATATATAGATTTCAGCTCAATCCCTGAGACATATTTTCTTAAGTTATCACAAACTCTTCAAGCTGGGGTATAATTTCATGGCACATGTTTAGCAAATTTTCAATGCCTTTCAGTGAGAATGTTTGTGAAAAAAGAAGATTATATATATATATATATAAATATAAATATAAAGAGAAGATTAAATTAAAAACCTTAATATCAGGACGTAGATGATTATGCCATCTCTCCCTGCACTGCTTCCCAGCTCTTCCCTCCAGATTCTCAGCTATTTGAGCCCACTTCCTCACTCCATATTCATTCACCAGCTTCACCAGTTTCCTTCAACAATATTATATATATGTGTGTGCAAATTAAACACATTACACAAAAATGATAATATCGATCATATATATATATATATATATATAACTGACACACACACACCTGTCTTCTTCGTCAGTCCACTGTCCTTTGATCAAGGAGGAAGAAGAAGAGCCTTTCTTGTTGATTCTCTTCCCTACTTGAACTTGTTTATTCAGTACTGCTGTAGGGATCATCATCATCTGTTGAACTTCATTAATATTATTATTATTATTATTTGCTATGAATCCTTCCATGAAACTTGCTTCTATGTCGTCACTGCTGTTAGGCCAGAGAGCAGACAAGTGACTGAGTTGGCCCCACAGGAACCTGTCTATGGCGCTCAGAGGAGGCCCCGAAGAAGACGAAGATGGTCCCTGCGTTGAAATGGCGGGAGGGTTGCTCTGAGGCATCTTACTCATCTTCGCTCTGGTTTCACCACCCTCATCACTGTTTCATAAGCCTCGTGGTAATAACCCTAATTGGATCAACAATGGCCGTCCATCTTTGACTTTATCTAACGGTTGAGATTCATTGATGGCCTGTAACTCCTGAACTTCCTCCTCCACGCAAAAATGTAGGACTGGGGAGGAATTGGTGCATTCGTTATCAATTCATAATTACTACTGTAATGCTATAATGTTATTTAAAAAATTAGTCATAATTTCAATGTGTAATGGATATTTATCCGTCTGAGGTGGCCGGGGATATAAAGTGAATTGAATTATATTAAACGACCGTTTCTTTTGTTTTTCTTTTTAATTTGATTGTCGCGGGAATTATTAATGAAATTTTCTCAAATAATTAAAACTCTCCTTGAAATATAATGATAAAAGGGATTATTAGCCTAATTGAATTGATGAAAAGAAAAATGAGAATTATACTTTTAGTTTGCTTAACCACCATTATAGAATAATTAATGACACGAACATAAATTTGAGTTAATTTCCAGTTGCAGGACATCAAGTACATTAAAGATTGGTTGCCCGACAAAAAAAAAAAAAAAAATCAATTTTCAATATTTTATTAAACATTTCAGGACGTATATAGGCCAGGATCTTTGCTGTGTAATTTTCTTAAAAACGTGAATAACCTCGTCTTTCTATTAAAATTTAAATTATTTGTCATCCATCAACCATGAAATTATTTTTATCAAGGATATCTTCAAGTTATTTTAAACTTGAAACTAATCATTTTCAAGACTTTAAACACAACAGATTATCGGATTTTTTAAAAAGTATACTTCCTGGAACTCAAACTAGTATTCATCATTTTATGTGAATGAAGTCGCTTACCACATAAACTAATTTTGACAACCTGTCTTCTATTTTTTTTCTCGTGGGCCATGTAATATCCTGGAACTGGGCCCGGAAATTTTTTGGACAGGGCGGGCTTCATTCTCTCACGTATGGGCCTAACAGCATTCATCTCAACTATAGTGTGGCTCTTCACCATTAGATGCCAAGGAATATTGAGTGTGTTCCTGAAAAAGTGATTGACAAGAGGGATGAGATTTAAGAAAGAGAAAGGGAAAGGATGTGGTGGGGTGAGTTTTGATTCAGTACGGCTCCCTGGACCTGTAAACATTAATACCCCTCATGTGATAATATAAAATAAAGTTGATGTTTTTTTAATAAATTAAAAAATTAAATAAATTATTTAATCATATCATATATTATATATTATTAAATTATATATTAAAATATAAATTAAATAAAATATTTTTAAAAAATTAATAAATATAAATATTTTAAAATAATTTAATTAATTTCTTTAATATTTTTAAAAAAATCAACACCACCTTATATTTAAAATCAAAGTGTGTATATATATAAAAGACTATTATTGTCATTGTCCTTCAATTACAGCACACTCCAGCCTCTTACTGTACTCTTCACGTGAATATGTCGTCATTTTCTGTTTCCCTTCATTTTCCTCTTTACACATCTCATTTGTCCATTTTTCTCTTTCTTTTAATACTTTAAGAATCAAAATATTATTTTTTAATCCAAACTCAGTCTGATTAGTCAAAAGATAACTTTGCAGCCACCACTTTGACATTTGATGAGCCAAATTGGTCTCATAAATGGTTTAAGATACAGATGTTTCATATAAACTGAAAAGCTGTCTAACCATCTTTTTATTTTTTTTATGTGTTTTTGGATTAGTTTTTGAAGAATAATTTTTATAATTTATGAAATAAGTATGTGAGAAAAATTTTATTTCAATTTTTAAAAAAATATCTCTGAAATCATGATTCTAGGATTGAAGAACACTTAATCACAATCATATAAAAACGAATACTGCCCTGTACTATCAAAGTACGTGCATGCTTTATTTCTTGCCACCGAAAGTACGTGCATTGCCACGCCATCCCTTTTGTTTATATATTTATTTTGCCGCTTCTAATTTATTTTAATAACGATGTCATGTGTAGGTGTATGGTATGTCTACAATGTCAAAACATGCCTTCAAATGTAACGCTTAAGCAACGGAATGAATTAAGAAGAAAGAAAGAATATATATGGAGAAATAAATTCCTTATATGAGATCAGGGAAATGGGGATTGGAAGGCAACTAACAAAAAAAGAAAGGGACATTATTATTCGTTGCCAAACCTCCAAAATTAGCGATACCTAACGCATATTCTTTTCTTTCATTTTCCAGCCTCTCAATATCCACATGCTTTTCCTTTATCTTTCATTAATCATTATTATTATTCTTTCTTTCAACATAAACCAGAAAATAAATTAATCAACGTAATAAGATCCTCACTAATGATATTTGAATGGATGGGAGACTACTTGAAAACCTATCGTTTACGTTAAATCTCTTGACAAATTCCTAGAAGAGTTATTATAATTCATTATTTAGTTTATCAATTCTGGTAAAAAGATTATTTCGTTTTATACTGCCCTGCATATAAGGAATGTTCAAAACCCAACAAGTCGCTTTGGACTGGGATTCTATAATTTTTAGTTTTTGCAGGTTCTTTTAAAATACAGTTTATCTTATCTGGCATCTAACGTTCTTTATGTGATATTTTTAATATTCACAAAATTTAATAATTATTAAATATTTTTTTTAAAAAATCTTGTGTTATACTTGAATACGAATAATTGGGTCAGGGATAACTGAACAAGGCAATATTTTTCAGAGAATATCATCATATTAATTAATTAATTAACAATTAATAAATAATTAATATTAAAAGAAATGTGGAGCAGTGCTACACGTGAATCACGAAGTCCTTATTGCCCCCAACATCATCGTGAAGTTTCTCATGTGATCTCATCTCATCATATCATCATGATCGAAGCAGGGAATAAAATCAACAAGGACCAAAAACGGCATTTATATTTTTGAACCTTAAAAAAGTCTAATTACAATTTGCCGCGTGATTGTGTCCACCAAAAACTTAGAAAAAGAAAAAAGGAAACGCAGATCATCCGTGCAAAAAGCAAATCCTCCCCACCACCCATCACCCTCTCCACATCTTCTCAATCCACAGATCTCCAGAGCAAAACGCAAAAGCAATAAACTAGTAAACATTATTGCCTCATTTTTTCGACTACCAACCTAATCCAATTTTAAGAAAAATAAAGTTTTTTTTTACTTTTGTGATTTTCTGGGGTTATCTAATGAGTGATGAAAATCATTTTAAAGTTCTTGGGAGGTTTCTGGGGAAGAGAGAGGGAAACAAGTGTCTTCAGCGCCAGTGTTCCAGAGGAAGTGAGCGTAGTTAGCTGCATAATATGAGTTGCTGGGTTCTGCAGAAATTGCTTCCAAATAGGTTTCTTCTGCTGCCCACAAGTCGTTCTTCGCCTTCCACAGGAACGTTGCGTATTTATTATATGCTTCCGCGTCACCACCTTCCACTCCTATCGCTCTCTTGAAGTACTCTTCAGCTCTGTCCACAGTTCACACACCAATCGTTATTAGTATCTTCATATGGTCAAACAACCAAAGCAAAGCCACTAGTAGTTTCATTCACGTGCAAGCAACTTTACTGGCATCAAAATAAAAAAAATATCAACCCTTTTTCTTTTTTCCCGTTAATTTTTCTATATGCCTCTACATATATGTATAAATATACGTAGAAGTCAAGGTCAACGGGATTATTGGGAAGATCTTTCTTATCATACACGCGGGTTTCACGTGAGCAAGGGGATAGATCATGCTCATGAATCGGTGGTGAACAGGAACTACACCACAAATTTCCCTGTCAAAGTTCCAAGTGCACAATTTGATCTTCCCCTTTGGCCTGATTCTGAATCAATACAATTTTGCCAGATTTTATATTAGAAAAAAACAACAATTTCCCAACTCATTCTAAAGCGCCTGATTTTTCTACCTTCTGTATTTTTTTTGACATCGATGATGCAAGCATGAAATAATGATAAAAACTCTTGAGAAACTTTAATGCAAAGTGTAAGAAAATGGTTGGGAAACAACGAACCTGTCGTAATCATGAGCAACCAGGTAGAGGAACTGAGCGTAGTTCGCTAGAAGAAGAGGGTTATTGGGTTCCTGAAGCAGCGCTGTCTGGTACAGAAGCTCTGTTCTAAGGTACTCCGCATAATCGTCGGATTCAATTCTCGCCGATACCGGCGAAACGAACTGTTTCACAGTCTCCTGGTCCAGAGCTTCACCTCTCGAACTTGCTTCCATTACCCTTGCTTCGTCCACAACTGATTCCCACAGACGTGCCTCCTCTTCATTTTCGTTTGTTCTAGAATCTTTCACTGTCGCCGACTCTGTTTCCCCAGTTGTTCCCAAGTTGGAAAACTGAGAAGATGCGCCGCCGTCGGGGAGGACCGTACGGTGGTAGTGATCTGACTTGTTAAACCCCCCATCGCCTCCATCTGTGCCGCTGGCTATTGGCCGGACTTTCCCGCCGCCGCCATTTTTACCCCCAATGGAGGTTGTTTTCCCGCTTGAAGAGGAGACCGAGAATGTCTTGATTGCCGATGAATCGAACTTTTTGTCCTGCTGAAATTCACTAACGGAAGCAATCTCCGTCGTGGAAGCAGGCGGCGGAGCTGGGGCGGCTATGGCGGTGTTGTGCCCCATTGAATAGACAGTGAAATTTGCAAGAAGAATCATCAAGTAGACCATGAGAGTGGGCGTGTGAGAGAAGACTTGCTGAAATAGCCAAACGAACGAAGCGTGCGTTTCTCTTTGGACTCGAGCGACAATCCCTTGGAGATCTTCGTAGAACAGGATCTCTCTCATTTGTAGCGTGTAGCTATGGAGCTCACGGATTATGAACACCATGGAAGAGAAAGCTTTCTCTACAGAGCAACAAGCAGATTCACCTGCCTCTCTGAAACCTTCTTTCCACTGCAATTTCTTCTTTATGATTCTCAGAGAAAACGGAAGCTCCACGCTGTTTGCTTTTCTTTCAATAATCGACGGAATAATCTCTTCGCCGCCTCCAGTGCTCCAATCCAGCGGGTCTTTCTGGATTTCCTCCCAGGGAGGCTCAATGCTCTTTGGTTCGGAAACTGAGCTTCGTGTCTGATCTTCACCGAAACTATCTGATTCTGAATCTGTGGCACTATTATCCTCATTGGAGAGCTGGAATCTGAGTGCTATATCTTCAATTTTCTTGGAGAATTCTTCGTCTGAACAAGAATCAAAGCTAGCACTGCAGGTGAATCTTAATTTTCTAGATGCCGAAGGAGGGTAATCAAAAGATCGAAACCTATAAAGTCGCGTTGATTGGGAACCGAACAGGCTCGACTGGTCCAATCTTCTGACAAATCGACATACTAGAGCACCTCCTCCTCCAATGGTGCCACGACTTCCCCGTTTAGAGGAAGGCGATGAGATTGCAGAGGCTAGAGTTTGAGAAGAGGATGGCGCATGAGGAAGAACTAGCTGTGAACATTGCAAACAGGGTGAAGCTATTTTCACTCCCATTTCTTAGCTTTCAGGGTTGAAATCGCAGGGAAAGGTGGTGAGTTTTAAGGCTTTAAAGCCGAGAAAACATGAGGAACAGTTGGAAAGAGGAAAGAAATTACGAAGATTTAGAGCCCTGAAAAGCTAGATCCAAAAAGACGACCTTTACGTCTCAGACAGGGAAAATCTGGAACAGTTTCAAAGAATTCACCCGAAAATATAGAAACTCTTCGCCCTCCTTCCTTTCAACCTGCAAATTTAAAAAACACAGAATCATTAAACAATTCCCAGTAAAACAAACGAAACCCACTCCCATAACTAATCATTACTCTTCCCATGAAAATCGGATCGGAGAAAAACGCAGCTGGAAACACCACCAAAGAAGCTGCACGATGCTCGAGAATATCGTGATCCGAGAGAGTGAAAAAAATGGAAAACACACTTACCCTGATTTGGTTGAGTGAAAACGGAGCTAAACAGTGATTCTTCAGTCACACTCCGGCGAAGGTTAAGGCAAGACGCCGCCGGTTAAATACAGCGTCAGCTTGAGTTTATCAAAATACGCAGTCGTGAAAGGGTCTGATATATATACACCCCAACTTCGCATGCCGGTGGGGAGAGAGAATATCTAAATGCACAACCGGTCAGAATGCGGTTCGTGTTTGGGCAAGTTTATATATTTGTTCCCGGTAAAAAAAAACAGGCGCATCAGGTTGCCGGTTACTCTGCTTAATTTGTAAATTAGTGATAATATGTTATTATTACATATTTGATTAATAAATAAGCAAGATTTTTTGGGTTTGGGATGTTCGAAGGTTGAGGGACATTCAGTACGACGCGCCTTTTCACGGGGAGAAGAAGTCTACAGATCAGATCGAGCCGCTCCCATTATGCCATGTGTTCAGATGCCAGTTCACTTTTGGGAATACTTGCCAATCAGCCCGGTAATACCGTGATTCACCACCCACCTGTTCCGCTATAGGGACACGTGTTCAACCTCGGGAGCGTAAATATTTAATTTATTTCACAAAAAATATAGTACTTTCAAATATCAAATTAAAACGAAAATAAAAGTATAACATACATGAGCTAAGCTAAATAAGCCAATTATGCTACTAGTAGTAATTTTTCGCTTTTGCTAATATGAAATTTTTAATTAGAAGATATCCACGGACAACACTACATTTCATTTAAAATAAAAATATAAAATATAAATAACTATAAAGAGTAAAAAATAATCTCATGCTCATTTTCATTTAAGTCCAAAATATAAGAAGTTTTACATAAGAAAATTTTGGTCTAAAATTAAAATATAAGAAGTTAACAAAATAATTAATGATTATTTTTCACTTTCGCCTTTATAAAAATGAGAGGTGGTAAATAATAAATACATATTTAAAAGTTACATTGGATAAAATAAGTAATCTTTATCATTTTAAAACATATTAAATGACGTGGCTCAAATTTTTTAATTTGTGTGAACTCGTTAGCATCTTGTATTTTAGATTTGAAGGAGTGCATAATTATATTTTCTTGAACTTGCTCTCTTTTAAGCTCGTTCGCAAAACAAGCAGAATAAGCTCTGGACAAAATTACTGATCTTTAAATATTTAACCTGAACTCGTTGAGGGAGTACTAAGCTTCTGCTAATACTCTCTAGTTTCGTTGTTCTTATTTTTTAGTTTTATTTTTTTTAGTGTTATTTATAAGCCTATAAGGCATATAGAGAATGATTATTTCCCTAATCCATGTATGTCCCGAACTTTTTCTTGTAAGTTTCCCATTTACCCCATTCAATATATTGGCTTGTGTCATTAGAACAGGGGAATAGTATGTATATTTAAAGTAGGATAAAATTATGCAAAAAAAATAGGATAAAATTAGGAACTTATTAAATTTTTAGAAAGAGTTAATAAAATTTACCATATGATTAAATGACGAGAAAATAAAGAAGAATGAATGCTAGGAGAAAAAACTCTCAAAAATAGTAATTTAATTACCACTTTAAGAAGTTTTCTTCCTATTATTCACTCCCCCTATTTTCCCTCTACCTGTGTCCTAATTTCCCTCCACTTTTGTCTCCATCCCAAACATAGCCTTAAAATTTTTTTTTTAGGTTCAATAGAATATGTTAAAAATCATCCCTTCTATTCTTTTTATAAACAACTTTCTTTCTATTGGAGTTGGTATTTTTTATAAGCAATTTTCTCCTTATTTGTTAAAATTTAAACTACTTTTTTCTTTGCTACCCCTATTAAATACACATCTTTATATTAACTATCATTCACTCACCACTAATTTTTTTTCATTTACTCATTTATTACATTTTTTTTATATTTTATGTTTATACCCTCTCATATTTGTTACTCATTAATAGGGGTGTATTTGAAAAAAACATAACATTTTTTACATATTTATTTATTTTAATTGATCTTAACCGTCAGTTCATTTTATACAATAAAAATAAAAATTATTTATAAAAAGATCACGCGGTGATTAAGTAGGGTTTTAGCGATTTGGTTCAATGGAATTTTGTAATTTCATAATGATGATTGGGTCATTTGGGTGGTCCCGGGGGGAGGCATTTGAAGGGCTGAGGAAAAATCAGGAATGTAAACAAAAATATCTGAAGAGGGAGAGAGAGAAGAGGGTGAGGAAGCAACGGTGCAAAAACGAGGAGGCCAGAAAATGGTATGAAAGTGAAGGGTGACGAAGAGAGGCCAACTTGCTGAAGGCTGGGCTGTCACAGCCGGCTTATCACGAAAGCGACAACCGTATCTAATCTACGGCTACAGTACCCCCCACTCGGATCCATTTCACGGTCCAGATTCATTTGCATTTTCCTCACTAATATTATTGCCTAATATTCAAATCAGCGGAGTCGTCACCCCAGGTCGTACCCTTGTCGTACTCGCAGGAAAAATCAAAAACTATAAATACTTAATTTATAATTATGGTTAGAAATTTTGTTATTAAAATCCGATCGGATTGGCTGTTTGGCTGTGCTGTCGAATCGTCCCACCAGATCAACGGCTTTAATATTTATTCAGATTTTTTTATTTTTAAAAAATCATATATAATTCTAAATGTTTTTAAAAATTATAAATTAAGAATATATGAGAAACTTAAGATGTCTACTTTCTAATATAAAAATAATCATTTAAAAATATTATTATTTAATCCTAAAAAATTATCAAATTTTAAAATTATTCAAAAAAATATTATCGTTTAAGTTCATTTCCTCATCAGTTTAACATCGGTGATATCCATATCACCCTTTTGGATATCTCAAATATTATCATTAACCAAATATGTAAATGTGGTATGCCTATGCGATATCCACATCTAGAGCCAAAAAAACGATTCGAGCATGTTTAGCCCTAACCCTTCAAGGGTCGGACTTACAAATTGTAGCCTCCAAATAAAGTCAAGCATAAAAAGACCTATCTTGTAGGGCCGAGAGCTTAAAGGAACTGACCCTACAGGGCCTTAGCCGGCCCGTTAACCCCGTTTATTTATTTTTCTTGGAAAGGGAAACCGTGTTACCTTTTTAAATTGCCTTGTTGAATTTATGTCACTCTGTCCTCATATTGTATAGAGTATGATTTTTGAATATACTGTTTTGCCTAATTGAATCATGTTGTGATTTTTTTAGTATGATTTTTGAATTTATTGTTCTTCTTGTTTAGAATAGAATCATACTCTATACCGTTTCGCCGAATAGAATATGATTTTTTATGGAAGTTGTGATTATTTGACTACTTGAACCTACTACTCAAAGTGAAGCACAATCAAATATCGTTGAAATTGATGATAGTAACGAAGAAGAAGAAAATGATAGACTTCATACTCATGTTGCTTAGAGGTTAGAGTGTTTAGTTTATTGTCTTCTCATGTTTTGACCTTTGTATGAGTTATTTATGAACATGATTTTATCTTTGATTATACATTAGTAATTGTGTTTGTTTGTTGCATGAAACGTGTTGTTTAAACTTTAATGTTGACAACATTTATGTGTTAAATTATAACTTTAATCGTTGTTATTTACTAATTATATCTTTTTGGGGGGGGAAAGCAGGAAAAATAGTTAAATACTGTGAAAAGGATTCCTCAACCCTGTGGGCCGACCCTGATTCTCAACTCTATCCACATCACCCTTTTTGTCCATGCCAGTCGTCAGAATTTTTAGTAAACTTTTTTGGGAAAAAAAAACTCAGATCCTCTCTTGCAATGTCTCCCGTCCATTATATAAGACTCTGTTAAAGTATCTGGGGAGATTAAAAAAACTAAATAAATTATTTAATTATATATTAGTTTATAAGTCAAGCAAATTAATTTAAAAAATGATAAATATAATACATTAAAGTTAATGAGTAAAAAATCTGAGTTTTTTTTTTAAAGAACTACTAAAAAATATAGGAAAAATTAGAAAAAATGACTTAAATAGAATAATATTTATTGGGAGAGACAAAAAAAAATTGTAATTATTTAAAAGAATCAGTTATTAAAATATAAATTTAAAAATACTAAAATGCCCTTGATTAAATTGCCTACATTCTCTATTCAATTTTAAAAGTAATTCAAATTCTATTTTTCAGAAAAATTACAACCGCCAAATCATAATTTTTTTAACTCTTTTTTTTTTTTTAATTCCAACTAACATCTCCATAATCATATCATCATTCTATCATTTAATTATTAATATGGACATGGACACATTTATATCATTAAGTTTTTTCCTTATTTATACAAATTATATAAATCAAGAAAAGAACTTTATCAACCAAGACCAAAAAAAAAAAACAAATTTCATATTTTATCAGTATTATTTGCATCGGCTCAAATGACAACAATAAAACATTATTAGATTGTGTGAAAAATTGAAACAACACAATATATTAATCAAAATTGATATTTTGTCTATATATTTATTTAAAGTTTATAACATGTTCACGTGATTATTATGAGGTTATGAAAAATAAGTCATATTATTTGTAATTTATGGTTTTACAAATAGAGGTTTTGATTTGTTATCATTTGCCATCAACACGGGAAAATGACACTCGTGCTAAACATGACCCTGTCAATTTTAAAAATTTTTAAATACATATAAAATTTCTTCAACGTATATAATAAATTATAAAAATTTTTGAATTTTCCTAAAATTATATAATTTTTAATTACTACTAAATTTTGTGTCAATTTAAAAAAAAATATTTTCAAAAAAATGAAAAATGGTGTGTTATTTTTTTCTATAAATATCTACATAAAATAAGGGGTAAAAATGAAAGAAGTTGCGTTTAATTTAATTAATTTTAGAAATTCATATTAGTTTTAAACATAGAATGTGAGAAAAAAATATAGGAGATTTGAATAGGGGCAATTTAGTATTTTTAAATTTTATTTTGTTGGTTGATCCTTCTAAATAATTACAATTTTTACAATTCTTCCCAATAAATATTATCTATTGTAAATCCTTCATTTTAATTTTCAAAAAAATCTAACAACTAACGTGGATAAAAAAAATGATGAGATAAAAATCACATAAATATATTTTATTTCACATTTAGTCAACAAACATTAACCGTTAAAACTGAATAATGGAAGGAACAAATTGTAACATCTTTTAAAATTTTCAAGACACATTTACCATCCAAAAACTTATAAATACGTAATGACCATGCCCAAAAGCTTTTGTCACATTTATTTTCTTTAACCCTTCAAATCAAGCTAAAAAGGCGGATTGTGTGTGAACCGTCCATACTCCATGGTTCAAGGTGGGGGCCCAGTGCCCAGTGGGCACGCAGGAGGACTAGTGAGGAATCAAGTAGGGCCACAGCTAGCGAGCATATTCGGGATATAATAAAATAGGATTGTTATCCAGGTATGTAATGCGGATCGGATCTGGATATAGTATATGTTTGGTTGAGCTTATATTTAAACAATAAATCCTTATTACGCAAGTCGAGATAAAACTCATCTCACATACTTACCTCGTATACCGTGAATCACGATTTATAAGCATTTATTGCCTAAAAATAAGCTATTCTAAACGAACACATAATCATGATAAAATTTTGATGAATTGGGTGGATAAAAAAAAAGATACTATGAAAATTAGGCAGCGTAATTAATGAACATAGTGTAGTCCAATTTATGTCACTTTGTCGTTGAATCTGGGTGTATATTGTTACCCAGGGTAGAGATTTTTTAGTTGGTCACGCCAAGCACTCTCCTTTCATTGGTTATAACATTCTCTTTTTTCTTCCCACGACTTTTTTTTTTTTTTTTTTGACCTCAATTACTTCCTTCTTCATCCTTTTTCTTTTTTATTTTGTCAATTTGATGGATAGGCTCATTTGACATTTACTCTTCTTCCTTCTTTTCCAATTTTCTTCATACTCCATCTTGATGTCCACTTGTTTGATTCATCTTTTGCCTCATTGATATCCATTTGGATTTTTAAATTTTTTAACAAATTTGATTAAATGCAATAATGCACGATGGATAGATAAAAATAAAAGATGAATGAATATAATTATATTGTACTATGTGAGTCTCTCGTCCCTGATTATATTTTTCTTTTATTTTTCTTCCTCCAAATGTAGACGTGGAGGATCGAATCTTCCCTGATTACGAGGTTAATTAAGATCTTCGCAAGGGGATGACTATCTAGAAGACGAATATTCATGAATGTTGGTCACAGCACTCAATATATTTATTTTCAGATTCATGACTGTTTGCTTTCACACCACAAATAATTCGCGAATATATTTTTGAATTGTAACACACAAATCACTTCCATATATGATAATTATATTTTCTTTTATAAGACAAAACTATTTGGTTTAGACAAAACCAGTTCATTTAAGTTCATTTATTTGTGTTCAAATGTGACTGAATTCACAATGCATATATAATGAAAGACGCTATATATGTGTTTGTTTTTTGTTGGAATAGTCTGTAGTCGTCATATTTATTGTTATCAAACTTCTTAATTAGTTGATTATTTGTTTGAGTTTAGCGTTTTTATTTTTTTTATTTTATAAAATCATGTTGAGTCACTTTTAAATTTATGTTAGCTATAAACACGGTTAAACAGGTGAGTTCACATACCAAGTTTATAGAATTGTATTAATTAGATCTTAAACTCATGTTAGTTTTTTGATTTTATCATTCTCAGTGGCAAAAAAATGCTGTCTAGTGTGATAAATTATGAATATTGATGGATTTAATTTCAATTATTCATATTTAAAATATATTTAAATCAAAGCATTGTTATTTTTTATATTTAAATTACTTAATTATACAAAAATAATAACTATTTTTTGATAAAAATAAATTTTTAAGAGTTTATGATTCGAGTTTATAATACCATTTTACGTTGTCATTATGAATTTACTTAAATTTGTGAGTTTGCAACCTTATTTGTATCACGTCAGGAGTAAAAAGCTATGCCTAATTTAAAAAAGCAAATATAAATAAGATAAATGAGAATAACATTGTTTTTACAATATAAGATAACCCATAATCATACCATTTTCGTCTGATATTGATATACATGTACTAGTATTATGCATTTATTATATAGTAAGAAAATTATAAGTATGCTCATTTAATTTCTCGCTAGAAGTGGTATGAGGCGATTGAAAGTAAGTTAGTGTACCGGTCCATGAATAACGTCCAGATACACTGTGATCATATGTGAATAATGTTGAATTGCAGATATGAAAACCAAATCAATATAGTTTATCTTCAATACTATCTACTATATGCTTAATTAACTAATTTAGCTAGATTAAAAAAATTAATTATGTTAGTTATTTGTAACAACTACAAGTTGATTTTCTTATAATACCATTATATTTTTTATAATGACGTTGGATATAAATCCCCTACTTTATGTTTATATAAAGAGAAAATTATCAGAAATAGTATACCAAGAAGGAAATTTCCTAAAAATGTTTTTTTTTTTTTTGAAGTTTTCTTTCATTCCCTCCTCCCCTATTTTTTCCTCACTTTCCTCTTCATCCAAACATATTATTAATGCATGCAATTAATAGTGGAAATCAGGGGAGAAATTTAAAAATTTAAAAAATAAAATGAATTAAGATCTTATATATAGAAACAAATCCAATCCCAAACTAACCCTTATTTTAAGGACAAGAGGTAATAACAAGGAAGACAGTTTTCGTTAGATGGTTTGGTACTCTTTTGCTGCTCATGAAACTGCATTATATCAATGGATTGTTCTCTTTGTCGTTTTTTAGAGCAGGACTTCCCGTATCATCAGTCACTTGGTCAATTATATAAAAGTGAACATAATGTGTCAGGTATTATTGTAATGAAATGTATTAGGACATAGGTAACAAACTCGAAATGAGTTTTAAGCTACGTTAGTGTCATTATGTGGACCAACTCTATGATAAGTACACGTACACACACACACACACACACATAGAGAGAGAGAGAGAGAGAGAGTGAGTGAACAAGATTGACTTTTAGAGGAATATATAAGATTAATAAAAAGTAAGAAAAAAAGGTCAGGCAGAGAGGGCGAGAAATCACGGGATGTGTCGGGGAGAATTATGAATATGATTATTTAACCAAACAAAGAGAAGTTATAAAAGGAAAAATCCAATTCATAGAATGGTGCCTCCCGCAAAAAACCAAACACTGCGCAAAAAACCTAACCATGGACGTGTCAAGTTCGTTTGAACCTTGTGCATGCACCTTCTATAATTCTTCATTCTTATGAAATTGAGAGAGAGTGAGAGAGTCTTACACAATTAAATATTATTTGTGTTACTGTATTTTTTTCAAATTAATTAATAATTGTGGAGGAGAGGATGATTCAGCAGGTTTTGTCGAAGAGAAAATATAATAAATGCAGGGATGAGTCATCATGTGTGTCCAGTGAAAATGCACAGTTCAGCTAACGCGTATATATTGGAACTTTGCAGGTAATTATAAATCCTCCAACGAAAAGTTAAATCATTCCATGAGCAATGTCGCTACTAAGTTCCGCTGTGTGACACCGCTTTTGCACCCGGCCCCAAGCATAATTACACTGTACTTTAAAAAAAAAAAAAAAAACCCAGGGGGACGGGAAAGCCCGGAGATGAGCTTCCTGCTAAACCTTTAGGTCAGAAGGGAACTCCTTCTATTTGAATAGTTGATGAGATTTGAATGATCTAGATTTTATTTTTTAAAAAAAAAATTATTTTAACAGGTATATAATCTAAAATAAAGATATTTTTTTAAATAATATTTGTTTTAAAAAAAATTAATATAAAAATAACCAGTTAAAAATAAATAAATCTGGACTGTCCAGATGGGGACAAGCGCTAAAGGATAGTTATCACACCCTTATTTTAATTTTACCTTTATCAGAGTATTCACGGAAAATGATATGCAGTTCGGTGGGCAACACAAAAATAGCATAAATATACTGATAATATATACATGATTACAGAAAACTCTCCATAGTGCTTCGCATAGAATATTTACAAACCTTGTAGCTGCACAAAGCTCTAGGGTATCTCAACCTATCCCAATAAAACGGAGACATCTTTTCATTTTCGTTCCACTACTACAATCATCTCATACTATTCTCTTATTTGCTCTCAGCGTATCTTTTATCTTCTCATGTCTAAATTGTTGGTAAGAGAGGGTGAGATTCGAGAGAATCTCGATAGGAAAATAGTATCGATATGCATGCAAGATAAGTGTTTAATGCATGACATGCTTGCATTACATAAACTCATAATAGCACAATGACATATCTGCGTGCTCAATGTTTCGTGCAACAAAACTATGGTCACAGTATTAACAGAAATAGAGCTTCAATCATTCATATATATTTCACATAATCAAGCAAAGTAATAACATGCATTAATACACCAGTACAAATATCAAATACATGCAGAAGAGGTAATTTCCCTACCTTAACCCTTTTCCACCTCAAAACATGTGCCTCGTAAAGCGTGCCAATGATTGAGCTCTCAACTTGGTCCTACAATTCCAAATGTACAATTTAAACACTTCCATAGTGTTTTTAGGGATTATACGAGTCTATATTGAAAAATTAATAAAATGCCCACGGGGACCCTGCCGTACCCTGTTCGGCTGCACTTCTCTCGAAATTCTAACTTGGGCCATCCTAAGATATTTCAACCCAAGGAATCCATCTTCAGACTCAAAATTATCAAATTCACTGCCAAAAAATGAAATTGCCTTTGGCAGCCCTACTTTAAGGGTTTCAATGGTGTTTTCGTAATTATGTTTTTTTTGGGCTTTTCCGAAAAAGTGACCAACTGTAACCCTACCTAATTTTCCCTCCTGAACTCATTGGCACCATCAAATCATTGAAAATCCAACTCTAACCCCCTCCAAACTAGCCATGGCCGAAATTCTCAGTTCCCTGGGGAAAAAATGGGGTTTTTCGGTTTCAGCTTCGTACATGTGTTTCTTTCTACTTCTAACTACTTTATTAACTATTACATTGTGTTATAACTACCATTTTGACCCAATTTCGGCAGCATAACTTCTAGACCAATTCAATTTCCAAATTTCAAATCAAAGACAATCTGACGAAATTTAACTGATTAAATTGTCCATAACAGCCAGAATAAGCAACATACGATGGTTTGAAAGTTACCTTTCGCTTCCTTCCTGCTTTTCTTGACTTGATCGAAACCCTAAGCCCTTCCACAACCAAATTTGTGCTTCACAATCTTTAAAATACATGGAAGAATAGCTAAGGACTAGTATCATACGCATTAGATACGAATTCACCGAATAAACCGACATATATTATGAGTTTTCTTTCCTTTCTCTCTCTCTAAAAGCTCTCAACTCTTTCCCTCTCTTTTATTTCAAAAACACCATCAGGAATGCCGGAATGGTATGAGGAAGATGGAGATTTGCTTTATAATATCATGATGATGTCATAATTGTCCAATTTTCCCATTTTCAGATTTTCTGATAGTTTTTTTCTACCCAAACTTTGAAAAACCATAATTAATTATAGAAAAATCAAATTAGAGTGATTCCAAAGGCTATGAACCCTTATTGAGTTTATTTTCAAGAAAAAATATAGAATTTTGTCATTTGGAAGCACAAAATTTCCAAAATTTTAATCTTTGATTGCTGTTCTAGAAACTTTCCAGTTATTATGGGCTAACTTCAAAAATTCATAACTTTTTGCATATAACTTCAAATGATTCATATGACCTATCAAATTAAAGCTTAGGATGTCTACTTTCACCTTGTAAAATTTTATAATTTTTACTCATCATTTGTTCATAAAAAATCACATGACAAGCTTATTGCCTCACGAGCAATTTCACTGGAAACATAATCTCTTTCTTCAAAATTAACCATTTTATTTTCTTTAATGCCCCAAAGATATAAAAGACATTAGATAATAGATTTGGGACATCTACTAAACTGGGGCTTAGTAGTCCACTTAATTGAGGCTTATTCCCAAGCTTCTAATCTCAAAATTCGGAGTATTACAATAGTCACTGAAACGGGTTCCTGAAAGTCGGTTGGTTTTTCTTTTAAGATTAAGAAAGCCAGATAAACTATTTAATCACAGTATATGTTATGCATCATTAAATTATATGCTAACTTATAAGTCAAGCAAATTTATTTTGAAAATAAATTATAAATATAAATACTTTAATATAACTTAACCAGCTTATATAATTTTTCAAAAAAAAAAGAAAGTCAACCGAATCTTGTATGAACAACCGGAGGTAGAAGTTTTTTTTTTTTTTTTGAAAGAATTAGGAAGTGTTTTATAACGATCTAACGGCCTGCAACAGCAGGTGTGTTAATGCAAGAAATTACATGTTCATGTTTGATTGTCATTGAAAGGTTTGTGTGATCATATTCTTTTAGATTTCATAGTAACTCACCCCTGTTAGTTTCGCGCGGCCCACTAATTTCATTTGGGTTTTAAGTTCGGCCGTTCAGATTCTAGGGAAGACATTTGTACTGATAGGGTCAGCAACAAAGCTGAAATTAAGGTGACCCGATACTCGAATACTTTATATAGTAAAATTTAGAAAGGGCAACAAATATCTGTTTTTGTTCAAGTTAAAAACAATGATGTCTTATTTGAAGTGTTTATTAATTTTTAAAAGCTATCGTCTAATTATTAAATTACTGCATTTTTTGAAAATTTTTATTTTCAGCATATTCATTAATCTAACTAAATTAATAATATTTTTTATTTTCAAGAATTAATTATTTGTATGAGGACGGTAGCGGGGAGCATATTCTTTCGTTAAAGTTAGTGCTAATTAATGCTGCAACCTACATGGTCCACGTGTCCCACGACGATGGTGGCTTGGGGCCCCAGCTAATTACTCTCTCTCGTAAAGGTGTGCTTCCAATTTTTTCGCTGCTTTTAATATTTGTACTTAAAGTGCTCTCTATTTTATTATACACCTCACACCGATCGATCCCACCAAGAATACACGTTTACTGCTGTCAGTGCTCCGTGTAAGATGAGCGATTAGGTATATTAATATTAGCACTTAGATTTGGAAACGAAATCGAGAATTAAGACATTATTTTCTGTGTTAATGTAAGATACATTTATCCAATTTAAATAGATTAAAAATATTAATTAAGTTAGTTAATATAACATATATGTTTTAAAACTCTCTAATCATCTTTTTTAATTTCCTCTTTCCTTATCGTCTTTGATTATTATTGAGGAAATATTAATAGAGCAAATTAGGAAAAGATTGATAAATATGAAAACTATATCTTATATTCAGGATTAAAATCAACTCCGCAAATACACTCCATCCGGTTCTAAATATAAGATAAATTTTACTTTTTTTGGAGAGATTAAGGAAGTTAATTAAATTATTTTAGAATATTTTTATTTTTTTCTCAAAAATAATTAGTTTAACTAATAAACTAATATATAATTTAAGGATATATAACATATAATATAACTAAGTAACTTATTTAATTTCTTTGATCCCTCTTAAAAAATCAATTTTGTGTTATATTTAAAAGAAAAAAAAATATCTTAAATTAAGGAGAGGAAGGTGTATCATACTTGTACATGAACACTATCCTAGACTTTTTAATTAACCGCTCGTGATTTGAGATAACAGATTTAGGGCAACAATCGTTGGACAAATTAAATTTTGGTGTGGATTTGACATCCCTCTCTTCATATTTTCCTACTCTTGAGTCAAATTTTGAATGGTAAAAAATATTTAACACTGAATTATTATTAATATGCAAAATATTTAAAAATAAATAAATAAATAAATTCAAAAACTTGATTTAACCAATTTTGAACTGTAATTAAGAAACAAAATGAAACGTTATTTTTATAAAATGTTAAATCATATTATTATTTAAAAATAAAAAAAAATCAAAATTAACCCCAGGGCTGGGGAATGAAAGGAGCGAAATTCTGAGGGTTTAGGTAGGGGTGAGCAAATTAGAACCGAAAACGAAAATTGAACCGAACCGAGCCTAATTCGGTTTTCAGTAAAATTTCGGTTTTTATTATTCTAAAAATTTGGTGTTTGTTCCCCGTTTAGCTTCCGCAAGCGCACAGGTTGCAGGTAATAATTTAGTGAGTAAACGAGTGTTGATCTACAAGGACTATGACGAAAATGAGTTAATTATTGTAACTATGTTCTTAACTAGGTTGGATGAAATCATTTGAAATTAAGTATGTCAATTAAGGAAATTTGCTAAAAACAATAAGGTAAAACAAAGGTGATTATAAAATTGATTCTACTTCAAGGTTTAAAGGCTTAGGATTACTTATTTCTGATTGTATTTCATAAAACTATGCAATTGATTCACTTATGTTAATTGTGAGTCCATATGCTAGTCAAAGATTCTAAGATCATCAATCAAGCTCTCTCGAGTCAATATTGATTTTTAATTTTCATTAACAATATTCACTCTTTTGTCTATCATTAATGAAAATCATCTTTCCTAGGCAATTCTTCATTAGATTATGCTGGGTTGTTAGATATATCTCTATTCTAATAACAAACCATCCATTTAATCCTTAAACTTCAAGTCTAGCATAGTTTTTCTCAAGTTCTACAACCAAAATAGCTCTCTCAAGCATCTTTCAATTGAACCAAACTAATCATGTGATCAAGCACAAGATAGTAATTAAGCATGGAGAAAAATCAGCATATATTCTCAACAACTAGCAAAAGTAAGAAAATATAGTAGTTTTAATCCATACAATGAGTAGAAGTAATCCTAAATGAGAGTTTTAGCCACTCATAATCAATACAAACCAACAACTCAACACAAAACTTGTAACCATATTAGCAAATGGGAAGAGAAGAGGGGAAAAACCAGAAAAAGATAAGAAAATATTGAATTTCTTCAAGAATCTCCTCTAAGAAGCACCAAAATCTTCCTCAAGCTCTCCAAGAAGCCTCCTTATGGTTATTGAGCTCTTCCTTGTGCAGAATTTGTCAATTTCGACGCCCCCATTAGGTTAAAAACACAGCTGAAGCTTCACTTTTTCAAAACGCACAGCTGTAGTATCGCAACTTTGTTTTCACTTCGTTATAACGAACCCACAGCGTACGCTGTCAGAAGGGCCTATTTTTTATGTGTTTTTGCTTTTTATTTGCTATAGCGAACCCACAGCGTACGCGGTCAGAAGGGCCTATTTTTGATGGGTTTTCGCTTTTGCTTCGCTGTGGCGTAGCAAGAGCAACCGGGGGCACCTTTAAGCTATTTTGATATTCCTTTTTGGCTTTTATTCTTCTTTTTTCCACCTCCAAGGATCTATGTAAGCTTCCATTTCTTGTCATCGTCCTCCTACAAAGAGAAGGATTTTATGAGCTTCCCAACTTTCTTCAATTTAATCTAAAACCCTATACATTTAGTTCAAAATGTGCACTTTTCAAAGTATTTTCAACACATCACATTTTCCTTCATATGTATAAAGTTTATGCACAATTTTAGTTTAAAACCACAAATATATAAGAAAAATGTGATGAAATACAAGAATTTTCAGAGAATAGCAGTGTTCAGTTTTAGTTTGATTTAAAAAAAAAATACTTCGGTTAAAACCGAAATATGTATAATATATTTATATTTAGGGTTAAGGTGCAACAATATACATGTGATTATCCTCAAAGTGCACCCAACACCAAATGCTTTTTTTAGGTGCAACAGTTACTATGAGGTTACAAAATAGGCGCAAAACTACCATTTGACCGTTAGTTTGACTTTTTGACCCTGGAAGTGATGACGAGTACGATGATATGGACGTTGGAGTGACATCCTGGAAAAAAAAACTTACTGGCTGATGAAGCTTTGCAATTAATATTACCCACATTTCACTATTTTAGTATCACCTTCGCTGAAGTAGATTCAAATCTGAATGCAGAGTGCTTAACTCACTCAGCAGAGCTGCTGTTCTAAAAAACATATTGATTGCTCAATTTTTTCCAACCCTAGATTTCTAATATTATTAAATTAAAATCATCATGATACACATATTATATTACTAATTTTTATTAAATTATATGATTTATTAGAAAATTTTGATTTTCAGCAAGTTTTTTTTTTTGCAGAATGTCACTCTAGTATCCATGTCATCATACATGTCGTCACTTTCAGGATAAAAAATTCAAACTAACGGTCAAAGGGTAGTTTTGCACCTATTTTGTAACCATATAGTCACTGTTGCACTTAAAAAAAGTATTTGGTGTTGGATGCACTTTGAGGACAATCACATGTGTATTTTTGCACTTTAACCCTTATATTTAATATATATTATTTAATAAATACATATTTTATAATTAAATAGATGTAAATTTCCAATAATATTAGATAAAATCTACTGATATTTTGAATCTAATTAATTTATTTTATATATTTTACCTTTAAATATAATCTTGAAAATAAAAAAATATTTTTAAAAAAATAAATTATATATATTTTATTTTATAGATAATAAATAAAAAGATCGGTTAATTTGATTATTAATCAAACTGAACTGAAATATTTCGATTAATTCGATTTTATTAATTTAGTTAATTACTTTCGATTCGATTTTTAAAATTGACTTTATTTAATTTTCGGTTATTTTAGTTTTTAACGAAAACGAAAAATCGATGCTCAGCTTCAAATTTAGGGATCGAAATGCAAATAATCATGAAAACGTGAATCACGCCACACGTGAATTCGGTTACTTTTAAAGGACACCCTCTTATTCAGATAACCAGAGACCCACATATGATCGAAACTTTCAACTCCAGTAATTTCTGGCCCTACCAGCTAGTTCTGATTAAAGCTTCTGGCCAGGAAAAAAACTGTCTTCTAGCCCAAAAAAATCGCCCACACTCACGTAATAATTTTTCGTGCCAATCCTTTCTCTATTACCACTCAAATTAGCGATAGGTTGTGTATAAACAATAAAATACGAGTATATATATAGTAGCACTCGTGATGTAGTCATATTATTTATTTAAATCAAATTAAACTGATTAATAAAATTTAAATTATTACATATATATCTCAAAAAGTGCATGTCCTTGAATGTGCGCGGAATCTCTTCACACAAACGTAAGTGAAAGTGACCATTTGATGTTTATATTATTTTAATTTTTTATATTTTTTTATATAATTTTAAAAGTTTAGATTATTCAAAATAACCATATATCTGAATGATCACTGTAATCAAGAATTTTAAATAGCTTTAAAAAAAATCCTTCAAAATGCATGATTTGATATTTTCCATCTCACATAACAAGAGAATTCACGCACACGTTGATCACTAGATTCACATAATAAGATGAAATATAACGTGTAAATGGCAATAATTTTAAATAAACAAGAATAAATATGATCTTACAAGCATAATCAATATTGTATAAGGTGCCTTACAACAAATTTTTTTTTTTTTAAGAATACAATATTCCACAACAAAGTTTTATTTACTCGACTTAGCAGTTTGACCTTGACGACTTTAGCCGTTGTGTTCTATATAAATTGAGAGGGTTATCCAACAGTCTATTACTGTAGGAAATACTCCATGATCACATTCATAAAGCCACTTTTAACATTCATGTCTCACCGGAAAAACTCAATGCTCTCTTACTACGTGTATTCCTAATTTGGTGACCTCTCATATAAAATAAGCAAACGCTACTTTTATTTGTATTATTAGCACTAACTCAATTACAAAAGTCATATATCTATAACGCACGATTATTTGACTTCTTTGCAAGTTTGATATTAGCCATTCATTAGATCCCTCCTCATATAACAACCCCAAAACCCCAATTCACTTGTACTTTTCCTCCAACCAAGTCCAAAACCAGTCTGTCATGTGTTGCGCTTTCACATTTATATATAAAGCCTTTAGATATATAAGACATGTGTATATTGCACACAGTCAGTTTCCGAGCTATCTTACAAAGTGGACCTCACACATTAATTATTCTGTATTGGCATGAAACTTAAATAAGCCATTATTCATGGTTTTACAAACACCTATTTGTTCTTATCTACCTATATATATCCTTTTTATATTATATACTGACATTGATGATTTATATATATATATATATATATATGCGCGGTGGCCATCAACTTGGCAAAATTGAAGACAGACCATACAAATTTCAGTCACTCAAGATACTTAACAAGCTTAATATCTATTTGAAGAAAAAACCCGCCAAGCTAAAAATAAAATCACTACAAAACAAGAGGACTCCAAAACAGCTATAAATTCAATATATAATGAAAGAAGCGGTGCTTCAGAGGAAAAGCACAGAGCAGAAAAATAGTACACTTACTATATACATATATATTGACGGGGTCATCAGGAAAATGTCTCACTCTCTATATATGTTCTTTTGGATTCTTTTACGCGCTCTCTTGTTGGCTTATATATACACATAACACACACACACACATTATCTGAAACAAACTCAAAGCGATATTATTTGGGTGTTGTTGGCAAATAATTCCGATCCAAGTATAGAAATTAAATACTTGCAAAACGCGCATGAAGGAGACAGAGACATGTAGAGAGCTGATTCAGCTACCACGTCTTATCTCTTATCATCTACCAGTACTCTCTCTCCACCCTTACCCAAATTCTTTAATTACATGCCTTAAGTCTTTTATCCTCTCCTTCACTACAAAAAAAAAGGTATTTTGTAGCGGTGGAATTGTAGCGGTTATATTAAACCGCTACAAATTATGGTATTTGTAGCGGTTCTTACCTAAACCGCTACAAATTTGTAGCGGCAAGATTATTTGTAGCGGTTTACTAAAAACAACCGCTACAAATTTGGCGCGAAATTCCCGTCAAAACTTGTAGCGGTTATTTTGTCGCAGTTAATGCACAAAAACCGCTACAAAATACCAACACAGGATTTTGTAGCGGTTATAGGGACAATAACCGCTACAAAATACCAAAGGTCATACGTTTGTAGCGGTTATTGCCCCTATAACCGCTACAGAATTTTAAGAGTCCAGACATTTGTAGCGGTTCTAAGCAATAACCGCTACAGAATTTCAAACGTTGTGAACATTTGTAGCGGTTATTGTACAACCGCTACAAATAATTAAATTTGTAGCGGTTAGAGTAGCGGTTATTTTAATAACCGCTACTAATATCTGGGCTATTTATACCCCCCTCCTCCTTCATTTCTCTGTTTGCCCATTTTGTTTCCTGAGATTTCTCTGAGTGATTTCTTCGAGATTTGAGCGTTCAGACGTCTCTATAGGAGTTTTTGGTCAGTATTCCGCAGTATTCGCACTTGTGGTACGTATAAAACACGTATTTTTATTTATTTTTGTATTTTTATTATATTTTTGCATAATAATGGACTAATATTTTTTTTTAAAATTTGTACAGTTGATATGGCTTCAGGACAGGATAAGGGGAAGGCCCCTCAGGTCCCCAGACCGACTTTACGGGGTGGCAGCAGTCGGGCAGGGGGCAGAGGGAGGGGGCAGCGCGCAGGCAGGGCTACCGCGGCATCTCAGCCCATCCCCCCACAGGTACCGCCGACGATCCCACAGGCGACGACCGCACCAGAGGTGCCTGAGGTGGAGGGGCCAGAGATTAGCGTTGAGGACTTCCTCAACGAGGAGGAGTTCGAGATCCCACTTGGTGGGTTCAGGGAGATGGAGCAGTTCCTCGATCAGGAGGACGCTCGGGAGCAGAACAACCCACGAGGGTCGTCTTCGCGGTCCACTGGGTTTGAGGTGCAGATCGAAGGTAAATTACTTTTTTAATTTAGTAAGTTATTTATTTAAATTTGAAATGTTAACTTTGAATTATAATTTATCTGACGTGCGGTCAACTGTGCAGATGAGCAGGGGAACGTGTCGACGAGGAGGCTGGATGTGACCGGTCTGAACAGCATGGACCGGTCCCTACGAGTTATAGTGCCGTGGAACGAGGGCACTGACCAGCCGATCCACAATGGGGGTCACCTGCTCAACCGCTTCCTGAGCGACCTGGGATCGAATTGGATGCGGTTCCCCCTTCACTTCCCGACGTGGAGGCACATTCCGAAGGGGCCGAAGGACCAGGCTTGGGAGGAGGTGGTTCAGGTAATTAAAACTATTTAATTAATATTTTTTTAATTAATTCTATTTAATTATTTTTTTTAAATTATGGTTTTTATAATTATTGATATTTAAATGTATTTTTTTCAGCTGCGGTTTGCCGTCCGGGCCAACCGGAAGAGGTACGCCCTCATGAAGATGGGCGACGCCTGGAGGAACAGGAGGAACCGTCTCTTCCACAGTGTGGATGGGGACGGGACGATGCCTCTGGAGCAGCTGCAGGAGAGCGTCCCGGACGGCGTCCCGCCGAACGACTGGGCGCGTTTCGTCCAGTTCAGGAGGAGCCCTGAGGCGCAGGTAATGTATTTATTAGATTTTTTATATATAATTTTGTAATTGTTAAATATTAAATTATAATATCAATTTAATTTGTATTTAATTTTAAATTATAATACATTTAATTTTTTTTCCAGGAGCGTGCTCGGAGGAACGCCAAGATCCGGGCGCAGCAGACGATCCACCACACAGCAGGATCGAAGACCTTTGCTGTGACCTACAGCGAGCTGGTAACTTTTCAAGTGCTTCACTTACTTTTAGCTAATTATTTCATAATACTAATTGTTTTGTAATTGTTTCAGGAGACGAGGGCACAGCAGGAGAACCGTCAGACGGACTATGCGGAGCTGTACGCCATCACACACAGACACCGTGACGGGACTGCGACCTCTCAGCAGGCAGAGGCGGCCATTGTAAGTAATTTTAGTATTATATTTTTCATAAAACCAAGTTAATAATGAAAAATGCTAATTATTAATTTTTTCATAAAATGGCAGGAGCGGATGCAGCTGTCGCAGGCTGCGTTGCGACAGACCCAGCCTGAGGAGTCACAGGGGTCAGTGGACCCGACGGCTCCTTTGAAGGCGGGTCTGGCTCAGGCTGAGCACCCCGGACGCGTGCGGGGTATGGGGATAGGCGCCAGACCCAGCATGGTCTACGGCAGGAGCGCCGCCTCTGAGGCTGGCAGCTCTAGAGGGGTCAGACGTCGGAGGGACAAGTCTATTGACCAGCTGCGGTCAGATTTGGAGATGACGCAGCAGCAGATGGCGCAGCAGCAGCAGCAGATGCAACAGATGCAGGCACAGCAGCAGCAGCAGCTGCAGATGCACGCAGATATGATGTACGCTCAGCAGACCCAGTGGCGTGAGATCGCGAACACCATGCTCGAGGGAGCATGGAGTCGCCTGTTCCCGGACGAGCAGCATCCAGCCGTTCCCCCTGTCCCTCGCTATGTCGTCCCGAGTACTGCTCCTCCTCCTACTGCTCCTCCTCCTGCTGATGACGATGGTGCGGTTCACTCTGCGCAGCAGCCCGATCCAGCAGCATCTAAGGGAGCCCCACCTGAGGGAGCACCAGAGGATCAGCCCCCAGCTCCTTAGTTTAGGACATTTTCTTTTGTTTAAACATTTGTAAATATTTATGAGTTTTTATTTCAGAATTTTCTTATTGTGTTTTATATAATTATATTTATATTATTAGATCGCGTTGAAATAATTTATGAATGATTTATATCTAAATTTAAAAAAAAAAATAAAGTATATCTATATTTGTAGCGGTTATAACTCAAAACCGCTACAAATATGTATGTTTGTAGCGGTTATTACTGCATAACCGCTACAAAAATATATATTTGTAGCGGTTATTAGTTTATAACCGCTACAAATATACATATCTCTATTTGTAGCGGTTTAACTTCAGAAACCGCTACAAATTTGTAGGTTTGTAGCGGTTATTTTATGTATAACCGCTACCAATTAGAAAAATATTTTTATATTAAATGTCCAACGGTTTTAATATTAGTAGCGGTTTTATTAGTGTATAACCGCTACAAATTTGTTACTTTGTACCGGTTATGCACTAAAAACCGCTACAAACACTCAAATCATTTGAATTTTGAAATTTCCCGCCTTTGTGCACATTTGTAGCGGTTATGTTATGTGTAACCGCTACAACTTAGAAAAATATTTTTATATTTAATGTCCAACGGCTTTAATATTAGTAGCGGTTATATATATATATAACCGCTACTAATACTGAACAAGTACATTTTGAGTTTCCCACCAATTAATGGCTTGAATATTCGTAGCGGTTATATATATATAACCGCTACAAAATTATAAACGTTGGAATTTCTGCAGCGGTTGGTGTAGCGGTTTGTTAACCGCTACAAAATTATAAACGTTGGATTTTCAGAATATAAGGTTCTAAGCATTCGTCATTATCTTCTCACTTATCTTCTTCTCTATACTTTCTTCTCTCTCACTTGTAGCTATGGATAAATCATGGATCAGGTTGCCGCGCAATTCTCCTGAATATTTGTACGGATTAAACAGTTTCTTAGATTTCACATTTACTCACGCCAGCTGTAACGGCAAGATCGTCTGTCCCTGTCGGAAATGCAAGTTCAAAAAGTGGCATGCACGAAATGTTGTGAAGGAACATTTGCTTGTGAAGCCTTTCCCTGAGGAGTATACGTTCTGGGCAGTTCATGGTGAGAAGGCCGGCATTAGATATGACGAGGCTCTTCCTCGAAGTTCTCAAGTAGGCGTTCAAGTAGATGAAGATGATCCTGTGAATGATGCTGTGCGTGACGCGTTTGGATTTCAAGGCGACAACTTCAACGAAGAAGTGCACGGCTCTGAGCCGGCTTTTATGGGGAATGAAGCAGCTCGGGATTTTTTCAGCTTGATGGATGAGACAGATCGTCCTTTATATCAAGGTTGTCGCAAATATTCTAAATTATCTTTCTTGATCAAATTGTACCATATCAAGTGCTTGTGTGGGATCACAGATAAGGGAATGTCGATGTTGCTCGACTTATTACAAGATGCATTCCCCGACGCCGAGATTCCCACAACCTTCTACGAGGCCAAGAAGATTATCAACAGGTTGGGGTTGAATTATCAGAAGATTGATGCGTGCCCAAATGATTGTATGCTGTATTGGGGAGACGATTCCAGTAGGGAGACGTGTAAGAGATGTCACACATCGAGGTACAAGACAATTCGGAAGGGGAAAAAGCAGAAGAAGAAACCTGCAAAGATTCTCAGGTACTTCCCTTTGAAACCTCGTCTGCAAAGATTATTTATGTCGTCTAAAACTGCTGAGCACATGAGGTGGCATGCCGTTGATAAAAATGAAGACGGTAAATTAAGACATCCGCGGGATGCAGCTGCTTGGAAAACGTTTGACAACCACTTTCCAGATTTTGCGACTGACCCCAGAAATGTTCGGCTTGCGTTGGCGACCGACGGTTTCAATCCTTTCGGGAATCTTAGCACAAGTTACAGCATTTGGCCGGTAGTCTTAGTTCCCTACAACTTACCCCCTGGATGTGTATGAAACAAAGCTCTTTCATTATGTCTATGATCATTCCAGGCAAAAAGGCACCGGGCAATGACATCGATGTGTATCTCCAACCGCTTATTGCGGAATTGCTTGACCTGTGGAATGTCGGCTTGGAGACGTACGACGCTCACAGCAAGACTTTGTTCAACATGCGTGCAGCCTTGATGTGGACGATCAGTGACTTTCCTGGCCTTGGCACATTATCTGGTTGGAATGTGCATACTGGGTCGGCGTGTCCAGCTTGCAATTTCGACTCTGACGCATTGCGCCTTCCCCACAGCCGAAAGTGGTGCTTTATGGGGCATCGAAGGTTTCTCGATGGAACCCATAAGTTCAGATTGCAACGGAATCGCTTCAATGGGAAACCAGAGAAAAGAGGACCACCTCAGACTTTGTCCGGTACAGATATCTTACAGCAGCTTGAGCATGTTGACTTCGAGTTTGGAAAAAGCGACGATTCAGCACAAACTCGCCAAAAGTCGCGCAGGACTTCGGCGCCTCAGCAGTGGAAGAAGATAAGTATTTTCTTCACGCTTCCGTATTGGAGATCTAATTTACTTCGCCACAGTCTTGATGTAATGCACATTGAAAAGAATGTTTGCGACAATGTGCTGTATACGCTGCTTAACGAACCCGGCAAGACAAAAGATCACCTTCAAGCTAGGAAAGATTTACGCGACATGGGAGTTCGTGAAGACGCTTGGCCAGATGAGCATGACAGATTTACACCAGCAAAGTTTACCCTCACAAAACCGAACAAGGATGTGTTCCTCGCGACGTTGAAGAAATTAAAAGTTCCTGATGGGTATTCAAGCAACATTTCTCGATGTGTCGACTTGCAGGCTCGAAAGGTTGCTGGCCTGAAGAGTCACGACTCA
Organism: Inga laurina; assembly: GCA_963855925.1. Classification (NCBI taxonomy): domain Eukaryota; kingdom Viridiplantae; phylum Streptophyta; class Magnoliopsida; order Fabales; family Fabaceae; genus Inga; species Inga laurina. The sequence goes on along the minus strand of OY979704.1, from coordinate 14,142,487 downwards.
CATGTTCTTATGCAGCAGTTACTCCCTCTGGCTATAAAGAATACACTTCCTCCCGATGTTTCCATCGTTTTGGTGGAACTTTGTTCTTTCTTTCGGAAGTTGTGTTCTAAGGTTTTGATCGTTGAGGAGCTCAATCAGCTGCAGTCAAAAATCATTCTTACGCTTTGTCACTTGGAGATGATCTTTCCTCCGTCCTTTTTTACTGTGATGGTTCACCTCACAGTCCACCTCGTTCATGAAACAAAGCTCGCTGGACCAGTACAATATCGTTGGATGTATCTGATTGAGAGGTACTCATTTTAAATATGTGCTTTCATTTATTGTCCGTATTTAATGTTTGCTGGTCGTCCATTTCATCATTTTATATCAATTTTCTCTTATGTACTTCGTAGGTTCCTTGGGAAATTAAAATCTTACGTGAGGAATAAGGCGTGGCCAGAAGGTTCTATAGCTGAAGGCTATATAGGGGATGAGGTGCTATATTTTTGCTCAAGGTATTTTGATGATCTTGAGACGGCTTTCAACCGCCCGCCTCGTGTTGACGATTGTCCGGAACCTGCGCCGACATCAGGAGAATTTATCCCTCGTGTTGGTAAACCAGTTGGAGCAACTGAGAACTTCAAACTAACGGCAACTGAGAAGTTCCAAGCACATAGACATGTCTTGATTAATTGCACTCAAGTTGAACCTTTTGTACGGTAAGAATTGTACACTCACATGTTATTCGATCTCTATCTTTCGTAACATTTCTCACTTTCATTTCACTAACGCCTTTCCATTATTAATTGCAGGGAATTCAGAAGTCATGTGAAGCGTCAACTCAGGATCCGTACACAGACATCCTCGGAAGTTGATAGGAGGGTCCACAGAGAATTCCCGAGCTGGTTTGCGCGCAGAATACTAAATGACCACAACCCACACTCACCAGATTTCAGAGCTCTCGCAATCGGCCCTCTTGATCATGCAAAACGGTTTACAGCATACAATGTCAATGGTTTTAAGTTTTGCACGGTTTCACGGGATCAAGGATTGCAAACACAGAATTCGGGTGTTTATGGCACATTTGGGACAAGGAGTTATGCGAGTAGCAGTGACGCCAACATGCAGTTCGGAGGCGTCCCTTACTATGGCAAGCTTTTTGATGTGGTCGAGCTTAATTATCAGGGCCGTTTCACCGTGACGCTGTTCAAGTGTTTGTGGGCAAATACCACTACTTCTCGGGGACTGACAACTGACGACCTAGGGATCACATCAGTCAATTTCTCACGGCCGATTCATAGTGGTATTTCTCAAGATGATGAGCCGTATATTCTAGCTTCAGAGGCACATCAAGTTTATTATGTCGAGGACGAGAGGCATACGGATTGGCACATGGTCGTTCATTTAAAGCCAAGAGATCTTTACGACATGGGTGAAGGCGATAACATCATCTACGAGAGTGAGCCATTTCAGCCAGCTGATTTTGAAAACTACTTCCCTGAAGGCGATGACAATTTACCTCTACTGCGGTGAGTTTTTTTAAGTCCACGTCATTTGAATTACGTTTTTTAAATTTAATAATACATCAATAACAATAATTTTTCTACAAAATTTCTGTAGGGATGGCGACGATGAGTGATCAAATTTAAAAAATGCAAAAAATTTCTAAAAAAAAATTTTAAAAAAATTTAAAAAAAAATTAAAATAATATTAGTAGCGGTTTTTTAACCGCTACTAATTAATAAATAACCGCTACTAAATAATAACCGCTACATTAACCGCTACAAATAGCACTACGAATAATAAACCGCTACAAAAATATACATAACCGCTACTAATTAATAACCGCTACATTAACCGCTACAAATAGTGCGGGGATCCCTATAAATACCCTTACTACAACTCATTTCAAACACTCTCTAATTTCTTTTCACCTTACCTTTCTTTCATTTCCTCTCATTCACAACTTCTTTCGTATGAGTAGAGGAGCGGAATAATTTTATCAAATATGGTAACATGATTTTTATATTTTTTTAGAATACTTCTTTCCTTTCTATAAAATTTATTCTAATCATCTTTTTTTCTAGATATATCATAACTGTATCTCATTTTCATCTATTTTTCATACACAATTAAATTACATTATAAAGCATAATAATTCCTTATTACACATACCTATCCTTAATAATATTATTAATATAAATTTTATACTAATCCTATTCAATTACATTTTTTCTTTTTATTTTTTAATAGTTAAAGTATTGAAAATAAATTATTTAATATAATATTGAAAAAACAGAAAAATATTATTGTATTTTTTTAAAAAAAAATTTAATATTTGTAGCGGTTATTAAACCGCTACTAAATAACGCGCCTTTTTAAATTTTTTGGCGCTAAATTTGAATTTCATGAAATTAGTAGCGGTTTTCCAAAACCGCTACTAATTTCATGAAATTCAAAATTGGTAGCGGTTTTCGAAAACCGCTACTAATTTCATGAGATTCAAAATTAGTAGCGGTTTTGGAAAACCGCTACAAAATAAAAAAAATTTTTTACCTCTCAATAATTTTTTATATTTGTAGCGGTTATATAACCGCTACAAATATCTCTGGATGTTCTAGCGGTTTAAATGAACCGCTACAAAATATGTAGCGGTTATTGTTCATTGAGTAGCGGTTTTAAATAACCGCTACAAAACGGCTTGCAACGTACGATTTCGTAGCGGTTTAAATAACCGCTACTAACTTAGTTTGTAGCGGTTGGAACCGCTACTAATACTCATTTTTAACCGCTACTAAATCACGTTTTTTTTGTAGTGCTTCTTGCTTACTTTCAGTGGAAGTCGCCACTTTATACGTAACATGCATGTGATGATTCAATATTGTTATATTTCAGGTTCAGATTACTAGCTAACATCTCTTCAATGTGAGATCACGCTCTTGGTATGTGCGCTCTCTCTCTCTAAAGAATGAATAATTTGGTTTTTGCCTAATTAAGCTAGATAAAGATGAGTTTGAGTGAGACAACAAATTTTAGTGTCTGGCATGATTAATTAGGTGATTAAGATATTTCATATTTTGCACTTGTTGGTGCTTGTCTGGGAAACAAGCACACCGTGGTTTCATAAGCCTTTTTTATGCAAGCGAAATAAGACTACATACGTACATATTATTGCTTGTGAGAGAAGGTTCAAGTTGGGTGGAGTTTCTATTAAAGTACGTGATACTACTTATTTGAACGATTTCAGGCCTTCAAGTAAGATTCATTGAACTCTATGCATGCATGTTGCTATTTTTCCACAAAAATTAAGATTATCTAACATCTAGCTAGTTCCAATACGTTTGATCCACTATGAGAACACACACAGTACAATTTGTTACAAAATATCCATAGTCAAACTGATGAAGTAGTAGATATATATGGTTCTGTTCAACTCACAATACCTGACCCACTTGTACTATGAGTTTGGCCTGCACTGTTTGCTCTTCCAAGTGCAGAGAACCCGACGATTTCAGATTTTTTTCCCTTTCCGGTGAGACGTATACCTTCAACAGTAACAGAGACTAGTTTCCTTTTACGGCTCGAGGTATTAAGGCAAATGATAAATCGGTCTTCTTAATTAAATTCTTTTCGTATGCATAGAGATTGAAAACAAATTCTTCTTATCCAATTGCTTAAAGAGCAAGAGACTTTTAACAGTTACGTTAACGTGAGCATGTTACAATTCAATACTTTCGAGAAAACGCCGACAGGGTCTTTTTAAGAAGAAAGTTTAGGTGAGTTGTCACTTATGGTCAATGCATGCTTCCTCGAGGTGTAAATAGTCCTGACAGAAGTATTTACTCCCTCCGGTATTAAATATAAGATAGAGTTGATTTTTTTATAGAGATTAAATAAGCTAAATAAGTTACTTAATTATATCATATGTTGTGTATTCTTAGATTATATATTAGTTTTTTTAGTCAAACTAATTAGTTTGAAGAAAAAAATATAAATATAAATACTCTAAAGTAATTTAATTAGTTTCCCTAATCTTTTAAAAAAAATTAATATTATCTTATATTTAGAACAAGAGGGAGTATAAATTATCCAATTACAATTTCTTCACATCCACAGTAAAATTTAAACTCATGCATGGATTAACCTTTATTGGTTAAACGCAAGAGAATTTTGTTTAGTCAAGAAACTGCCAGTTCCACCTATTAAGTGTGTGTTCTTTTACTCTCAAAATCATGGCTTCATAAGCATTTTTCTGTAAATCGAGATAAAACTCCTCTTACATATTTACCTCGTAAACTGTAAAATCTATTTTCCAAAAGCTAATCAGAACACACACTAAAATAACTTAGAAGGGTGCAATTGGCTAAAAAAAGTAGGAGGGTGGCCCAAAGAAGAAGGTCATGGAATTATCTCCAACAGAAAATGACCAAAAGAGACCCTGTCAAGAGATCCCATCAGGGTTCGATTATGAGAAAAAATGAAAAATGAATCCAAGTGATGTAGTGAGAAAGGTAGGGGCCAGGGAGGGAGGATATTTCATTATTTTGGTAAGACACACACTCCCAACAGAGGTAAAATATCTACAGTGGGCCCAATTAAGTGGTCCACGCCTTCCACTGTATCAATCTGCTGTATGTGCCCAACTTCGCTTCTTGTTGCATTCTTCAATTGGATTCAGTTCGTCGAAATATAGGGCCCCGCTAGCCCATTGTTCACGTTCCTTCACATAGTTTTCCGGGAAGCTATTTTCGTTTCCTTTCTTGTGTTTGATTTGCAGATTTTTGCTGCCCCCAATGTATGATTTATTCTCTTTACAGACAATCATGAATAAACGCCAAATTTGGGTTTCTTTTAGTTGCCTCAAAAGGAGGATCTCAAAGCCCACTCAATCTTTTCTTCCCATTCATATTCTTTTCGGCCATTATTGATATCGTGTTTATTTGACATAGTTTATTTTAGGTAATAAATATTTATAAATCATGATTCACAATATATAAAGTAAGTATAAGAAAAGAGTTTTACCTTGACTTAAGTAATAAGTGCTTATTCTAGAAAAAGTATGTGTTTGGAATAACGATAGGAATGTTTAAAAACAATTTTTCAATCGTGATTTACGGTATGTAAGGTAAGTATGTGAGATGAGTGTTGTCTCAATTTACATAAAAAGCAGCTTATAAGCCATATAAGCCAATCCAAACATACTAATCATCTTTCCGTGATAACTCCTTATCGAATTTTTCTTGGTGAATTATCGAAAAAAGGTTTATACGATATAAATATATCATTCGTACTTTTTGTTTAAATATTTTTTATGAACCAACAAAAGCCTGGCACATTTAGTGGATAGTTGAGTCCCTTAAGCATGATGTCCTGGGTCGGTGACCTCTATGTCTCGGGATGATTAGTCTCTAACTATCAACTGGAGGATACTTCTTGGGTTCTACCCACAATTTTTTTAATGATGAATTAGATAATCATACCCCTTGTAGTTTTTCACTGGATGATTGGTTTTTAAAAATATATATGCACATGCGTTTATAACTTGACTTTCAAAGAAATAAAAAATCTTATCCTAACAATAAAGTTATATGGGGTTGGTTTGGCTTGAACTGCATAATAAAATACAATGAAAAACTATATGAAATAAAAAATAGTAATTATGCGATTGTGGGCTATTTTTTCCCTAGATAAAATGATTATTCAGTGGTGAAAAAGATAAAAAATGAGTCTGCTTGAGTAGTAAAAAATTTAAAACATCAACAATAACACCACTCTCTCTCTCATGTTTTTTTCCTAGCATACAAATATTCTCTAATTAGATGTAATCCTATTCCAAGGTATTGGGTCCACGTTTTTGTTTTCGGGACAACTCATGTTTTTTAGGCCCTTCTGTATATCTCTTCAATTGGGCCGCCCAATTAGTCCCAAAAGAGAACCAAAAAAATTAAAAAGACAAAGGGGCTGCCCAAATCAAACAAGGGTAATGCGTACTCAAGGCGATGCCGCCCTAATATATTGCATTTTCTTTTAAGGAGTCCCTTTGTTAATCATGGCCAAAGTGAGATAAAATAACAAAAACGGAGAGGAAATAGCCAAAAATAATTGACAAAGTTGGTTAGCTAATTCATATTAATTTGCTTCGGGAAAAAAAAATCATATTAATTTGCTTAACTTGCAAAATGTAATTTATATATAAAGTGGCCCTCACAGTCTGTTTTTATAATATGAATAATAATTAGAAAGTTAATATAGAACTTTATCACTTACACGTATAACTGTACTATTGACAAGTTAAATTATTGGGCTTTGTTTGGTATGTGGCACTGAATTTCGATGGATTGGGATTGAGATTGAGATCGAAACTCGATATAGGATTGGTGCTTTGAAAACATGTTTGGTATGAAGTAATAGTGTAGGGAATGATTTCATTAATCTTATTTAATAAATAACCACTAATTATAAAAAAACAAAAAATACCCCTGCTCTAAATCCCAAACTTAATCTATAGCTTAGAACCTTCGCATGGCTTCTGGAATTTGACGTCCTTTCCTTTTACGATGGTCATGGAATTTTATTGTGAGAAGCAAGATAAAGAAGCTGGGTGCATGGGGATTATGGTCATGAAGGGAAGCTATATATATGCCTTTAAATAAATGGAAGGGCAGTGAGACGGAGGTGGATTGGGAGGACGTTGGGAATTACATTATCACATCAACTCCTTTCTCTTTTGATAATCCCAACACATAATCAAGAAGCTTCTGTAAATCATATGCCCCAAGATTTTGTCCAGCCCTCAAAAGATAATTGAAAATAATCCATTGAGAAGAAATAGTGAATGAATACTTTAGGGTAGGAGATTCAAAGGGATGGATTTTAGGTTAAAATCAAGAGGGTTATTTTTGTCATTAGAATATTTTAATCAGGATATTTTTGTCTTTACAATCTTGCAATCCCGGGATTGAAAACGCAATAGCAGGGGGGAGGTGCCTTTGCTGCAATCCCACTTCTGTGGTACTCTCAATCCCTGGTTATTCGTAGTCCCTCATATCAAACGATATATTCTGATTCAATCCATAATCTAATCCCAGTCTCTATCCCTTAATGCCATGTACCAAACAGAGCCTTAAAGTCTTCAAGTAAACTGGTGTGGCTGTGAGGTCATGCTATTAGAGGTGGGTGTTTAGGGCCGGGCAAAGCATGGCCTATGCTCGATGCCCCGCCTCAAAAGATGAATGAGTTATAAAATGCAGTTCGGTGCCCAACCATGCTTGGTAAAATCCCTGATAGTTTTGAGTTGGGCAATTGTGGGTTGGGTTAGGCTAGCTTCCCTGCCCAAGTTCCAATATCATAATTTCATAATTCTATAATAAAAAAATAACACAATAGGTATTATTGATATTTTTTTTGCTAAACCGGTGCGGCTGTACATTAATAAAAGGGCAAAAGCCTGATTACACCATAATTTCAACATCAAACAAAGCAAACAAAGAGCTAAAAAATGATAAGGCAGTGAATAAAAAAAACAATGACATTATCATAAGCAAATAAATCTACAACTTGAATGAAATTCAAAATATTCCCAACAGTCTTGACACAATATTCATGTTTCGAGAATAATTAAATAACATTTATAATCCACTAAAAGCAGGTTAAAAAAATTGTAATTATATATTGAATAGTATATATTTTAAATAAAATTATATATATATATCTGGGCAGAGCCAAATAGACAGGGCATCACCCCTTACTTGATGCCCGATCCTGCCTGACAGTATGCCCTACCCAAAAATACCAAAACCTTTTTTGGGCCATTTTGTTTGGACTAGGCTAGGCATTTTTTTTGCTGTGCTCGAGCGGGCATTCTAAGTATTGGGCACTATGCTCAACCCTACATGCTATTTTGCAAAACAAATTCAACTTTCATGTCTTAATGACTTTGCGAAAAACTGAAAAAAAATGCGATTGTCCGAAACACTCGCCACTTGACGGGAAAGTAATTCAACCTGGTAGTTCTTTTCGAGCCCAGCTTCTCTCCTATGCCTTTATAGTCCTTGGCCTCTCCTTTGCTTGCAACAACATCGTTTACCGAAAAAAATGACAATTGACGCTCTCATGGCCGCGTGCTTCCAAGAATTAAAAAAAAATGAAACATAAAACTTTGTTATTAATAACATGTTTCTTTTGTGCTTTTTAATTACAAATAACAATAAACAATACATAGTTATTATTATTTAATAATACCATACTTATAAAATACTTATAGAGCATTTAATACAAGAATTGCTTAACAAATCTAGAAACATTATAAAAAAGTTAGATAAATTGGTATTTAATATCTTATTTGTACTTTGACTAATTAAAATATAACAATTTATCTTATTTTAATCATATATGGAAGATGAGTCATCTGAAGAAATTCAAATTATATGATTTTTAAAAAATAACAACTAATGGGAAGGAATTGCTTCTTTTGTTTCTCTAAATTATGAAGTTTAAATAATAATTTATCCAACTTTTTATAATGTTTCCAAATTTGCTAAACAGTTCTTGTACTAAATACTGATGAGTATTTTATAAGTATGATATTATTAATTAATAATAATTATGTATTGTTTATTATTATTTTTGATTAAAAAGCATAAAAGAAACATTTTATTAATAACAGAGTTTTCTATTTCATTTTTTTCAATTCCTGGAACTATGTGACCATGAGAGTGTAGGTTGTCATTTTTGTCGTTGCAAGCACATGAGAGGCAAGGGATCATTGAAGGTGGAAATAAGTCAGACAGCCTGATCTATTTGGGATCTAATCAGGTCTGACGTATCAATATAAAATGCTAGGTGAAAGCCTGTTTTTTTTAACTGATCAGGTCTAAACCTATTATTAGACCTTTTAGGCTCATCAGGTGGGCCAGTCACAATTTTTTTTTTTTAAAAATTCGTGAGGGTAAAACAGTAATTACACCATCCAACCTCACTAGTCAGTAATCAGTAATCACTATCACTATCACTATCACTCTATATTCTCCATCTCTCATCTCCCGCTCCCGATCTCTGTACGCCTCTGCCAAACCCGATCGCTGTTTGCCTTCAAAGCCCTAACCTGAACCTCCGACGCCGAATCGCCGTTCGATGCTCCTTTCTCCGTCCTCTCCTTTCGATTCCTGAACCCCCAAGAGTCACCATCCTCTCCACTCTCTGTCGGACCATCGGCCGTCCTCGGTGGGGAAGCAAGGGCAGGCGGATCTCCAACTCTGGTGAGTGCACTCTTTCAATAATGGATATATGGCTGAGAAAATCTGAGAACTGTGTTTTTCCATTTAATAGACGCATGTGGATGGAAGTTTGGTTTTGGGAATGATGGTTTAGGGATCAGTATCATCATGAGCAGCTTTTAAATTTGAGTTTTCACAACTTTAATTAGTTCCTTTTTCAAACGTTAACTGCGCCTTGTATGTCTGTCTGTCTGTCTTTTCCCACTAGCTCCTTTCTTATCAGCTCCAAAAAGCAGCCATGTTCTTCCCCTGTTCCCATTTCAGTTCTTCCCCTGCTGCCACCAGACTCCTTTCAAGTTCTAAAGGAAAATTAGCAATAATTTTTTGAATCTTTTTGGAAAAATGTTTTCTAAAATATTGAATTCTTCCAAATATTCCAAGCTGCTTCGTGATCTTTTTGGAAAAATGTTTTCTAAAATGTGTTTGAAAGCCATTGCCACATGTTTTTTCCTGTGACTATGGAATTCCTTGGCGCTTTTTTTGAGCTTCATTTGAATGTGGTTGTGCGTTGTTAGATATAACATTTGAACTGGCACATCAACCTTTACAGGTTATAATTGAGTTAGATAACACCTTTGATATTCATGCATTTAATAAATAATCATGTGGTTGTATTGGCAAATGAACTTTACCTTAATGCTTTCTCTATTCTATATATCTTATCTATCATGCTGCTTCAAAAAGCGTGACAAGATAAAATTTGGTGTTTGTCACTTGTAGTTTGTCAAGGCTAAGTAGTCATCCTAGTTGGTAGATAAATGAAATTGTTGTGATTCTCTTGGTTTATTCTGTTTCAATTCTTTTATAGGTCTTAGTCTGCCACTTTTTAGTATCCTGTCACATGCATTGGCTGCATTTTAGGAGATCAAACTTCGAAAAAATTTAGATTGGGATTCAACATTGAAATGAAACTGGGTGTTTGATGTCTTGATGGCATTTAAAAGTCTTTGTTTGAAATCTAGTGCCTGATATAGCATGCTGTCTTTGACTATTTCCAGTAACTCTTCCTTGTGGCTCAAATTCTTGGTCAACTATAACATACTGCACAGGTTGTGTACTAACACTACATTATGTTGTACTAACATGCTGCATAGATTCTTTGTGGCTCATTTATTTATTTATTTTTCTTGTTGATTTTATGTTGCTCTAATACTATACACTTGATTAATTTTTTTCAAGGTCTTCAAAGGAGAAGAAGAAATTATATTGAAGATTTGATGTGAAGGTGAGAAGGTCCAATGTCTTTACATTGATTTGGTCTAAATTGGTGAACTTGTAATGAAAATTATTATGTTGTAGTATTTGGTTTCTTATTTTATGATGTATGTTGGATCTTTAGTATTAATTTATATAATTGGGCCTGTTTTCGGCAAGTTTGAAGTACGTTTGTTGTGAGGCCTCTGGCCTGTTAGCCTGCTTAAAATCTTTTAAAATTCCAGGCCTCCTTAACAGGCCACAGGCTAGGCTTAGGCTGAAAAAAGGGCCTCTAACAAGCCACAGGCCAAGCTCAGGCCATCCTGTCACAAAACAGGCCTGGCCTGTTAAGGCAATAGCCTGGCTTGTTGATAAGCTAATATAATATGAATGTTTTTAGAATTGGGAATTAGGGTAGAAGGGAAGAAGATTAGAGGGTTGAAGAAGAGAATTAGAGAGATTAGAGAGAGAGAGAGAGAGAGAGAGAAAATAGAGGCAGAAGATATTGAATAATACTCTGGATCTCATTAACATTGCAAAACTGTCAAATACAATGGGATCATGCCTTATTTATGGGCTTGAGTGACTTAAAATCCAAGCCAAGCTATAACTAACTAACTAATTCTAACGGCTAGCTCTAACTAATTGACATTAACTAACTTTTAAATCCTTATTACATTTATATATCAATACTCCTCCAAAAACATCCTTGCCCTCAAGGATGATTGACAACAAAACACAAATCTAAAACCAAAAACTAAGCCTTGAAATTCTGGAAAAAACTTCTTGTGAAACATTGTAGAAGTCTCTATCTTGAATGTTGCTACACAGAAGTACAATTCACTTGTTGGATGCTGAACCAAATGGAAATAATGGGTCTAATGCTGATCCGAAAAAAAAACATTTAGACCAAGTACACAAAACCTTGCACCAAGCCGGAGCCTTGCAACTGTAACCTATCAACCTTCTGTAGATTAGAAAGAGTGGTATCCAGCTGTATATTTGACTCTTCTAACTCAACTTTATTCAGCCATGTGACCTGTCTGTGCCACATACTCTGGTGTCTATTTCTTAAAGCAAGTGCATAATTGATGCTTTGCGAACTCCTTAAGGCAAGCGACTGAAACAGAGATAGCAATGAAGGGAAGGAACATAATGGCACAATGTGAACAGAAGCAATGGGCTTTGATATAGCAGAAACACCCAGCGACATAGGGGGGATGACTCGACGATAGAGAGCAAACAATAATTGTTGACGACAAGAGAGGAAGAGGAGGTAGCAAAGGTGTCGAGCATGAAGACGTCTCGCGCAACTTAACCCTGAAATTTCTCAATAGAGGCAAGATTCAAAGACTGATAAACTCCATCTGCCGTATTTACATTTTTGTCCTTCGGTGGCACTTGCAAGAACGTTGGCGATGACAACTCCATGTTGCTCAAGCTTTTCGTCGCTTCTCGAGTTCTTTCTGTTGCAATAGGACCTGTGGGCTCTGTTCTTACCCTGTGTACCATTTTGATGCTTGTGGCTTCTTGGGTCTTCTCGGCAACTCCATCAGTTATCGTACTTGGCAACTCTCGTGGTTCTTGCATTGTGACACATTCAACTTCATGATCGTCGTCATTTGTTTCTTGAGCAATGGAAGGTTCTTGTTCCTCTGGTTTTTTTTTCGACAGAAGCTTCTTGGGTTTCGTTCTTCCTTATCACATCTTTTGTGATTCAAGCAGCGTCATCGCTCTCTAATTCTTTCTCAAGAACAGGGGATTTAAAACTTGTTTCTTGAACTTCATTAGATGCTTCAAGAACGACCGGCCCTCCTTCTTGCTCGGCCAAGATTTTTCTTACCTGCATCGCTTTCTTGGCTTGCCATTGCAAGGATATCTCGAGTTCTTGCCAAGGATTGGGCTTCACGCATAGTTCTTGGTCCAAATAATCGGACAGACTTTGCTATCACTCTCTTCAGCCCCACCACATATGTCATGATGAGATATCGTTCTGGCAGCTGTACGTTGCTTGTGGCCTTGAAGATGTTTATCAGAAAATATTTTGTTATATCATTCAGATGAGAAGAAGTCCCTATTTATACTATCATAAGGGGAACATTAGTGGAGGAATTCACGGGATTACAATCAATGACTTAATAAAGAAAAAATTCTGTAGACCCACTCTAACAACCCATAATCATTCTAACAACTCACTAACAACTAATATTCTAACACCTATAATTATGAGATTCTATACTCCCCCTCAAGTTGGACTATAGATATCTATCATGTTCAACTTGCCAATAAGATATTCAAACTTATCATTGGGCAGTCCTTTAGTAAGAACATCTGCAGTCTGTTCCTTAGATGGTATATATCGTAGATCAACAATGCCTTCATCAATCTTTTCTCTTATGAAATGTCTGTCTATCTCAACATGTTTGGTTCTGTCATGTTGAACTGGATTATGGGCAATACTGATTGCAGCCATGTTATCACAATAGACTTTGATTGGCAGATTTATGCATTTCCTTACATCTTCAAGAACACGTTTTATCCATATGCCTTCACAAATCCCAAGTGCTAGAGCTCGGTATTCAGCCTCAGCACTGCTTCTTGCAACTACGCTCTGCTTTTTACTTCTCCATGTGACCAAGTTACCCCATACATACGTACAGTATCCAGAAGTGGATTTCCTGTCATCTTGATCACCTGCCCAATCAGCATCTGTAAACAATTCTACGTTTCGTTTATCAGTCTTTTTGAACAACAAGCCACGTCCCGGAGATCCCTTCAAATAACGAAGAATCCGGTACACTTCATTCAAATGCTTCTGTGTAGGATTACAGGAGTGCTGACTGACCATACTAACTGCCAATGCGATGTCGGGTCTAGTATGGGACAAGTATATTAGTTTACCTACCATTCGCTGATAGTTTCCTATGTCCACAGCTTTACCAAGGTCTGCTTCTTCGTTTATTTTATCAACCCGAATAGGTGTGTTACTAGGTCTGCAGCCTGTCATCCCTGTTTCCTTTAGGAGATCCAGTATATACTTTCTTTGGGAAATATAGATACCTCTTTTCGACCGAGCAACTTCCATCCCAAGAAAGTACTTCATTTCTCCAAGATTTTTGACTTGGAATTCCCGCGTAAGGGCTCCCTTGATTTGATTGATCTCTACCTCATCATCTCCAGTAAGAATTATATCATCAACATATACTGCTAGAACAGCCATCTTGTCTTTATGATGTTTAAAGAACAAGGTATGATCGCTCTGCCCCTGAGTGTATCCATGTCTCTTAAGAACTCGAGTGAATCTATCAAACCAAGCACGCGGAGATTGCTTCAATCCATACAATGATCTCTTGAGCTTGCAGACTTGATTAGCTTTCTTCCCTTGGAATCCGGGAGGTAATTTCATATATACCTCTTCCTTGAGTTCTCCGTTGAGGAATGCATTTTTTACATCAAGTTGGTGCAGATTCCAATCTAGATTAACTGCAATGGATAGGAGGATTCTAATTGTGTTCAACTTGACTACTGGTGCAAATGTTTCAGTGTAATCTTCCCCATATACTTGCGTGAATCCTTTTGCAACCAGCCTAGCTTTGTATTTCTCAAGAGCTCCATCTGCTTTATACTTAGGAGTAAATACCCATTTACACCCAACAGGCTTCTTTCCTCGTGGTAGATCCACTACATCCCATGTCTTATTACGCTTAAGAGCTTCCATCTCCTCTAAGACAGCTTGCCTCCATTCAGGTATAGCCATGGCCTCATCAATTGTGTCTGGGACCTTGATACTATCAAGATGAGAGATAAATGCCCTGTATTTAGATGAAAGGGCCTTATAGGAAACAAACCTTTCAATGGGATGTCGAGTGCATGATCTGGGCTTCTTTCGTATTGCAATGGGAAGATCAATGTCAGAATTCTCTGTTACCATTATTTCCTCTTGACCTGCCTCCGGCTCTGACTCTTGGTGAGTGCTAATAGTTTGTGGCTCATTACCTTCTTTTTGACGTCGTTCGTAGGTATTTCCCCATTTGTTTGTGTCTCTCTCAGGTATTGGATCATCAGAGATATGATTAGGTTCTATTTGGATAGGTGTATAAACTGTAAAAGTTCGGTCATCTTCTAGTGTCTCTTGTGGCTGGAATTCACCATCTCTCTCCCCCTGAATTGCAGACAGGGAATAATAGGGAGTGTTTTCATGAAATGTGACATCACAGGTAACTAAGATCTGTTTGGAAACAGGGTCATAACACCTATAACCCTTTTGGGAATTGGAGTAGCCAAGGAAGATACATCGAAGGGCTTTGGAGTCAAGTTTGTTGGTGTGATGGAGGTAAACATAGGACGTGCATCCAAACACCTTGAGTGGCAGAGTGTTTTCAAGATACGGAAGGTTATAATATTTATGCAGGAGCTGAAGTGGTGTTTTGTAAGATAGTGGCCGACTGGGCATTCGGTTAATGAGGAAGGTGGCAGTGAGGACAGCATCATCCCAATAATATTTAGGAACATTGCTACTGAACATAATAGCTCTGGCAGTCTCGAGGATATGACGATTCTTTCGTTCTGCAATGCCATTTTGCTGAGGTGTATCGGGACAAGTACTTTTGTGGATGATCCCATTTTCAGTTAGAAAGGTGAACAGGGTCTGATTGAAATATTCAGTCCCATTATCAGTGTGTAAAATCTGGATTTGGGTTTGAAACTGGGTGCGGATCATATTGTGAAAGTTAATGAAGGTTTGAGACACCTCTGTTTTATCTTTCAATAGGTAAACCCAACAGACACGTGTATGGTCATCGATAAATGTGATGAACCATTTGGATTTGGATCTGTTTGGTATGCGTGACGGTCCCCATAAGTCACTATGAATCAAGGAAAAGGGTTTAGATGCTTGGTACGGATGTTTTTGAAATGACGTGCGATGATGCTTAGCTTTTTCACATGAGTCACAGTGAAAATCATATGCATTTTTATTAGAAACGAGAGATGGAAATATTTGAGACATGTATTTGAAATTTGGATGGCCTAAACGCTTGTGCCATAATTCCAAGTCACCAATACTAGAGAGAGATACTTTATTGCAACCCTTAATTTCACGACTATTACTTGTATCAAGGTAATAGAGACCATCATACTCTTTAGCACTCCCAATCGTCGTCCCCGTTAGCAAATCCTGAAAGAGACAATAAGTAGCAAAGAAGTTAGCATGACATTGTTCATCATTTGCTAATTGACTTACCGATAGTAAGTTGCACTTTATCTTTGGAACATGTAATACAGAGTGCAAAGTAAGTGTAGCAGAGATTTTAACAGATCCAATTCCAGTGACAACAGATTCGGAGTTATCAGCAATTCGTACAGTCATTCCTTTGGAAATAGGAGTATAAGACGAGAAGATAGTCTTATTGTCAGTCATGTGATCCGAGGCACCTGAGTCGACAATCCAGAAATTACCGGTACACAGACCTTTTATTACAGTCAAGGCTTGCAAGAAATTACCTCTCTTCACTACTGTGGCAATAGGCTGTTTTGTAGTTTGAAGTGCTGCAAGCATTTCCATGATTTTGCTCAATTGATCATTTTGGGAGATCTCACCACTTTTTGAAGCTTCAGCCATATGACTTCGTCCTTTCCCCTTTCTTGGCTTCCAATCAGCAGGTTTACCATGAAGGTTCCAACAAGTATCTCTAGTGTGCCCTTGTTTCTTACAATGATCACAAAATGGTCGACCTTTGGAACCTTTCGATTCCATGGATTGAATAACAAGAGCTGAGGCCTCAGGAGGTGCAGGAGTAGCAGCGGAATGATTCTGAAGCATTGATCTGCGTCTATCTTCTTCATTGCGTAGAATGGAGTAGACTTCACGTACCGAAGGCAAGGGTTCGTGACTAAGGATCCGAGCCCGAACATCATCATAGATCACATTTAAACCAGCCAGCAACTCGTATACTCTTTCTTCTTCTTTCTCTTTGCGATCTTCTGAAGCATCAGCTCGGCAATGATGAGTTTTATTTTTTAGGGCATCAAACTCTTGCCAAAGAGCGGACTTTTCAAGGTAGTAGTCATCAAGTGACATGAGATCTTGTTTCAACTGCCACAATTTTTTCTTAACATCAAACAGGCGAGACCGATTCCCCACAATACTATATGTCTCTTGAAGAGCCTCCCAGATCTCTCGGGCTGAAGAGAGATACATGAAACTCTTTTTTATTGATGAAGACATTGCATTAATCAACCAGGATGATACCAAGGCATTTTCAGACTTCCAAATTCTAAATGCCTTGATTTCTGATTCTGGAGGTCTTTTTGCTTCACCAGTGATATATTCGAGTTTGTCCCTTCCATCTAGAGCGAGAGTCATGGATTGAGACCATTCCCGATAATTATCACTAGTAAGTTTTTCAGAAACAATAAGAACAGTAGAGATATCATTGGACCGTGAAACAGAGGAAGATCCTTCAGATGACATACTGAAATTTTGGAAAAATACCAGTTCAGTCCTCCGAAATTTGAAAATGACGGATTGGTTCTTCAAATTTCAGAAATACCAGTTCAGTCCTCCGAATTTTGAAAATGACAGATTGGTTCTTCAAATTTCAAAAAATACCAGTTCAGTCCTCCGAATTTTGAAAATGACAGATTGGTTCTTCAAATTTCAGAAATACCAGTTCAGTCCTCCGAATTTTGAGAATGACAAATTGGTCCCCGATGACTTAAATAACAGATCAGACGAAGCTTGAGATCCAGATGATACGCTCTCCTCTGTGTCTCGGCTCTTCTCTAGCGACTGCTTGGCCGAGGGATGTTAACTCCGGCTCTATGAAGGACGCACCGGAGATTGCAATCAACGGCGCTCTCCCCTACTCAACTCTCGACCTTCGTTCACTGCCCTCTCTCTTCGGGTCTGTGAGCAGAGTGGTCAAGGAGGAAGAAGGAGGTCGCCTGAACTGAAGTGGGGCCGGAGTGTCTCTGTTTTGTTGCTGTTACCAGACTTGAGGCCGTCGGTGACGTTGCAGCGATGAGAACAGCAGACAGTGAAGCACGAGAACTCGTCTGTGGAGCGGCAACGACGATTCTGTGACAGTGCTTCTGCTTTGACAGTGCCGATAAACCTCTTTTCTTCTCTGAATCACTGCTGTTGCAGTTCTGGAAGAAAGAGCTGATCAGCTGAGGTGCCAACTGTGAGGCCAGAACTCGACAGAAGCGGGAGTTACAGGCGATACTGGACAGAAAAAAAATCTGATAATTTTCTTCAAAGCTCTGATACCATGAAGATGTTTATCAGAAAATATTTTGTTATATCATTCAGATGAGAAGAAGTCCCTATTTATACTATCATAAGGGGAACATTAGTGGAGGAATTCACGGGATTACAATCAATGACTTAATAAAGAAAAAATTCTGTAGACCCACTCTAACAACCCATAATCATTCTAACAACTCACTAACAACTAATATTCTAACACCTATAATTATGAGATTCTATAGGCCTCATCAAAGAAGGTATTAAATTCCTTCACGCCACTCTTTTGTCGTAGCCACATCTTGTTTTCATCTGAATTTGGGGATGGAGGGAAAGCCATAGAATTTTTTTTTTCTTTTTTGGGTTTTAATTGAGATTGAAGCGGAAAGGGTGGGAGAGACGGCCAAGGAAAGACCACTCTGATACCACTGATAAGCTAATATAATCTGAATGTTTTTAGAATTGGGAATTAGGGTAGAAGGGGAGAAGATTAGAGGGTTGAAGAAGAGAATTAGAGAGAGAGAATAGAGGCTGAAGATACTGAATAATACTCTAGATCTCATTAACATTGCAAACTTGTCAAATACAATGGGATTATGCCTTATTTATAGGCTTGAGTGTCTTAATGACCAAGCCAAACTATAACTAACCAACTAATTAATTCTAACAGTTAGCTCTAACTAACTGACAATAACTAACTTTTAAGTCCTTATTACATTTATATATCACCTATTTCCACCCTTAGGGACCGTAAAGGCATGGGAGAGAAGCCGGGCGCGTTCTTTTCTCGCTTCTCTTTGCATCATTTTAGGCTGTGTTTGGTTGGAGGTTTTATTAGGTTAGGTGAGGTTAAGGGAGGGTTGGAGATTAAAAATGGGTGTTTGGTTGGAGTGAGGGAAGGTGAGGGGTGGGAGTATTTCGTTTTTTAGTGGTCACCTCCTCTCTTTTATAAAACCTCCAGATTTGGGGTTTTTTCTAGGGGAGAGAATATCTGTGTCCCACTGTGACTAAATTGCCCATTGCAATTTTTCAATATTCCAACACTACCCTTGTGTTTTTGGGCAAAAAAAAAAAAAAACTACCCTTGTGTTTGAAATCCATTCTGCCTTTGCCATTCCATGTTTCCTCCATTTCTCCCGCTTGAATTTTGTACTCGAAGCTCATCTCCTTCGCGTGTTTGGTATTTTAGTGTCGTCTCTGGCCGCTCCTCTAGCTGCCGCCGCTGCCTACTTTTGTAGCCACCATCAGTTGCTCGTCGAAGGTTGCTGCTTGTCTATTTGTCCTGTAGATCGCGTTGTCGTCTTCGCAATTTTGCTCCTCCAGCGTTGTCTCGGGCTGCTCCTCCAGCCGCCGTCGCTTGCTCCTCAAGCCACCGCTGGTTGGTCATCCAAGGTCACTGCCTCCATCATTCAGGTAAGATTAATGTCTTCTTGTTCATCCACGTCTGACACATGTCTGGTTGACCGAATGGTAAATGACCTGTCCATTTGTCTTCTAGTTCATTTTAGTTTGAGCATTTCTTTGAGCTGGATATTGGATTATTTTTTTACCCAACCTGACATTGTTCATTTTTATTTGCTGGATTAATTTGATGGTTCATTTTTGTACTGATTATTTGTTCATCCACGTTGCTTATTGATTTAGTCTGTGTTGATGGTTATATTGTTGTTGGGTGAGAGCAGAAGTTAATAGATTTTTTTTGTTTATTTTGAAACTTCGAGTTTTCCTCTTCTTTCCGCCTACTCTCAAGGGAACAAATCACTCCCTTTGTTTACTCACCTTCCTTTCCGGACAGGTATAAAATGGATTCTGCCTTAATTCCCATTCCATCAACTTACCTGAACCAGCTCTGTGATTAAGCTGTACCTTCTTTGCTGTGACTCTGTTTTCCTTTTGAATGTAATGATCCTTCATCGTGCAAAATAAAGGAAATAAGGAAATGTTTAACCAGTGATCTCATCACCGTCACCATCATATTTGGTTTTTTAGTCATAGATACGTTGTATGGAGGAGTCAGCACTCAGCACACTAGGCGTATTTATATGCTTATTTTACTGTTATACTCTGTCACTCTTCTATCTGCTTTTTTCTAAATGACAACTTTCTCCTCTTAAGTTCTGCTGTTCTCAAAATTATACAACCTTCCTTCCACACTCCGCCTCAAGTTAAAGCGCAAACTACTTATAAACCGAGATATGCCAAAACTCAACTAAACTATGGTTTATTTGTGTTATGGATTTTTCAATTTCTTTTAGATCAATTCTTTTGATAATGTTTTCATCAGAATGATGGTTTCTGAAAGTGAGGTTGGCTAAGGCTGAAGCTTTAATTTTCTTTAATGGATTTATTGTGATTGATCTATATATTATTTCACTCTTACTATTGGCTTAAACGTTATGCAGGATTGTTGTTAATGCATCTGCATATGATTTGAACTCAGTGGGTTCTGCTTCATTGGTAGGTGATGTGTTTCTTTCCTTCATTTCAATTAGAATGTTTGTTAGTTGACAGAATTGAAATCTGAAACACTCAATCCCCTATTATTAACTGTGGTTTGCAAAAATTTTCTTGGATATTTGTTCCAAGGCCTCTGTTATCTGATCTTCCAGCTTCTTTTCTCGCTCCTTGTACTGTAAAAAAATTTGTTCTTTGTCCTCTAAGACAGTATTAACTTGGCCTACTTGTTTCTCCAGAAAATCTGCATGCTGCTCAAGTTTTACCACTTCCCTTTTCAAACTATCTATTTCCTCTGATTTCTTCTATATTTCTTCCTGCAATCTCTCTGAATTTTCTTTGCTTTCCTATGATACTGAAAGCTTTAGCAATAAACCTTGCCGCATATTATTAGATACTTGGATAAGGAATGTGACAGAGTACAATAGAAGACAATAATTAAGGAAGATTAAATAGACATGCCATCAGGTTCTCTAACGATCTGGAACTATCTGAAAAAATGTCAACTTTCTCCTGTAATTTGGAAATTGATAACTCAGCTTCTTCCTTCTTTAAGATTGAAGTCTGAGACTTTATTGTTGAAGTTTTGGACTTTGCCATTGATTGCCACTAATTTAGTTTGTGAGGCTGATTTGAAAGTGAAAGTATTTTTGTTGTCTTGTTTATTTATTGGATGGTGATCATCTAATTCAGATGCATACACTTTATTATGATTTTCCATGAAGTTTATGTTTGTTTGCACTTTTGTATCTATTGCTTGTAAAGGTTGTTACTTTCTCTTTCCAGAAACACATGTTGGTCCTTCTTGCCGAAATGAAGAATGATGTGGAGCACTGAAACATGATGACAAGTGTATATAATTGTTAGAATAATAATTTTACAAATAATAATTACTAATAAAACATTGTAAAAGAAGGAAAATATGTAGAAGGGTATTTTTGTCCATTTATAATTAACTCCCCTCACCTCCCCTTCTAAACCGAACAAGATACCAAACCTCCCCTCCCTTCTTCTTGAACCTAACAAAATTATAACTTCCCATAACCTAACTTCCGTTGAACCAAACGCACCCTTAAGGATTCTCCATTTTTGATCTGTTCAATTGTTCAATACCGAATCCATCCATCGTGTTCAAAATTCACATGCTCTTTGATTCGATTCATTCACCCTACATGCCGACCATTACCAGGCGTAAGCTCGCGAAGGAAGCTCTTTCTGAGACAGTGGCCATTGTGACAGAGAAGACAGCTTCCAATGCTCGATGTGACCCCAACTCCACGCCTCGTAAGAGGAAATTGAGATCCGATGGGCTTCTGATTATGGACAGTCCAATCTCTTCACCCACCAAATGGAAATCGCCTCGACAATATAGCAGTGAGAGCCCAAATCGTGTTGTCACTGTAAGTGGGAAGTGAAAAATTAGTTTGTGATTCGGATGTTTGATCTTCGTCGGTTACTGAATAAGTGTGTTCATTATTTGTAGGCAAAAGAGATGGTTGCTAATGAAGGTGAAATCAAATCGCATAAATCACCGTCTAAGTCAATGCAGGATAGTTTTGCTGATAAACCGAAATGGAACTCCAAAGGTAAGCTTCATTTAAGCTGACTACTGAATGATTCTGTTATAATCCAATCGAAGGAACATACCTGACTGTAAAACAGAAATAGGAATGAATCCGAGACAGAGAGACATGAAAGAGTATTAGGCACCAGGAGTTGCTTTTACAATTAGAAATATGGCAACCACAAATTTTGTAGTTGGCATTTCTGGAACAAGTATAAAAGTGTATAACTGTCCACTGCTGTTTAGATATTTGTGAAATTCTTGAGAATTGTCCATTTCTCGATATCTATGTATCTGAAACTGAAAATAAAAATACACTTGAAGACATCTAAGTGCAAATAGGGCGGATAAGGTTATTACTACACTGAAAATGCGAATATAATCTGATAGTGCTGATGTTTTTATTACCTGCTTTAATGATTTCGATTTATTGTTTTTTTGATATCTTTTGTGATCCCTGTTGTTATTGATTAGCAGATGGTGAGCAAGTAAGGACGGTGAAGGAGGCATTGCACGTGTCTACAGCACCATCTACAATTGTCTGCCGTGAAGACGAGCAGAATATGGTTTTTGAGTTCTGCAAGTCATGCATTGAACATAAGAAGGCCAGGAGTATGTACATATGTGGGTGTCCCGGTACTGGAAAATCGCTATCCATGGAGAAAGTAAAAGAGCTTTTAGTCGATTGGGCTAAACAGGTACAATATTCTGGTTTGATTACAATCTTTAATTCGATGGTGCGATTCAGGTGTGATGCTTATGGGCCACTCTAAACCTGTGTAGTTACATGACTTTCTACACTTCACTTTCTACATTGCATGCTTTTTCTCGCTAATTATATCATGCTGTCAATCTATTTCCTGCTAAGCGCTATACATGGAATGTCAATTGAGATTTCCGGGAGAATTTATATATGATCATTGACCCCTTTTAACTGAAATGGTCTTCTTATAACGGTTTTTGTTCCTTGCACTAACAGTTACCTGTCTGATTTATAGGCAGGCTTCCTTCAGCCCGATGTCTTATCTGTGAACTGTACATCACTTGCAAATACATCTGACATTTTCAGCAAGGTAGCTATATCAAAAGGAAAATTTTAGTAAAGTCAACATGTTCGCAAACTGACCTACTTAGTTCTGACAGATGCTTGGATTAAACCAACCACGGGGAAAAAAGACTTCAGCTTCTCCCTTACAACAACTTCAGAGCTTGTACTCTCAGAAGTCCTCAAGCCAGAACATGATGTAAGAAAAGTATCCATACCATAAACATTGCCACATATAAGCACTAGAATTCTCCTGTATCCTGACAGTCAATTACTATTATGTAGTAATAATTGTTTACTTGCTTGGATTGTCATCCAACATTTAATGCATCTCCGATGTAACAGATTGATGGTGCTTGACGAATTAGATTATCTGATCACCAAAGATAGGGCTGTGCTTCACGATCTCTTCATGCTCACCACTTTCCCATTTTCTAGATGTATATTAATAGGTAAAGTTGTTGGCCGAACTTTGTCATTGTTGCTATTGACCTGTAATAGATTTTGGGCCATCGAACCTAACTGCTTATTTATACAGGGATATCAAATGCAATTGACCTTGCCGATCGTTTTCTTCCGAGGTTGAAATCATTGAACTGTAAGTTAATCAATTCCATAAATTTATGCTCAAATGATTCCCCTGACTTCAAATCTCTGAATATGGCGCCTTAACTACCTCACTGATGAAGCCAACCGTTTTCTATTTGGCAACATCATTGACTTTTTTATGAATTATTATTGCTTAGTATGTTTACCATGTTCCAGGCAAGCCTGTAATTGTAACATTTCGAGCATACTCTAAAGACCAGATCCTTAGCATTCTGGAAGAAAGGCTAAGGGTAAGATTATTGTTGTTGATTTAATGTTATCATAGTCTTCCGAATGTTGAATAACTAGTTTGATCCGCACAGATTGCCTCCTTATATGCTCGTCTGAGGGGGAAAAACCCTCTACCAGCATCTAAGTAGCTGAAATATACTTTTCTCTGTATTGTTGATTATTGTTTAATAGCTGTCTGTTTCTCTTGCAGGAACTTCCTTACACTGTGTTCCAACATCAAGCACTAGAGCTCTGTGCTCGGGTAAGTCTATACATAGTCTAGAGAAGTTTATATTTCCTGCTTAGTTGACCATTCCATTATTAGTGATCTCGGCCACATTCTATCCAATGAGAATGAGATCATAGGGTATGTAAATAAGTTATGTGCTCAAGGGATCTTTTGAAACTTGACCCAGTATTGATATTGAGTTTCATGATGCAAATACAAGGTCCTCCATGTAATAGCCCTACTAACAGGTCCCTTTCCAAACTGGATAGCCACCCAAAACCATTCCTCTATGGGCAGGGATTCATTTATGTTTGCCAGGGTCTGTATGAGAGGAGGGCTGTAGAAAAGTTATATCATAATTCATCTTGAAAGCATAAATAGATGCTAACTGACGTTGCGCATTGCAGAAAGTTGCTGCTGCTTCTGGAGACATGCGAAAGGCTCTTTGTATTTGCAGGTTAGTCAATTTATAATAATAATAATTAACCATCGTTGTTTAATGTGAGCAAAATGAGTTGGTTGTTGTTAATGTTAGAACATAAGCTTGTACATGAGTCAGTCAATTAGACTGCCTCTTTTATAAAAAATGAGTCAATCATTCAAATTTAACTTTACTATATAAAATCTATAGTTGATTAGCCCATGTTGCTAATGAGGCCTTTGGGCCACCACTTTCCCTCTGAGATTCTGAACCGCGGGCATAGTCTTTGATTTTAAGATTCTTGTTCTCAAATAATATAAAAACTAAAAATTGTACAGGAATTTGTCCACAGATTTTGTTGACTTCAGAGTTGAATGTACATC
The DNA here is from genome assembly GCA_963855925.1 of Inga laurina. Classification (NCBI taxonomy): domain Eukaryota; kingdom Viridiplantae; phylum Streptophyta; class Magnoliopsida; order Fabales; family Fabaceae; genus Inga; species Inga laurina. The sequence continues at coordinate 14,117,878 of OY979704.1, read as the reverse complement.
TTAGATAACATTAGCATTTTAGCAAGAGGTGATTTGACAGTGGATACATGATCTGTTTTGCTAATTAGGCCATGTGGAAGCCTTCACAGGAATGTGTGTAATAATTTATTTGCTTTCAGGAGTGCAATTGAGATGCTGGAGGCAGAAATTGGAGAATCTATTGGGCTTGCAGAAAATTCATTGGAAGAGAAGGCTTCCCCTCGACAAAATATAGCTTCTGACCCCGATCATGTAAAAAAACAAGAATTTGATGCTGCAAGTGTTCTCAATTTCTCTTTAATTCGTGGTTCCAACTTTGGATGGATATTTCATTACTTTAGACTACCCAAATGGCAAATTCGTGCCAGCTAAATAAAGAATAATGCAGTGTTAGTGTAAAAATTTCCACCATAAAAGTGTAAAATGTAAATTTGCTCCCGGCATGCATCCCATTTTGACCAATACTTGAGTTTTGATTAATCTCTTCCATGTTTATAATACTGTTTCAGAGTTAACCCAGTTCTTTGTAGAAGATATTGATACGTAAATGTGTGCCTGAGTTCTGATTGAGTCATAAACAGTCAAAGATGTTTGCAACTTAGTAACATTATGAATTTTGATGTACAAAGAATTTCTCTTTTCATTTCCCCCGGTCATTTCAGTAAGCTTAGCTATCAAGTCCTTGTTGAATTTGTTTGCTTTCAAGTTAATTTATTAGCAAAAATATATATTGATTCCAAATATCAGGAAGTTTAAAGAATTTTCTTTCCTCGCTTTGTAGCTGAAATCTTCATAATGAATTGCAGGTAAGGATTGATCATATGGCTCTTGCCTTGTCCAAAACATATAGATCTCCTGTGGTGGATACAATACAATCTCTACCACATCATCAACAGGTATCCTTGAATTAGAACATGTAAATGTTCCTGCGTGAAATAAAGAACATGCTAATGTTGTGAGCCTTGGGCTTAATTAATCTTTTCTTCTAAGCTGGCGGTCATCTCATTTAAGTAAATAATGAACTGTGTTCTGCAATAAAAAAAAAAATATAGTATTGGTCACCATATTAATCCAGTCAAATTTCAAAATGACAAGAGAATGAAATGGAAAAGGGCTGTTTAACTTTGACGGTTGTTGAGATGTTTCGTAGAGTAAAAAATGACGAGGCATTTTTCAAATTTCTGGTTTCTACCGTTTCTTAAGTGCAATCAAGTGTTGTCAATCTTCCGGATTATGGCATTCCATTCACAGGGCTACTCATTTTACTACTTGACTACCTTTCTCGGAATTTAAAAAGCTGTGGTTAATTTTCTTTTCTGGACATTCACTACTTGCAGATTATCCTTTGCTCTTCGATGAAACAATTCCGTGGAGTCAAGAAAGATACAATCCTTGGCGAGGTATGCTTTCCAGGCTTCATAGATCAATGAAATGGTTTGTTTCCATCCTAAAAGTATTTATTGAATACGCTTGCAGTTGTACAAATCTTACACGGGCATATGCAAATCATCACTGATTCCTCCGGCTGGAATTTTGGAATTTTCAAACATGTGCAGAATATTGAATGATCAGGTATCCATGACGATGTTTATTGGAAACAAGTTTCTTTAAACTTAGGAATATATCACTGGCATTCATAGGATTTTACCAACTTGGGAAAGAAGAATGATCAAATATACATGAAAATCCCAGGGGCTTATTAAACTAGGACCATCACGGGAGGACAAATTGAAGAGGGTGACACTAAACATAGATGAAGCTGATATTACCTTTGCGTTGCAGGTATTTTAAGAAGTTTAAGCCCTTGTATATATACCATTGTTTTCCCTCCTTTTAAGTTATATCAGTATTGTTTGCTCATCATTCTAACAAATATCTGCCATCATTTACTTTTATGACACAGGGAATTCGTTTCTTTAGAAACTGTCTTCAATAAGTCTGCTCGGGCTAATGATCGATGGGTTTAATTAAGCTTGATGTTTGAGAATATATTCTTCCCTTTCCAGATTTTCATTCCATAATTAAGGTTAGAACCTTTTGCCAATTGATGTTTACTGCTTATTGTTTTCAATTTCTTTCAGTATAAATTTACTGGATTAATTTCTGTACGCCCATATGAAAAGGGCGCAAACAAGTCAAGCCATAAGCCCATACCTATGATACATTACTAGAAATTATGAACATGAAAAACATTTGTGTTAATAGATACAACATTTCCCGGATCCAGAGGCGCTCGTAGTATTTATGAACTACATTAAGTTTCGAATTTTGATCCCTTTCAGGCTTTTCTGCATATTTCCCCCCTACATGCTGATAGCTTTTCTTTCTATGTTCATATGCAGTGGACGCCCAGCAATGATGATAAAAAACAAGTTTCCTATTGTTTGCATTATTTTTCGATGGATAAACAGTAAAAGCCAAGGTGAGTCAATCCGGCAGGAGTTCCTGTGAAGAAGTGAGAACTTTATATATAGGGATCTTAGTTTTCTCGATGACAATTGTAATAGAAGAAACATTGATTACATGTAAAAGAACTTGGTTCCTCTTCATTCCCTTGTCTATTGAATCATAAATAAAAAAATATATAAAGGTAAGTCAGCATTTTTTGGCCAACTGTATGGGTTAAACAAATTCAAGAAGCTTTCCTATCTCATTGGGGATATATTATACGAACACGCACAGTTTGTGGCTGAAAAGGGAAGTAATTTCAGGTGGGTGTGAGGCTTTGTCGTGGTTCTCGAAGATCAAATTAAGCATGCTTGCTAAGAAAATTGTCTTTATTTTGTTTTTATATTGTCATAAGAAAATATGTGAACTACAGCTTTTATAGGGTACAATATCAGTAACTTCCTCGGTTGAACGAAAATTTTCTTGGAGAAGAAAACTTGTTTGGTTTATTGGAACAGGATCAACCATAGGGTTTTGATTACAATCTTTTTCACCTCTTGCCAACTCTTCATGTTCATATTGACTTTCTGTTCCACTCCTTGCATTTTGCATCTATTTTTACATTCATACCAAGATTTAGAACAATTTTCATGGCAATCCTTCATCTGTCCAGCTTGCTTAGAGTGTGTTTGGATTGACTTTTGAAAAATAATTTCTGAAGAAAAAATGGAGAATAGCTTTTGAAGAATAGATTCTGAGAAAAAAATGATTTTAATAAAATAAGAGTGTTTAAGTATTGTGATCGAAATAATTTGTTTCATGGTCAAATTACTAAAAAGAGTATCAACTTTTGTGATAATTATATATAAGGAATAAGGTTATAACTTTTGTGATAATTACATATAATGCATAAAGTTATATTTTATGTATTATTTAAGAGTTAAGGTTTAAATTTAACAGACAAGTTTTTTTGGGGGCGTTTGGTACAAATAAGTTTTGAAAGATGCAAAAATAACAATGAACAATTAAAAAGGATGCAAATTTAACAAAATCGTTAAATTTGACCTAACGACGTTAAATTATAAGAGACAAAAATCCTTAACGGCATTAACAAGGATGTATCTTAACCCATTATTTAACATTAAATTTCATAATTAATATAAAAAATGAAATAAATTTATTTATATGTAATGTTAATTAACTTAACTAATTTTTCTAATATATTAAATTAGATAAATATATCTTATATTAAGGATAGGAAGGAGCATTAAAATTTTGAAATAAAAAAGAAAAAAGAAAAAAGGGAGAGAGAGAGAGTCGTGTGGGGCCTACTAACAAGCAAATGGACAAATGAGATAGAGGGGTGGGCCCCACAACATGAAAAAAGTAAGAAAAAATATATTATGGAAAACCATGATTTTAAGGAAAAAAGGGATTTTGGAGAGTGTTTGGGTAATAATTTTTGAAACCATGGTTTACCCTTCAAAAACACTTTTTTTTGTTATCCAAACAGATGAAGTGAGATGACGATTAATGTGGCAAAAACCTTGAAGATGTGGATGCCACGTCATAAGGGATGCTTTGTGCCTCTGAGTAAGCCTTTGAAACCATTTTCATGAACACACTAATCTTAAATAAAGAGGTATCACAGGGCATGAGATCCTTTCGATAATACACTTCTCGGCTCGAGAGTAATATCAGAACTAGTTTGGGAGGGAACTGGAGAGAAGGAAAGTAAAAAAAGAAGAAGATGATATTCACTTTTAGGGGTGATAAGTATATAATATATATTGTGTTTACTTATATGCATAACTTTATAATCTCAATCTTAACTATATCAAAATCTACAAATTTCATGATAATAAGAGATAACATGACATAATACATAATAATAGAAGACAATGTAAGATAAAGGGGATAGGAACATTCATATAAATATTATATTTATAACATATTACTCTTTTTCCTTTTGACCTCTGTCAGAAAATAAGGAATGCAATTAGTTGGGCTGATTGTATACAAGCCCATTAGTATGTAGTTGAGTCATTTCAGTTAAGCCCATGAATTGTGTATAAATATGTGCAGATACGTATTGCTTGATGTATGGATTGTTTTACATAGACAATGAATATACAGTTGTATAGGAGAATTAAGTAAATTTCTCTAAGTCAACTTAGCCTTGATCCAAGAAAACAACATCCATCACCATATGCTAGGTCAAGAACACAAGGGCAGCCTAAGACATAGCCCAAAAACCAAGAACCAGGCGTAAGGTGCAGGTTGAGTAAATCAAGCAAACAAGAATCCGGGATCCTCACCTAGAAAACAAGATCCAAACGTCAAAATATTCTCACTTGGAAAACAAGATCCGAATGTCAAAATCTTCCAGAACCTCATTGAACCCCGTACTAGAACCCAAAACTTAGACGGAAGCACCAAACTGTGACGGAATCTCAGAAACGACGGTGGTTGCCGTAGCTACTCCACACTCTCTGATTCTTGAATCTCAGAAACACGATATCACAATATTGTTCTCAATACCGGCAACAATAAAGGATATTTCACATGCCTACTCTGATTCTTGAATCTCAGAACCACTGGACACCATTATTGCTCTTAACGCCGTCGATAATCAAAGACATTTCACAGCCTTGACGTTCCTTTTAGCCGTCGACCTTTAACGGTAATTGACAAACCCTAACTCTTCTTTACTACACTTCATCTGCATGAACAATTATGGTGACAAAGACCAATGATGATGATGTTGTCGTGGAAGGACTCCAGTTCACACATCCTTTGTACCTTCACCTGACAAATACATAGGGTGTCTTTATTATTCCACCCGTGTTGTCTGGGAGCGAAAACTACACTGTCTGGACCAAGGCAATGCGGATTGCACTCCTTGGTAAGCATAAACTGAGTTTCATTGATGGTTCTTACATATAGGAATCATAAGAAGAGAAACTCTAGGCTCAATGGGAATGCTGTAATGCAGTTGTCCTATTGTGGCTCTTACATTCTGTATTCAAAGAACTTGCTAGCGGTGTAATTTTCTTTCAAAATGCTCATCTTGTATGGAAAAATCTACAGGAATGCTTTGATAAGGTAACAGGTTCGAGGTTTTTTTCTTTACATCGTGAAATTTGTCTACTTTGTCAGGGGTCTTCCACTGTTTCCACATATTATACAAAGCTTAAGGAATTGCGGGAGGAACAAGAATAATTACTTCCTTTTCCCTCCGGCAAATGTGATACCTCCAAAATTTATGCTAAGAGGACTCAACGACAGAAACTCGTGCAATTTCTTCTTAGTTTGAACGACAATTACAGTGCTGCAAGAACTCAAATTTTGCTAATGTACCCTCTTCCTAGTATCAATCAAGCTTTGCAATGGCGTCTGAGGATAAAACTCAAAAAAATCACTCATCAATTTGAACACAAATAGCCTTATTGAGGTAGTCGCAATGGCGAAAAAAGTAAGGGAGGAGGCCACCGAAGAGGTAGGGGATCTCCTCTCCCGAAATGTACCTATTGTGGCAAACGAAGGCATAGCAAAGAAGGTTGCTAGCACCTTATAGGTTTCCCTACTAACTTCAGTAAAGGAAATAGAGGAAAAACTACTGAAGAAGCTAATATTAGCCAAACAATGAATCACTCTAGTCAAGAACAAGAAGCAACTGGAGTTAATACCATTATACCAATATTCACTCCAGAATAATACGAGAGATTACTTGAGTTCCTCAAGAAAGATGCAGAAGCTCCATCTATTGTGCATGGTCTGACTAGTACATATTTGACTAGACTACCCTTTCTCTTTCACACACACGTACTAATTGGATAATTGATTATGGAGCCACCAGACACCTAGTAGATAATCTGTCACTATCATATACATATAAGGCATATGCGAGACCTATTAAGAACATTGGAATACCTAATGGAGATGTAATACCTATCACACATGTAGGTAGTGTTAAACTTAATGACCAAATTAAACTTAATATAAGGTCTTGTATGCTCCACGACTTCAATTTAATCTAATTTCTGTATCTAGATTAACTACTGCACTACAATGCATGGTGGTTTTCTTCCCTGACCATTGTCTACTATAGGACCTTCATGGTGGAATGATGAGGGGGACTAGTAAGCTTGTTGATGGTTTATATCTTCTGCAAAACAAAAAAATGTCAAACGATGATTGTGTGAACTTTACTGTCAAGAACAATGATATGCATACTTGTGTTGATAGCTAGTTGTTATATCATATATTAGGACATACTCCATATTCTGTAATGAAATACTTGGATTTTGTAAAGACAGATGACATAGTAAAGAATAAAACATGTGATGTTTGCTTTCAATCTAAACAAACTAAACTTCCTTTCTCTCTTAGTTGCCTTAAGACTAAATATTGCTTTGAGTTGTTGCATATAGATGTATAGGGTCTATATACGACACCCACACACCAAGGGCACCAATATTTCTTTACAATCATTGATGACTACTCAAGAATGACTTGGGTGTTTTTGATGCAATCTAAGTTTGAAACCAGGAATCATATTAAAAAATTTATAGGTAGTGTTCTTACATAATTTGTTGCACATGTAAAAGGAGTGAGAAGTGATCATGGTCATGCTCCTGATTATAATGCTTTAAGAGTATTTGGTTCACTTGCATATGCTACTGATTTGAATGTCTCAGTCAATTTTCAACCTTGATCCTTTCCTTGTGTCTTTTTGGGCTAACACACTACTCAAAAAGGATTTTTACTTCTAGACTTGCATAATAAACACTTGTTGATGAGTAGACATGTTACCTTCATTGAGGACAAGTTTCCTTTCAAAGATATCATGTCTCCTCATCAAAGGGGAGTGTCCAAAGAAATACGAGAAATGTTTTTATTTACCTCTGAATCTAAGGAGCAGTTTATTGATCTTCAAGTTAACAAGTTACCTACTAATGATGTTAATGATGAAATGATACATGTTCCTGACCAAAATTGTGAAGCAGGGGAAGAACACCATGATGCAGATGAAAATCATATGTAGACTAAACCACCAGCTGCTAGCAGACCAAATAGGGACAAAAAAGCACCTATTTGAGCTAAGGATTACATCTGTAATATTGCTAAAACAGGTCTATGTGATGGTCCGGTCAATAAGTGCTTATACCCAATTGAGAATTACATGTCTTATGCTAATGTATCTTCTTCCCACATGTGCTTTTTGGTTAATATGGAGTAGGTTACTGAACCTAGGAATTATGATGATGCTGTAAGACACAGAGAGTGGGTGAGTGCAATGAATTTAGAAATAGAAGCCTTGGAAAGCAATAAGACATGGGAATTAGTTACATTACCGAAGGGTACGAAAGCAATAGGATGTAAATGTGTATATAAAGTAAAATATAAACCAAATGGAGAGGTGGATAAGTACAAGGCTAAATTAGTAGCAAAGGCCTACACTTAAAAGGAAGGGATAGATTATCATGAGACTTTTTTCCCTGTAAGTAAAATGATAACTATTCGAAAGTGTTGAAATTAGCTGCTATGTATAACAGGAATTTATTTCATATGGGTGTGTACAATGCCTTATTACAAGATAATCTAGAAGAAGTATACATGACTATCCCTCAAGGTTATCACACTAAAGGGGAGAATTTAGTATGTAAACTAAATAAGTCATTGTATAGGCTCAAACAAGCATCAAGGCAATAGAACCATAAGTTGTCTAAGGCCTTGATTCAAGGTGGATTTGAGCAAAGCAAACATGAGTATTCACTTTTTGTTAAAAGATATGATAAAGATATTGTGCTTGTGCTTGTGTATGTGGATGACTTGTTAATTATAGGATCATCGGATGCAAAAATAAATGAAGTAAAGGAGTTCTTACACAATCAGTTCAAAATAAAGGATTTAAGCGTAATGAAATATTTTCTTGGGATCGAAATAGCAAGGTCAAAGAAAGGAAGTATATTGTTACAAAGAAAATATGTTCTAGACTTGCTCTCTGACATTGGAATGAGCTGTAAACCACTGAATGTCCTAATGGCCCAAAGACCAAAACATTTAGCTTATGAAGAGGGAGAGACAAGAAGGAGGATTTGATGAAGGACCCAGATCGCTATAGGAGATTAGTGGGTAGGTTAATTTATTTAACCGTGACTCGTTCTGACATTTCATTTTCTGTGTAGGTACTCAGTCAATTCACACAAAACCCCATGAAGAGCCACATGGCAGCGGTACTTGATATAGTTAGGTATTTGAAGCAGAGTTCAAGGGTTGGAGTTCTTATTAGCTCGATAGATTGCTATTACGATTCAGATTGGGGGGTGTGTGGCACTGCACATCAATCAGTAACTGCATACCTATTAAAGTTTGGGAGGTTCTCCCATCATGTGGAAAATAAAGAAACAACATATAGTTTCTCGTTCTTCAGCAGAAGCAGGGTATAAAGCTTTGAGATCAACGGTAGCCGAAGTAACATGGGTCATAGGGTTACTTAAAGAACTTGACATTCATCATCCAAAGCCGGTTATTGTGTATTGTGACAGCAAAGTCACAATTTATATTGCTTCTAATCTGGTCTTCCATGAACAAACAAAGCATATAAAGATAGATCTATATTTTGTTTGAGAAAAGCTATTGGCAAAGTTAATCAACTTAGTGCTTGTTTGGAATAGCGAATGGAGCACTCAAAAGTAGCTTTTCAATCTTGATTTACGACATACGAGATAAGTATGTAAGATGAGTTTTATCTCGATTTATGTGAATAAAAACTTTTGAGGGGGAGTAATTGACATTTATAGTCCCAACTTGAGGGGGAGTGTAGAAAAATAAGGAACATTTATAGCCGATTGTATATAAGCCCATTAGTATGTAGTTAAGTCATTTTAGTTAAGCCCATGAACTGTGTATAAATATGTACAGATACGTATTGATTGATGTATGGATTGTTTTGCATGGACAATGAATATAAAGTTGTAGAGGAGAATTAAGTAAATTTCTCTTAGTCAACAACCTCTTTTTTGAATCTCTATTTTAGGGTAACATCAAATATGGATTGTGTAACATCCCAAATTTTATTCACCAAGAATATATTGTAATTATTATATATATTCGATGAAATGGTGAATATTTAAGACCAAAAGAATTAAATATTGAAAATTGAAGGTTGAATAGTGTTTTCAATGAAATCTCCTGCGAGGCAGTGAGATTGTCATATAGTTTTGAAAGATCAAATGATGACCAAAAATTATGAAATTTTATAGGGTGAAAGTAGACATCCTAAGCTTTAATTTGATAGGTATTATAAGCCATTTTGACTTGTTTATTGAGAGTTATGAATTTTTGAAGTTTGCCCAGCGAAATTGACTAATTTCTGGAGCAGCGGCCAAAGATGTAAAATCTGGGAATGAGATGATCCCAGACAGTAAAATTCCATATTTTTCCTTGAAACTAGATTCAATAAGGGTTCCATAGGCTTTGGAATCACTCCAAAAAGATGTCTACAAAGTTAATTATGATTTTTCAAAGTTATGGCAAAAAATCTGCCAGAATTGGCATTATTCCGAAAATTGAAAATGAAATGTGTTAGAAATTGATTAATGAAATTAAAATGCCAACTGTCATGAACATATAAGGAGGGGATTAAATTATAATGGATTTTTATGAGCACATGTCAAATTGCATTAAAATAATGCTACATGGATAAATAATGATGAAATGGTATGCTACATTGAGTGCTAATTTGGTTAGTTGGGAGAGGAATTGGTTTGGTTCAATCATGAGAAGGGGAGCACGTTTTTTTGAGGCTAACTAAGGGAAAATGTTAGTCAAATCCAATTGGATCTAAATAATGACAAGGGATGGCATAAAGTTGAGGAAGCATGGCTTAAAGCAAAAGAGTATGGTGGGAGGTATGGTGTAATGAGAGGTGGAGGAATCTCAACCATTGGCTATATCAAAGGCTAGGAATAAAGATGACAAGATATTTTATGAAGCTTGGCTTCATCTTTCTTGCCCATTTTCGTTCAGCCCAAGGAAAGGAGAGAAAGAGAGAGTTTGGGAAAGCTTTATGCTCTAAGAGAGAAGAAAGAGGAGAAAAACTAAGGTAAGTTATGATTTCTTAAGGTTTTTCTTCTAATCTTCCATAAATCTCTTCTCTAATCTCTTCCTTTCCATAAAATTTATGGATTAGCAAGCAAATCTTGAGCCCAAAGAGAAAGAGAGAGGAGGACTTCTAGAGAAAGGAAAAGAACTCAAGAAGGTAACTTCACAAATCCTAAGATTATGTTAGATATGGTTGTTGTTGATGATTATGGTTGGATTTGGTCATTTTGTTAAGTTTGTAAATTTGGAAAGTCCTAATCTTAAGGGGTTATGCTGCCCAAATTTCTTTAAATCATGATTATGAAGTGTTTAAATGAGTTAACTAAGGATTAGAAGTGGGAAAATACAAGTTTTAGAAGCTAAAACACAAAACTCCATTTTTCCAATTTTTGACCAATATTTCGGCCAGCACAGATCTGAGGGAAGGAGTTGGATTTTCATAAAATAAATGGTTCCATTGGACTCAGTGGGCAAAAATAGGTGGGGTTACAGTTGGGCACTTTTTCGGTAGAGGCCGAAAAAGCATAATTACGAAAACGCCACTGAAATCACTAAATAGGGGCTGTCAAGGGTATTTTCATAATTTGACCGTGAATTTGGTGATTTCGAGCCCGGAAATGGATTCCTTGGGTGAAAATAAGTCAGAATAGCCTTAGTCAAAATTTTGGGAAAGCGTGCCATCGGGCCGGGTATGGCGGGGCCGAGCCGGGTTCCCGGGGGCATTTTTGTGAATTTTCACCATAGACTAATATAACCACAATAAACACTATGGAATAGTCTAAAATGATACTTGGATAGGTTATAACCTATTTCTAGTACATTTAATATTTTAGGATCGATTTGGAGGCCGGATACGACACGTTCTTCGAGACACATTTAAAAAGGGGATATTAAAGCTTTGAGGTAGGGACATTATCCTTCATACATTATGCCATAAGTTATGTGATTGTGTGGATGCCATTGTTTTGTAAATGCACTTTATAAATAACATGATTTGCCTAGAGAGGGGCAGTTAGTGCCAGAGGTACACTTACACTGAGAGTTGGCTGAAGTCCAACCGGTGTAGATTGTGGGGCTGGGCCTTACTCATGTATACATGACGATGATGTGTTTATATTGTTCATTAATTTGTGCATACCTTGGCGCATGACATATTTACTTTTCGCATTTTCTATGAACGATATTATATCTCTACGGGGATTCTTCGGAATCTCACCCTATTTTTAAACAAATACCTCAGCGGGTACCATTGGGCCAAAGGGCAAAGACATTGACGTCGGAAAGTGAGCAGCACGTGTCTCGAGGCGGGGTCAAGAACGTGGGCATAATTAGTCTATTTTGTGATATTTTGGTGAAATTTGTAAATATTAAAACTTTTGCTGTATTTTCCGTTTCCGTCGACGAACAATATCAGATTTGTAAATGAACGACGTTGGGATCGTAAACGAATATTTCTATCAGTATAATTGTACTTTTCTGTATGCCCATTGAATTCCGTCTTTATTACTCTTCGATTATCGAAATGGAAACGGGTGTTGACAGATTGTTTAGCAAATTAATTGGCGAATTATATCTCAATATGCCAGCACTACCATTGGACATTCTGAGGATGAGGTGGAGGACTTTTGGGCTACTTGGAACACAAGTTTCTTATGGATTTTTGCAATTAGATTTTTCTCACCTGAACTTATAGCCAGCAAAATGGGTTGGAACCCCCGGGCCCAACTTGCCAACTTGTCAAAAGTGAAGGGCTCGGGTTGGCTAAATGCCAGCCTGCTAAGTGCGGACCGCAGACTAGCGGGTTGGCCCGCTTAAAATTCTTTTTTATTTTTTTAGTTTTTCTTATAAAATAAACCCAAATATTTTTATCGTCTTTCCTTTGATGCTGTATTTAGCTACTTTTTTATATTTTTTATTTGACACTTTTATTTTCATATTATATTTATTTATCCTACTATTATTAAATTTAACAAAGATGTGTTTATATGTTTTTGTGATATGAATAAATGAAAAAAAAAAGTAAGAATGAAATTGGTTTTCTAACAAAAACATATAAAGAAACAGAAATATGATGTGAGAGGGTAAAAGAGAAAGAGAGTGATAATAAAAAAAAAGGGAGTGAAATAACCTTTTTTTTAAAAAAAAAAAAAAACTTAATAGATTGACTGGTAGGTTTGGATTGACATTTTACTAGCCTGCGCAACTAACCCGTTGGTTAGCCTGAATTGCCAGCTCTATCTGAGCATAAAAAAAGACGGGGAAATTAATTATTAAAACAATAAGCACCACTATTCCTTATTTATAAACAGGGTTTCTTGTTCTCGGTCGGTCAAAAAAAGATACCAGCATTATTTCATGCAATAAAGAATGTTACGGAGGATAGTTATTGTCACTTCATCCAACTGACACCCTCTATTTTTGACACGTCATCCGCCATTCTTGTATTCCGGCGGGCCGTGTTTGTAAGCTAATTTACCTGTGGAACCTAAATGAGGGCTAATTATAAATACTGATTTATAAAACAAATCTAAATATAAAAAGCTTGTATTTCTCCGTATTTAGATAAATTCTTTTGAAGCGAAGATTATCAGAATTAACATTAATTTTTTTTAAAATATATAGTGGTATAAATTTATTAATGTAAAGGCTTATTTGATTATTTATTTTTAATTTCTATGTCATTCTATAGGGGTGGAGTAGAAATATAAAGGAAGAAAAGCTCAGTAGCGAAGATTCACATTATCACCGCCAACTGTTTATAGTTGCAGAATCCGGAGACGGTATAGAAAACAACGCAAATCTACCTTTCAGTCTGTTCGGGAGAGATCGAGAGGGAGAGAGAAAGAGGGAGGGGTGAATGGAGAATCTCTGGCGAGCAGCGACTGGTCAAGACCCGAACCCTGAAGACTACAACGGAATCGAGTTCTGGTCGAACCCGGAGCGAGCCGGGTGGCTCACCAAGCAAGGCGACTACATCAAGACCTGGCGTCGCCGCTGGTTCGTCCTCAAGCAAGGTAAGCTTTTCTGGTTCAAGGATTCCTATAGCGTCTCCCGATCGTCCACCCCTCGTGGCGTCATCCCCGTCGGTTCTTGCCTCACCGTCAAGGGCGCCGAGGACATCTTGCACAAGCCCTGCGCCTTCGAGCTTTCCACCGCCAACAACACCATGTACTTCATCGCTGACAGCGAAAAGGAGAAGGAAGATTGGATCAACTCCATCGGTCGTGCGATTGTTCAGCACTCGCGCTCCGTTACGGACTCCGAAGTCGTCGATTACGACAGCAGACGGTGATTTTGTGATGTATGGTCTCCAGATACCCTCGATCTGTGTGCATAATCTGTCTTCCAAGTTGTAAAATTTCTCATAATCTTATGGAATTTGTTACAATTTCAACAAGTTTTGTGTTGGGTGTCTTGGATTTATTGATGTATAATATTTTGGAGTTGATCTGATCAATCTTCATTTTGGTTTTCCCATCCCTGTTATAATTGTTCTGCTGCCGCCGTAGGCAACCTTCGTAGGCTTCTTGAAGCAGATCCTTGCGCCCAATTATTGTCCTCTTATTTGATTATTGCTGTTTGATTTCCTGCCCAGCCTTGACACTTCTCTAAATTTTGTGGATTTGTTTCTTGTATGAGTTATTACAAGTTGTTTCATTGATCCATTTATTCTTTTTTCTATGTTTGAGGTCTTATCTCTGAAGTTGTGGAAGATATCTAATCCCGTTGATCCATTGTCAGTTACTGCTTGTGCTTCCATATTTTGGGATGGCTGAAACCTGAAATCTTATGATTACCTTCCTGGAATTTTCGCTATCATCTGGTGTAAGAGTACAGGACAATCTTCTAATATTTCTTTCCGCGCCTCATTAACCCTTCTCCATCCTCTAACTTGTAATTCGCTCTCTGCTGCAATTCACTTTTGTCTACTAGCTTGTTATTCAGTCTTTGGCTTAAATCTTAGGATATTATTTTCGTATCTAACAACATGTGATTCTGCAATTTTACTTCCAATAGTTTAATCTGCTAGCATTTTTTTTCCAGTCATTTCGGCAATTTAGCTTTTCACCTCTCCCTTCTTCAATTCTCTCCGGAATGATATTGATTTCTTAGATATGACTGCGAGCAACCTTTTCTTCTCTCTAGCCGATCAGTTTCTAGCGTCCAGTAGTTAGGGGTTCTCTTTTCTGTTTTCTTTGCATCATTGGAAATGTCTATTAATCTCCATTCTCCAATGTTAAAGTTTCTTAATGCCTTATTTTCTGAACAATAACAATGCCTAACTTAGTGTTACATACCTCTAATGCTCCTTTAAGTTGGATACACCAAATTAACTATGCTTGAAACCCAGAATTTGACTCGTTGATCTCTCTGCATTTCCTTTGAACTTAAGTCACAGAAGATATTGATGTGTTCCATTCTGCCCCTTTTTGGAAGTGTCATGGCTCTTCCGAGGAAAATCTAATCATCCTGTGCTAGTTGAGGTCTGCTTTTATCAATATTAGTTCACTCACGTCCTGTGCAGGATTCTATCTTCCCAAATCCCAACGGATGGAAATTTTAACTTGGATGTCAAATGTTTATGGTTGCCTCACACGTTCAATTCATTTGCCTTACTTTTTGACTGTGATTGACAAGGCAGATGCCAAGTTCATATGGCATCTTTTTATGTTTGAGCAATTGTTTATAGGACATCATTTTGTGTTTGCCTTGCACGTTCAACTCTTTTGCAATAAATATATTGCTTTTGACTGTGATTGTTAAGGCAAATGCCGAGTTTATATGACATCATTATATGTTTGAGCGATTGAACTAATTTTGTGTTTGCCTTGCACGTTCAACTCTTTTGCACTAAATATATTGCTTTTGACTGTGATTGTTAAGGCAAATGCCGAGTTTATATGACATCATTATATGTTTGAGCGATTGAACTAATGAAGGGTCTTATAGTAAAGTACTTTGGGATTTGGAACTGTGATTTTTTATTTCTGGTGAAGAATCCTGAGGCCATTGTTGATCATCATAAATAGGCAATGGTACATGTATTTCTGTTGGTGGATGACCTGGGTTATAACAATTATTACGCTGATTTCCTTTTCCATAAAAAATTGGCTGTTGTATTCTGAAACAGTTTTCAGTACGAATAGCAATAACCCTGTGCGAGCAAATTTCCCTGTCCTTATTAGAAGTGAAGGGACTTCATTACCATTTTGACATGAAGTGATTTAACATGATAGCTGTTATGCATGAAGTATGGCAAGGGAATCAGGATTGCTACTGAGGAATGTGATAATTATAGTGTAGTTGTAATGGAAGCTTTGGTTTGGAAAGCCTACAGTTGTTATTTCTTGTTACTCCCCCCTCTGTTGTTGTAATGGCCTGTTTGAATTAGCGTTCGAGAAGTAAGTTCACGTAAATTGAGACAAAACTTCTATCACATACTTACTTTGTATACTGTAAATCGCATTGAAAATCCAATTTCTACCGTCAATCCAAATAGGCACTAAATCATTTACACTAACATATCTTGGGTTGTTGAATGATGTAGCCCTTATCTGTATTTATGCCCCAAAAAAGTTCCTGAAGACACACTGAGATGGAAGGGGGTTCTAACTTCTAAAACATGCTGACTGATTAGAGTCATTATGGGCAGAAGTTGTCAGGCTGGCATATGTTATTTCTGCTGATAAAATGAAGATAACAAAATGCTGTATTTGGGGAACCGAAACCTATTCTGCAAAAAATCTAGCCAGAACTGAGTTAAGAGTTTTGTTATTCATGCGTTGATTTGTTCCATACTAGTATGCTTTGTGTATCGAACTGTTGAATAAATTCTTGTCAGTCTTATTGGGTTGTGTTGGTTATCAAGTTGTGTTGGAGGTGATTTGACCCTTGCCTTTTTCATCTAGTCCCGAGTATATCCAGAGTCTTGCTCACTTGCTGATTTTCCTTGCACTAGAGTATTTCACAATTGTTGCACAACTTTGAGTATTCTTGAGTTCTGTAATGCTATTTTTAACGTCTGATTTCAACAACCTCAATGTTTGTGGATATTGCTTTTTGAAGAGTCCTTTAAACTACTTTGTGCGCACACAAGTGATAATGTTCGACAATTGACAGGGTTTTCAAATTGGCAAATTGGTGATAAGCAAATAAGCAATCAGTTCTCGTTAATTAGTTGATTAGCTGCCAGAGTTGTTTGGGAACATAACTTGTAGTTTGCCAGAAATTACAGCGTAATCAAAGCCTCAAAGGGAAAATCCGGTAATTATACTGCGATTCTGTTTGGATAACAATAAAACATACACTTATTGTGTATGCCTGCGTGCATGGACATGAATTAAACATATTACTTGTTAACTAAGCTGCATTCACGCACCTATGATGGATTTGTTTTAGATTGGAAACGAACCAGTCTTTTTTTTGGTACATCAAGAGGAGGGGATGCCCTCAACCTATGCCACTATTAGGACCTAGTTGAAGTCTCTGATCCTTAGCCATAAATTCCATCCGTCTTCCAAACGGTAACATAAACGGGTGGTAACCTGGTACAACATCCAGAGCTTGTTTTGCCACATAATCAGCCACATTATTTGCACTTATGGATATTGAATGCACACTGACCTCCCATCCTCTATCTAACATCTTCCGAATCTCATCAAGTATATAGGTATCAGGGTGACTTGCAGTAAATGAACCTCGAACTAAGTCCACTGCTGTTGGTGCATCAGTTTCTGAGATCAACTTTGTTGCTCCAGCGTCCCAGCTCATCTTTGGACCAAATAAAGCAACCCATGATTCTGCCTTTAGACTATCTGCAGGTTCGTTAACGTGGAACATGAACCCCGCTTTGAGATTACTATTATCGTCTCTAAGAATACCACCACAGGCCGCCACACTCGAGCAAGAGCTAGCCCCGACGACGTTCAGTTTTAACCAACCATTCTCCGGCAGAGACCACCTATCGGTCCTAGTATGGATAATTTGCCCGTTCAAATTCACTCCCTTCAACGCCTCACTTGCTTGCGCCATTGTAGTAAGAATAGATGCCGCCTTGGCTTTGAGTGCTTCATTGCTAGAAATGGTATTTTTAAAGATTCGCTTATTACGACATTGCCACAAGAACTAGCACATTGTAGAGAAGAACTCTCTCCATCCTTCCTTACGATGGGCCAGATTTCTTAAGTTCTGACGTAACCACGCCCCCAGCTCCATGTGGAAGAAAATGTGTCGAAACCAGGGTTCCACCACCGCCCACCAAATTCGTTTTGTTTCCTTATAGTCGCGCAATACATGTAAAATTGTCTCCGAGCCATCATTACACCAAGAACAATCACGGGCTCCTCCCATCCGTCGATGGAAACGTTCTTCATTGGTGAGAAGCTTGTTATGAAGGGCAAGCCACATAAACGTTTTGCACCGAGGCAGTGTGTTTAACTTCCAGACTTGTTTCCACACTGGATCATACACCGCTGGTTCTTTCACAATCGCTTGGTATGCTGATTTCACACTGAAATCTTCGTGGCGATCATGTTTCCATTTAACCATCCCATTACTATGATCAATAGAAGTTCCTTTTGTCACTGTTTCCTATGCCTTCTTAATTCTCGACCATGCATGAGTAATCAGTCGTTGGCATCAGACCATTTCTACATCTATACTTACTTCTTACAATTCTCACCTAAAGGTCGTCCCTATGTTTAATGAGATTTCAACCCAATTTAACCATATAAGCTTGATTCTGACTTTGCAGATGCTTCAAGCCCAACCCTTCAGTTCATTTACTCATACATATAGTGCCTCAAGCCACTAGATGCGTTTTCCTTTTATCCAGTGTTGTGCCCCATATAAAACCTCTATTTTGTTTCTCAATATCCTCACACGTCCCGAGAGGCAGCGAAGCAGTTGGCATGGGGTACCCCAGAATAGTAGAAGTCACGAAGGACACCAACATAACTCTTCCTGCCAGGGACTAAGAATTTGCCTTCCAACTAGCTAATCGCTTGCTAAACTTATCCACCACAGGCTGATAGCTTCTTTTAGAGACCCTCTCATGATGTAACGGAACCCAAAATATTTGCCCAGATCTGGGGTCACCTGAAAACCTAGGGTATTGCATAACTCCACTCACCTATTGTGGCTCACATTTTTGGAAAAGAAGACACGAGTTTTATGGGCATTGACTTTTAAACCTGATGCCTCGCAAAAACTATCTAAGCAACTTTTAACCTCCCAAGCTTGTTGAGTAGATGCTTTCACAAACAAGATAACATCAGTAAAAAAATAAATGTGAGATAAGAGTACCATTCTTAGTGTGTGTTTGATTGAGCTTATTTTTGGATAATAAGTCCTTATTACGCAAGTCGAGATAAAACCTCTCTCACATAATTACCTCGTATACTGTGAATTACGATTTATAAGCACTTATTACTCAAAAATAAGTTATTTCAAACGAGCGCTTAGATAGGTTAACCGGCCGCCAATCTCTATTTCCAATCCGTTCCTGAATTAAATATGCCAATCTTTTCGTACAAATAACAAATAAGTATGGCGAGAGTGGATCCCTTGTTTGACACCTCTAGACGAGACAATTGTACCTGATTCCATAGCAACAGCATATTAGGAATAGGAACACAAGCATGCATGTTAGTAGAAAGAAACATTCTTTTGTCAAAGAAATATTGAAGTTAAGCAGACGAGTAATTGAGAATGCGAATGGAACTTGTTTATTAAGGAGATCAGCAAAACGTATTGCTTGTTTCTATTTTGATTATCCACCAAAAAAACAAAGGACTATGGCATTTGATCGTATTAATTGCTTCAAGGCTATATATATATATATATATATATTTAATGCTCCGAACCCTCAAATTTAAATGCTCCGACCCGAAACAGCAAATGACTTGCAACGTGTTCTTCTTTGTTTGTTTGGTTATACCTGAAAAGTAACCCCTCCCATATAGTTAATATAAAATGAATTTGAGAAGTTAATATTAGTTTTAAATAGGGAAAATTGTGAAAAAATCCCTCATTAGCAACTTATTTACCAAATGGGACCTTCGCGTGCAGATTATCTTCTATGTGTGCAGAATATCTTCCCTGGTGTGCAGATGATCTTCTCTGTGTGCAAAACTCTTCCCTATACGTGTGCAAAAGTCTTCCCTACATGTGCAGAAATCTTCCCTCCATGTGCAAGATATCTGCTCAGGTCCCATTTAACAAATAAGTTGTCCATGAGGTCTTTTTAAGCAATTCTTCCTTTTAAATATAAGAAATAGTTTTCATATTTATCATATTTATCCATTTTTTCCTAATTTACCCCAAGTGATATTTCCTCAACAATAATTAAGGAGGACAAGAAATGAGAAGATTAAGGAAGATGATCAGGGTATTTTAGAAAACACATGTCATATTAACTAACTTAACCAACTTCTTTAATATAATTAAATTAGGTAAATATTTCTTATATTAAGGATAAAAAAAGAGTATAAAATTCTAATGTTGGGTACTTGTGTACAATATAAATAGTCAATCAAAATTAAGGTGGCCAACGACAAGTCCGGCTCATCTCTCATACTTTTTCATCCTTTTCCCCTCTTTTCCCTAAAACTACACCGTTTTGAGTGTTAAAAAGGAAGTTTGGGTCTTTTTTTTTTTTTCAAAAATAACATTCATCACCCTATAATATTTTTTAGTGGCATCCATTTCCCTAAAATAATTTTTGAAGCACTGATCACCCTCAAATAGTTTTTCAATAGTAATTACTGCTAATAAGCTGCACACTAAAGTATTTTTTTCAATAACACTCAGTATCATAAATTAATTTTTAACTCACTCAACATCTTAAATAATTTTTTTAATAACACCCAGTATCTTAAAATATATTTTTTTACATCTAATCTCCTAAAATATTTTTTACATCATTTTTTTTTTTTGGTTTTAGATGCACAAAAAATATGTTAAGTATCACTGAAAATATGCTTTAATGTTCTAAACATTTTTTTTAAATGAAAAAAGGTTTCCAACCTCCCTTTTAGTACACCCAAAAACGATCTAGTTTTGAGCAAAGTAGAGGAAAATGATGGAAAAATAAGGGAGAGGAGCCGAGGTGGCTAACGACCCCGGTTAGGGACTTATACGCGTAGTCGCGTATGAACATATATACGTACAACAATCAAAGGGCTGGCTATGCGTTAAGGTTCTGATTGCTTAATACCTTTGAACAAATATTAGGGTGAAGCTACAATTCCGCATCCTTTTCTTTTTTAGTGAACTTTAAATGGGAAACAATGCTATGTTAAGAGAAAATAATTATTTTTAAAAGTAATTTTTTATGACTTAGAGAAAAGTCTAAGCATATATGGTAGGGGTGGTAGGGGTATGCATGGTGCTCATTAGTCCGGTGCGCTCACCCTAATCCTGTAAAAATTTGTCTAGCCTAACCCTAAAAAAATGGCCTGAAAAAATTTTGGGTAGTTTTAGGTGGGCTAATAATTGAGCAAGGCTGGGCATCAGGCAAGGGGTGTTGCTCTACCCATTTGACCCTGTCCGGAAAATTATTTTTATTTATTTAAAATATAAAATTTCATATCAATTAAATATTATTTCATATATATTTTTTTATTTAAAAATTGACTAGCCTAGCCCTAAAATTATTTTTTTATTTTAGTGGATAGAACCGGACATCAAGCTGCAAAATACAACCCATTCATCCTTCCGGCTAAGCATCGGGTATGGGTCTTGCCCTGCCCATGCCCACCCCTAATATATGGGCATGTTTGTTTTAGCAATCAGATTAGTTATACACTGCTTTTCACGTAAATTGATATTCAACTCTTCTTACATACTTATCTCGTATATCGTAAATCATAATTAAAAAGATACTTTTAGGTATTCCAATCGTTAATCCAAACGAACACATAAACACTAAGCAATAAAAAACTTAATTTTTAAATTTTTATTTTGATACAAAAGGTAAATAACAATTTTATTTTTTGTGAAACATATTGAGAATTGACGATGACATAAAAAACTTCTGTTGAGTTTGTATAAAATGAAAACGGAATACACAGAAAGCGTCAAAGACAATCACTCCACTAGCTGGGGACACGAGACAAAAAGAATCCTTAATTGGTGAGCAAATACCGTATTTCTTATTCTTAACAACGTCTAAATTCTTGATTTTGTGTAATCCAAAAAAAAAAATTCTTTGATTTTGTTGCTGCTTCTGCTTCGCTTCACACAGCATCCTTGCTCGCCGCTTCTCTTTATATACCACTTTTCTTAACCTTTCAGCCATAAGGAATTTCTTCCACCGAATCGCCACCAAATTTTCTTCATTCCAGACTCCGGAGATGTCTCTCCGATCAGTGCCCTTCGCATTTTTCTTCGTCCTCTACCTTTTGGTCTCCTCTCAAGCCACTGACTTCAATGGCATACGCAAGAAGCACAAAATCAATGGACCCATCAAAACTGTGGTCGTCCTGGTTATGGAAAACCGATCCTTCGATCACGTTCTGGGCTGGCTGAAATCGACCCGTCCTGAAATTGACGGGTTGACGGGCAAGGAGTCAAACCGACTCTCAGTCTGTGACCCGAACTCGCTGGAGGTTTTCGTCTCTAATGACGCTTCGTTCGTTGATTCTGATCCGGGGCACTCGTTCCAGGCTATAAGGGAACAGATATTCGGATCAAATGATAGCTCCGCGAACCCTGCTCCGATGAACGGGTTCGCTCAGCAGGCCGAGAAGATGGTTGACGGAATGTCAAAAACCGTCATGAGCGGGTTCAAACCAGAGGTCTTGCCTGTCTACACTGAGTTGGCTAAAGAGTTCTGCGTGTTCGACAAATGGTTCGCCTCAGTGCCCGCGTCTACTCAGCCGAACCGGTTCTACGTTCACTCGGCGACATCCCACGGTGCTATGAGTAACGTTCGTAAGGATTTGATCCATGGCTTTCCTCAGCGAACAATCTTCGATTCTCTCGACGAAAATGGTCTCACCTTTGGGATCTATTACCAGAACATCCCCGCGACATTGTTCTTCAAGAGCCTGAGGAAGCTCAAGTACGCTACGAGATTCCACAGCTACTCTATGAAGTTCAAATTGCACGCGAAATTGGGAAGGCTTCCAAATTACGTGGTGGTGGAGCAGCGTTACTTCGATGTGGACCTTTTTCCGGCCAACGACGATCACCCATCGCATGATGTGGCTCTAGGACAGAGGTTCGTGAAGGAAGTTTACGAGACGCTGAGGGCTAGCCCTCAGTGGAAGGAGATGGCCTTGTTGATTACATATGATGAACATGGTGGGTTCTATGACCACGTGCCTACCCCTGTTACTGGTGTCCCCAACCCGGACGAGATCATTGGACCCGATCCGTATTACTTTCGGTTCGACCGCCTGGGTGTTCGCGTCCCCACGATTCTGGTAACGCCGTGGATTGAGAAGGGTACCGGTGAGTGTTGTTGTAGTTTCTGTAATTCTTTGTTCTCAGGTGTTATTTAGTTTCTGGTTACTTATTAGTGTCTGGATTGTATCTTTTGCAATTGTCCAACATGCCTGGGATATTAACATGGCTCTAGGACAATCTCAAACATGTTTGCAATTAGGATTAGTTTCGAAGTGCTTCTTAAAGCATTTCAATTCAGGTCCTTGTATGTGTTCCTAAGAAGCTTGAATTCTGTTGTGTGTCTGCAAATTGAAGTGTTGAGAGTCTGTTTCGTACGTAGTGTAACAAACAGAGCTGTCTGGTATCACTGGCTTATTAATCTCTGCTTTGGTGGTTCTACAAGTTGTGGAAGTACTAAGGATCTACGGAGACTGATTATTGTTCTTTGTTACTTGATCTTAACTTTTGCTTTTTTGTATGTAGCTCTTTCGAAATCTCTTGGCTGTTTTGGTATGTTGTTGTGAACTATGAGCTTTTGGCTTGCTGCTGAGCCTTTTTATCACTAGTCTTCAAATATTGGTTTGTATTTGGTGGTAATGTACTCGTACCTCTAGACTCTTTGTAAACATGCTTCTGCACAAGGTTGTACTAAACTGAGTAGTTATTGTGATGATTTTTGTGACTATTTTTACTATCATTAGTGTTGTCTTAGGCTTAACTTGGGTTTGGTGTACTCTCAGCAGATTCAAAAGTTTTGGCATGTAGGTTATTCTATTGTTCTATATAGTCAATTTTTCTCTTCTAGTGTATTCTTGTACTGCTCTCCTTTTTCACTGGAAGTGTCATTGCATCTAACCTTTAGCTGTTTGAATTGTCTATTCGTTTTTGCAGTGATTCATGAACCTGAGGGGCCAACACCATATTCACAATTTGAACATTCTTCTATTCCTGCCACAGTGAAGAAGCTGTTCAATTTAAAATCCAATTTCTTGACAAAGAGAGATGCTTGGGCTGGTACTTTTGAGAAATACTTGCACCTTCGTGATACTCCACGCGACGACTGTCCAGGTTTGCTTCAATTTTGATTATTATCACACAGCTCAATATATTCTTAGTTTTCATTAGTTAGGACCAAATCATTTATGAATACATATCCAAGGTTGTCACATGCACTTTTTAATGGGACCCATCTCTGATAACTTGGGAAACCAGGGACTATGGGAATCCCTCTGCAAACAACCTTCCATGACCATAATCATAACCAGATAGAGATGCCGGTGTTGCTCTAGGCTGGGCCGACATGCCTAAATGCATAATCACAGAAATTTCCTTTGTCTACTTCACTCTGTGCAACAGCGCAAGAGTGTAAGTTTCCAACTTTGTCCACTTCCTGAAAGTGGGTTTTGGAAGGATATTGAAAATGCCAAGCTGGCACAATTGAACGTTTAAAAGATCCAAACACACAGAAACACCAAAGATTCTATCTTCTTGTTCATTTTCTGATTTGAATATGGCCAAGTTGTCTTCACAGAGAGGCTTCCAGAGGTGAAGGTATCTTTAAGGCCATGGGGACCCAGAGAAGACACAAGCCTCTCAGAGTTCCAAGTTGAGCTGATTCAGCTTGCGTCTCAGCTCAATGGCGATTATTTGCTGAATTCATATCCAAATATTGGGAAAAGCATGAAAGTGGGAGAAGCAAACAGGTATGCAGAAGATGCAGTGAAGAGGTTTCTGGAAGCTGGAAAGGCAGCTCTTAAAGCTGGAGCTAATGACTCAGCCATGGTCACAATGAGGCCTTCTCTTACTAGCAGGGTTTCCATGGGAGAAAATAACACTAATCTCAGAACACAGTAATGTTTTTCATTATACATAGATAGATAGATATGTTTAGCAATTTCTGTATATATCTATAGTGCCTTGTAGACATTGTGACTTGATAAACAAGCATTTGTAGCCCAGAGTAATGAGCCTCGTAATGTATTTTAGGTTCTGACGTAAAATATCTTCCTTTTGCTTTAGTGTCTATGTATGGTGTGTTTAGAACAACGATAAGAAAGATGGAGTTTCTCAATTTAGCTTTTGGTAATTTTATTTTTGGTAAAAGCCCGATTGTGTAATGTGATTTATGTTTGGAACATCGATTGTATAAATGACTTTTGCGAAAGTAAAACTTGTTTGGATTGACTTAAGTACAAGTGACTTTTGTGGTAATAGTAAGAGAAAGTGGGTGAAAAAATATTTTAAAGAGTTAAAAACACTAAAGTTTAAAATAATTTTTGGAACTAAAAAAGTACATTAAAGATAAAATGGTAATCAGTCTAATAACACACTGGGTACAGTTGAAAAAAATATTTTAAGGGTTAAAAGCACCAAATAATAGTTGAAATTAATTTTTGTAGCAAAAAAAGTACATTAAGGGTAAAATTACAATCAGTCTGATATCACATTGGACACAACTGAAAAAATATTTTAACCATTCTCACTCTCCCCAAAAGCTAAATCACCAAATGCTAGGAAATAGAGCTTGTGGCAAAAGCTATTAAAGTGAGATCAAGCTCAATTGCTCACTTTGTTCACCAAACACTCATTTTTTTTTAAGCTCAATTGTCAATTGGTATTTTGGGGGCGATTGAGCTTTTGGGAGGTCCAAACGCTCCCCCCAAACACAGCCTATAATATCTCTCTAATCTAGCCGGGTGGTTCATAAAATGTGGATCAATATACTCTAGTCCTTTCAGCCATAAAATGTGTATATCTCTCTAATGCAACAGTTTTAATAATTTTTTAAGAAAAACACAGCTTTCAAAATACTAGTATTTCTTTTGGGTAACAAAACGGGGGCCGAAGCTCAAAGAAATGAGAAAACCAACATTCAGTGTTCAGCTATTCCATCATATTGATGAGAACCTCCAACAAGCTCACAAGAGTTGTGGAATTATCATTATCAATCTTCTAAGAACAGAAGTCATTTGGAGTCCTTGAAGTAAACCCCAGAGCTTAGTTGGCCAAAAAATGCATATAAAGAAAAACCCACAGCTTTAACATTTATGATATATAAATATAAATGCATTTGTAAGTGTTTTTTAAGCCTGAGGCAAACCCCTGCTTTAGTAAGTTCTTGGAATCCAACTCATATAAATGTTTTGTTATTAAAAAAAACATTTATGATATACATGATTAAAAAATGAAGTGTTAACAATTTGTTAAACTAAATTAGGAAGATTCAGTGTGGTTAAAATTGCATGCAACTTGAAAATTTGAATAATTGCTCATGATTTAACGAATGATAATCAGTACACTCCACCTTTAGCAGAGTTTAAGCTCCTTCAGATATTGAGGGCAAAGAGTAAATTCCTCTCAACAAGGTTATTAACCTCCACCACTTATTTAAGTGACAAAAATATCTATCACTCAGGCTAACTCAAGTTAGAGTTAGCAGGTAAGTATCGAATTTATTATCGTGTTTAACAGTTGGAAATAATTATTTGTATATGGCCCAATGTCTAAAACCTAAGAGAAAAAGTTATACATAGTTAAAGATTTTGAAAGAGTTTGGGGTGATTTTTAGTTTTATTTTTTTTTCAAGGGAACATCTTATTCAGCATTTTGGGCAGCAAATCTGATTAAAAAAAAAAAAAAAAAGCTTATTTATATCTCAACTGGCAAAAACAAAACGACGCCGCTATGCCTAAACGAACCACTGAAACTGAAAAAACGAACTGCCAACAAATCAACAATACACTAACCAAACAGGCAAACACCCACTTGCCCACTGGCCAACTACCTTTCAACCTCACCCCATTCTTCCTACTTATGCTCCTTCTTCATCTTCCTCTCTCTCTCTCTCTCTCTCTCTCTCTCTGCAGAAGAGAGCCACTTTTCAAACTCACGAAGCCCACACACACACTCATCATTATCAAATCAAATTATCCTCAAGCTTCCTATTTCTCTTTATACTTCTTCGTCCCTCTTATGGATGGAGGATTCATGGGAGAAAAGTGTTACAGACTCCCTCAACACCATCTTCCTCCTCTTCTCTGCCTACCTCGTCTTCGTCATGCAAATCGGCTTCGCCATGCTCTGTGCCGGCTCTGTCAGAGCCAAAAACGCCGTCAACATTATGCTCACTAATGTCGTCGACGCCGTCGTAGGAAGCATCTCTTTCTACCTCTTCGGATTCGCATTTGCCTTCGGCTCCGGTTCCAATTCCAACCCTTTCATCGGCACTGATCTGTTTGCTCTCTTTGGCATTCCAAATGGCACTTACGATTACAGTTTCTATCTTTACCAATGGGCTTTTGCCATAGCCGTGGCCGGCATTACAAGTGGGTCCATCGCTGAGAGAACCCAGTTCAGTGCTTATCTTGTTTTTAGTTTTTTCCTTGCGGGCTTTGTGTACCCTGTCGTCGTCCATTGGGTCTGGTCTTCGGACGGTTGGCTCAGTCCCGGTTCAAGCAATCTGTTTCTGGGCTCAGGTGCTATTGACTTTGCTGGGAGTGGAGTGGTGCATATGGTAGGTGGAGTAGCGGGCTTCTGGGGTTCACTCATACTAGGCCCACGGGTTGGGCGGTTTGATGCATTTGGCAAGCCCGTGCCGCTCCGAGGCCACAATGCGAGCCTAGTAGTACTCGGAACGTTTCTTTTGTGGTTTGGATGGTTCGGGTTTAACCCTGGCTCATTTGATAAGTTTTTTGTTCAATATCCTGACACATCTAATGAGGGCAATTGGACCTCCATCGGTCGGACCGCGGTCGTGACCACATTAGCTGGTTCAACAGCGGGAATCATCACCTTGTTTGGCCGGCGATTGATAATCGGTCATTGGGATGCAATTGATGTTTGCAATGGATTGCTTGGTGGGTTTGTGGCAATCACCTCGGGTTGCTCTGTTGTTGAGCCATGGGCTGCTATTATTTGTGGGTTCGTCTCAGCTTGGGTCTTGATTGGGCTAAATATAATGGCCCTAAAATTAAACTACGACGATCCATTGGAGGCAGCCCAATTGCATGGTGGGTGTGGGGCTTGGGGTTTGATATTCACAGGGTTGTTTGCCAAAGAGGAGTTTGTGATTCAAGTTTACGATAAAGGTGTGACTGGGGTGTCTAGGCCCTTTGGGCTTTTATTAGGAGGTGGATGGGCCTTAATTGGAGCTCAAATTGTTGAATTGCTAACTATATTGGTTTGGGTTAGTATCACCATGGGCCTTATGTTCTATGTCTTACACAAGCTGAGGCTACTGAGAATCTCTGAAGACGATGAACTTACCGGCCTTGATATCTCAACCCATGGAGGAGCTGCTTATACTCATCACGACGACAACTTTCCTTTATCTTTCGTAGATTTTATACGCCTTAGAGATAATGAATCATGATAGTTTCAATAACGTTTTAACATTCATATTTTTTTAAGCGTTGTACTAAAGTTGAAACGAATATCTTATTGTTTGCCTTTGTCCACAATGAAACATGGGCCTCATCCATTACATCAACTTCTCGACTTTCACAGCATAATATTACTTTCAGTCCTCAATATAAGATTTTGTTCGTAATGCTAATGGATCTTATATTTATTAGTAGGACGTAGAGATTACTTCTCAAACTTGCATACAACTTTACTAACAGTCCACTCATTTGATCCATCCTTTTAGATGAAGGCAATAAGTAAGGATTGACAAAAGGCACAACTAAAGATTATAAACTCACTTTCTCACCTGCATTTATGGGAAAATGAAATGCAAGGATGAATCAGCCAGTTGAAGCAACTATTGTGCCTTCACATTCTCTTGGAATGCTGTTACATTACATTACAATCAATCTTATCACACCTTCAAGCATGAAGAAGACACCACAGTGCCTGGAACCATAAGATCAACATGAAACCACTACTATGAACATTGAGCCGGACAATATGTACAGTCAATTATCATCTAAAATGGCATGTACAGAGAAACAGCAATGTACAAAGTTCTTGAGGCCTATAAATATATAACCGTTAGCTCCTGCAAGGTTCATAAGAGACATGCATGGGGTCCAGATCAACAATAGGCAACTTTTCTATGTACAAAAGCAGCCTCTTAAGGTTTTCTTTGAAAATTGTTCTGACATCCATAATATCACCATCATCTATGTAATTCCAAAGGTCACCTGAGTTGACCCTTTTAAGATTTCCCCGGCAAAAGGGGCACGACTCGGATCTCTCGCACCTGAAGGAGGAATGTAAAAGGCACATAATCATTATCGAGTCCCATAACTCATACAATGTACAGATTAAAAGCATATCCAAAGCAGAAATTGTAGTATGTAGCAATTTGCAGGGTGGAACAATCCATAGATTTAGAAAACCTAGTTCTTGATTTTATACTAGTTAGCACTTACTCTCTCATATGACAATATTTCACAGGACTAGCATTGTAGAGCAGAGGATCCAAGGTTAAAAAACATAATGATCAAAAGTTGATGAGAAATTCATAATATAGATCACATCCCTCAGTTCCCATCTCGGGGGAGTGTAAATACTAAATACTGACATCCTTTCTCTTTAAGATCTTACTTGTTATTGATGTTGAATAACAGACAGTAAAATGGATATCGCCAAAAGGAATCCAACACACAGGAATGAGAAAGAAAGAGAAAAGGAATTTTACCAATCCCTGAAGCACTTCAAACACATGCAATGGCAGCAATTGGGCAGCACAACTTTTGCCTTCACCTCCATGCAAATCCCACATTCCTCTTCTCTTTCCATGTCAAATTTTGATTGCTTTTCTTTATTCTTATATCTGATAGCGTACACTTCATTTTGTTTCTTTTCCTCCAAGTCTGTGATGCCTTTCTCAAGTTGCAATAAAGCAGGAAATATCATCACTGTATACCAGGAAAGAGGCACAAGAAAAGGTGCAAGTATATGTGTGTTCAGTGCCAATAATATAAAAAAAATGGAGGTATTTCAGCCCAAGAAAGAACAATAGCCATACAGTTGTAATGATCATTCATCTTTTACCAAAAGAAACTTACAATTAAACTCTTTAATGCTTGCTTTCCTTTCATATATTGACATGGTGGTCTTCCCATCTCCGTAGGTCTGCATAAATCCCATTAAGTTACTACATTTACTAAATTATATGGAAAATGTGTCAAAACAAAACACACAAACAATAACAGGAAGCTTTGACAGGGATAAATGAAGCAAAGCAAATTTAACTGCAGAAAACTATTATCAAAGACAGATGCATTAGATAGGCGTGAATTGTGATCTGTGAAGGACATTTACCATATATATTAGAACTCTCAGCAAACCCAGAGCACCAGCCAGGTGGTAATCCGCCCATTGAACAAGAAAAAGAAATAAGTTAGCACCTGGACTGTATGACAGTCTCATTTGAAAGCATGCCCCATCTTTATCCCTGGGATACCCTAATAACCTAGAAAAATAAGAAAATGAGAAAAGTGCACATCAAATATAATATTCAGATGAACTAGAGTGTACTCATTGTATTTGGATTACATGGAGATGAGCTCCCTACACTTTTTATGTGTCAAATTAATTTGTATTATTTTTTATATTCAAGTAACTTATCCCCGGAAAGACCCGTTTCAAGCTCCATTATACCTCATGTGAAAGCCCATTATCGTTTGGTTACCGATCAAAAACAGTGCGAGCAAATACACAGAAAATCATATTTATTTGCATATAAATAAAAAGTCATTAAAGACTGCTTTTGACCCAGAAAAAACCCAGGTCATCTGAGGCTGCAGCCTGCAATTCACAAGCATCGGACCAAAATTTACATACTTCAAAAAGTAGGTGAACAATTCAATTCATGGGAAACCAGGAGTTGAAACAGATTATGGTTAGGCATCGTATTTCGAAATTTTAAAATATAAGTGCTTGTTTGAAATAGTGATCATAGCCTTCAAAAACGGCTTTTTAACGGTGATTTGCTGTGGATGAGGAAAGAATGTGAGAGAAGCTCCATCAAACGATTACACTTTCTGAGCTACATTATCAGCTTTTGACTTTTGAGTCAACATAATAAACGCTTATCGCCGAGAAGGAGAATTCATAACAATTTGAAACAGAGAGGGACTTACAGAGCATTGGCGTGCTGAATATCAGCTTCCAGAGCTTTGAGAGAATCATGAAACGCTGATTTCCCCATTCCTCGAAAAGTAATTTCTGCCCAATACTAAAGATATATAACGAAGAGAATCGCAGAACCTAACAAGTCAGAGAGAGAAGAAGAAGAAGGAGATCGTCGATTAGGAAAGAATCTCTTTCCCTCACTACTAGAAGAAGGACTATATAATCAACATTCAACGCACAGTCCACCAAACACCGATTCCGGTTTTGCCCCATCGAAAGGAATACCAGGGTTTGAGATTAATATCGCCCATTGACGATTTTGCCCTCATAAAGCTGGGTTTTGCTTTCAAAAGGTGGCAGAGTTGGGGATTATCTGAGTGGGGTCTATTAAAGGTGTTTGAAACATGGGCAAGGATTTCAGCAACTGTGCCGTTTTAGGGGTACGTGTAAAGATGTGATTGGCGGCCTGTGGAAACGACTATATTCGGTGATGCCAAAACCGAATGGCGCGGCCGCATGTTTTGGGCGGTATAACCGCCTACAAATGAAAAGACAATATTGCCCAAGAACAACTCTGTTGTGGTCATGTATCGTATCCGAACACGTATCAGTTGGATATTTTATTTTATTTGTAGGGCCGACGCGTCATCCAGTCATCCTTATCCTAATTCCTTCTTTATTTTATGTTTCTGTCTCCATTTTCTTACCCCTCACCACCGTTGTCGGCATCGGGGGAAAATTGTTAGGTACTTTCGCACTACCGTGCTTTTGACTCCGTGCTAATTATTTGAATTTCTCAATTCCCACGATTTAGCAGAGCTTCAAGTATGAATCACATAGCTTTTTTATATCACTACTCTTACCTTTTTTTCCCCTTAACGTTGGGATTTTGTTGCAACGAGAATGAATGACATAGCTTGGAGTTTGTAACATTTTCAGGGTCATTCTGATAAAATTGCATCATCAACAACATGATGCGGCAATCTAGTCAATTATCTTGGGAATTTTTTTATTATTATTTGGTCAAGAGTTTCCTCTCTCAAAATTTAAAACATAAATGGTATACATCTCTTTTAATAAGTGGGGATTTAGCAATAACGAAATGAGTGAGAAACCGAGAGTGAGAACGGGTGAACATACAGGTTTACAACAACAACTTTTGATCTCTGGGGTGAATCCTTCTGCTGAAGCACGGGAAACATTAAAAGAACAGGAAGATTTACTGTCCAGAAACGTCAAGAAAATGCATGGTAGTTATCCGGAAGATCAAGAAGAGAAGGAAAAACATCAGATGGAAGTGGATCAAACAGAGGAACCAAAAGTCTCTAACAAAACAGAGGAACCCAAAGCCCATAAAAATAGCCAGCAGGGTCAGAAAACACAGATATCTTATAAGGCGAAACTTGTGGGTAAAGAAGAAGATAGAGCAAATCAAAGTTTTGATGAACTTATGCAGGAGTGGCTTCGTGAGGAACGGGAAAGTGCACCAATGATTACAGAGGAGGAAAGAATTCTCCTTACTACTTTGCCCAGACTCCATATGCCCGATG
Source organism: Inga laurina (assembly GCA_963855925.1). Lineage (NCBI taxonomy): Eukaryota > Viridiplantae > Streptophyta > Magnoliopsida > Fabales > Fabaceae > Inga > Inga laurina. Next base: position 14,085,380 of record OY979704.1, on the reverse strand, counting down.
AGAAACTCAAGGAGCTCTGTCGTCTATGGAAAGATGCCCTTATAGTTACTCTATTGGGTAAGTTTACAAACTTGGAAATGATGAAAGACAGGATAGCTTGGCATCTCAGATCAAGGAAATTTGAATTCATTGACCTACCAAATAATTACTTTGTATTCCGTTCTGAGGACCAGGAACTGTATAGGAAATTGTTGTTTGATGGGCCGTGGCTTATCCAGGGACACTACCTGGCTGTGCAACGGTGGAGTCCCAATTTCAATCCGTATTGTAACAGAATCAGGAAAGTTGCTATATGGGTGAGAGTCCCAACTCTACCATTACACTGCTATTCAGTTGAATGTATATGGGAGCTGGGGAATTTGATTGGGAAAACTCTAAAAGTGGACATGCATACTTTAACTCAGTGTAACAATGCAAGCACTACGGTGGAACGAGGGAAGTTCGCGAGGATTAGCGTTGAGGTGGACCTTAACAAACAGCTGCAATCAAGATTTGTTCTTCGGTCAAGAATCTTTACGGTGGAATATGAGGGTCTAGACGTTATATGCTTCAGATGTGGAAGATATGGGCATAACCAGGAAGAATGCCCTCTATCTAATACTGTGAACACTAGTGCGGAACCAGGAGTTTTAGTTCCAATTCAACCGGGAAGTTTAAACTGTCAGAATAAGGACTCTCAACAGATGAATCTAATGGCGACGAGCTTACCGGAAAAAACCTCGCTGGTGAGTGTGCCGAGGATTTCCTCCGAGGAGCAGTACAGACCCTGGATGAAAGTGACTAGGACCTATAGATAAAGACCGCCTAGATCTGATGTAGACAGGAATCAAACGCAGAAAGGGGTAAAGGGCAACAAATCCAAGGAAAAGAACGTTAGACTTGCCAACCGGTATGACGCCCTGCAGATCGAGCATGCCGAGGATATCCCAGAGAATCCTCTGAAATCTTTCACGAAGAAGGCAAACTCGAAAGAATGGAGATGGAAGAAGGAAATAGAGAAGGGGCCGAAAGAAGTTTCTGTGATGAGACCCTTAGCAGTTGATCAAGTAGAGTGTGCAGGAGATAAAGCAGAACAGAGTACGGTGGCCTCGAAAGTCAAAGGAAAGGATAAGAAAATAGATATTAAGAAGAAAGAGAAGGGACAAGTAGGTGTGAGTTTGGAAAAAGATGAGAATAGGCACCACGTGGATTTGGACGTGATGGAGGTTGGGCTTGAAGATAAAGTAGATGGGGATTTGTCAACGGTGGGCCCAGAGGGGGTTGTGGAGCGTGTTTGCTTGAAGGAAAATGTTAATGTCAAAATGATTAAAAAACCCAGAGATTACATGCCAAGCAAAGCCCATCCGATTTTAAAAGAAAGATTGAGCCTTCAATAAGAGCCCACCATGTCGTATTTGGATCCCTGTCTAATGCTAAATTAGTTAATTTGGATCAAATCCAAGATATGAGTGGGGCGGGCTTGGTTAAATTACATAACAAGAAGTCTCCTATTTCCTCATGTGCAGAAGTTAATGCAGGAGAAGTGTGCCCACAGGTGTTCCACACGGATTATGGACCTCCACAACGTCAAATTCCCACGGAACCATGCTATTCGAAGGAGCAAATTTTAGAGAATGATTTTACACACAAAAGGGAAGCGATAGCTAATCAGCAAGAGGGACAGCCAGAAGAGGTTGCAAATGGCGGAGGAAACTCAAGCATGAGGGCAGAGACGGATCCTTGGCTGGACTAAGAGGTTCGGTTTTTTCTTTCATCTCTTTGTCTAATGAATTTCATATCTTGGAATTGCCGCGGAGCGGCTCTAGAACTTTTCCTGGTCGTGTTAGAGACCTGACTAGGGGAAGGGAGGTGGATATGCTCATTCTTATAGAGACTCGTGTAAGTGGTATGAAGGCGGAGAAGATGGTGAGGAAATTGGGATTTCATAAATGGACCAGAGTAGAAGCTACTGGATATGCGGGTGGCATTTGGGTTCTGTGGAATGATGACCAATTAAATGTAGATTACTCCTCATCTTCTACCCAATTTGTGCATGTTCATGTTAATATTCGGTCTAACAACCAAGTTTTTTGGCTCACCAGTGTGTATGCTGAACCGTCGTGCAATAAAAGGCAAGCTTTATGGGCTGACCTTATTTCTCTCAGCAATGATATGAGATACCCTTGGTTTGTGATTGGTGACTTTAACTCGTATTTGACTAAGTTTTATAAAAAAGGTGGTTCGGGTCATAATTTTCTTGCTATGAGTCAATTTGCTGATTGCATAAATCAGTCTTCTCTGGTTGAAGTGGATTTTGTGGGAGAGAAATTTAAATAGGAAAGAAATCTTCTGAAGGAACATATTGATTGGGGATTCACAAATGACCAGTGGAACCAGTTGTATCCTCTAGCTAAAATCCACCATTTGAACAAGTATGGGTCCGACCATAGACCTTTGTTTGTTAAGTGTCAACCTGGAAGGACTGGTAGAATTCCCAAGGCGTCCTTTAAATGCCAAGCAGCTTGGCTTTTGGAAGAGGATTTTGCTAATATGGTGAATGAGTGCTGGAGTACTGGTAGTTGGCAGGAGAAATTGGATGCGTTCACTGAAAAGGCTAGTAACTGGAATAAATTCAGAGTGGGTAATTTTCATCAGAAGAAACAGAAACTCTTGCACAGGATTGAAGGGGTTGAAAGAGCGAGAAATAGAAGAGATAGCCAACACCTTCTGCAAACAGAGCAGGAATTATGGAAGGAATATAATAAGGTTTTGGTTCAAGAAGAACTATTATGGTTCCATAAGTCACGATGTAATTGGCTGAAATGTGGAGATCGTAACACTAAATTTTTTCATGATTCAGCCATGATTAGAAGAAGAAAAAATAGAATTGAAGGGCTAAAAAATTCATATGGGGAATAAATTTTCGATCAATCGGAGCTTAAGGCATTGGCTTTATCTTACCACAAGAGCCTTTTTAATAGTGAGCTGGTAAGTTACCACCCTCCTTAAACGAGGAATGGCTTCCCTACCCTATCTATGGAGGAATTGGAGAAATTAAAAGCTGACGTGTCAGATGAGGAAATCAAGACAGCAATTTTTGATATTGGGGCTTTCAAAGCTCCTGGTCCAGATGGGATTTAGGCCTTCTTCTACCAACAATATTAGGATTCAGTAAGAGGATCGGTGACTTCTTTGGTCAAGGATATCTTTAACAATCCTTCCTTAGTCAAGGATGTCAACCATACCAACCTGGTGCTTATCCCTAAAAGTGAGAAGCCAGAATCTATTAAAGACTTCAGACCCATTTCCCTATGTAATGTAAGCTACAAAATTGTCACGAAGATTATCAGTCAGAGATTTAAAGGGATTATGGACCAGGTGGTTGACCATCATCAAGGAAGTTTCATTGAGGGACGACAAACTTGTGATAATATTATAATAGCTCAAGAGGTTATTCACTCTATGCGCACAAAGAAAGGGAATAAAGGCTGGCTGGCAATTAAGGTGGACCTGGAGAAGGCCTATGACCGGTTAGAGTGGCCCTTTATTTTTGATACTATGAGGGCTCTGGGCTTAGATGAGAAGATTTATGAAGTGATTATGGGATGTATTACAAATTCCTCCTTTCAAATTAGCTGGAATGGAGAACAAACAGAGAAATTTTCTCCTACTAGAGGCATTCGTCAAGGTGATCCCATGTCTCCTTACATTTTTACTTTATGTATGGAGAGGTTAAACCATATTATACAAGATGCTGTTGAGGAGGGGGAATGGGAGACTATTAAACTTAACTCTACGGGACCTAAACTTTCTCACCTCTTATTTGCAGATGATCTCATTCTTTTTGGCAAAGCCTCTGACTCTCAGATTGATGTGATGTTGGAATGTATTGACAAGTTATGTGTTGTATCTGGTTAAAAGATGAACAGAGCTAAAACAAAGGTGTGCTTTTCAAAAAATATCCATAGCACCAGAGTTCTGAGTATGAGCCAGAGGTTAGGTGTTGGGTTTACGGGAGACTTGGGAAAGTACTTGGGGATCCCGCTTCTCCATAAGAGAGCTTCTTATGTGACTTACGCTCCGCTTATTGAGAAGTGTCAGAAACGTCTATCGGGTTGGAAGAGTAAATGCTTAAATATGGCAGGAAGATCAACCCTCATCAAAGCAGTTCTATCTGCTCTGCCCTCGTACCATATGCAAACAATGTTTCTTCCTATAAGCGTTATTAATATTTTGGAATGCTACAGTAGGAATTTTTTATGGAGTGGGCATGAAGACATCAAGAAGACCCATTTGGTTGCTTGGGAGACAGTCACAAGAGATAGGAAACAAGGGGGTTTGGGGATCAAGAATCTTAGATATCAGAATAAAGATTTCTTAATGAAATTATACTGGGGTCTGATTCATAACCCAAATGCTTTATGGGTTAAGGTCTTGAGATCCAAATACAACTGTGAAGGACAAGTTTTGCCTGAAGTGAAGAAGAAGAGAAACTCCTCACTTACGTGGAAGGGAATCTGTAATGTTTGGGACCAATTCAGGAGAAGTTTGGGAAAGAGACTCGGGGACGGGAAGAATACCTCATTTTGGTTTGAAAACTGGTCTACTCTCAATGGCCCACTTATTGATTCTATTCCAGGTCTTGAATGGATGATTAATTGTGATGATCGAGTTGCGGATTATGTTACTCAAGATCGAGATTGGGATACTCAAAAACTTCAGAGATGGTTCAGACTGGAGATCATTGATCGTATAACCTGTGTTCACCCTCCCAGTAATGAGAGAGGAGAGGATATGTTCATCTGGAAGCCATCCTCGGATGGTCAATTTTCTGTTAAATTTGCCTATCTTTCTCTTTTTGCAAGTATCGAAGGAAATACGGACAGCATATGGAAAATTCTTTGGAAATGGAAAGTTCCTGAGAAGATTAAGTCTTTCATGTGGTTGTTTTCTCATGGAAGGGCACACACAGCGCAGCTAAGAGCAAGCAGGAGGATTTAGGAGTCAACGTCTTGTCCGTTTTCGTGCCCCAGTAGGAAGATTCCATGCACCTACTTAGAGATTGTTCTAATGCTGTGGATAGATGGAAAGCAATTGTAGCGCAGGACCAATGGAATTCTTTTATCTCCCTCCAAGGGATTAAATGGGTTAAATGGAACTTAACTCATGAAGCAAGTAAAGAATATACAAAAAGGGTTCCTTGGTCAACTTTGTTTGGGTATGTTTGTTGGGATATTTGGACGTCACGATGCAATAAAATTTTTGGGGACTCAGTTCAAGGCGAAGATCATCAGGCCATCTCTAGTTTCTTTAAAGCTAGTGCTGACTAGGATTTGTTACGTAAGAGAGTCCTTATCGATTTCAAGGGTGATGACCAACGAAGCATGTTGTATGATGTCACGGATTCCTACTTCTTGGAGGTGGATGGATCAGTCTTGAGGAATGGAAGAAGCGAGTGTGGTGGATATATTAAAAATAATGGAAATCAATGGGTGTGCGGCTTTACTTGTAAACTTATTGGAGTTCCGCCAGCTGTTGCTGAGCTTATAGGCATGATTCATGGCCTATATTTATGCTGGAGCAAAGGTATTCGAAACTGAAGTCGGATTGTGTTTGAGACGATTAATTTTGCTGTCAGAGGGTGTGATTCTGATTATCCTTTCAAGGACCTCGTGGATGAGATTAGGTCTCTTCTTTATAGAGACTGGCAGGTTAATTTTGTTAATATTCCTAGAGAGGATATTTTGCTAGTTGATAGATTAGCTAAACTTGCTCATACTATATCCGGGAATTTTTGTATCTTTGATCATCCTCCACCTCCTATTCAAGAGGTGGATCATGATGAAAGAATGTAAAACCGGTTGTCCGTGTTTTGTATTTTTTTTCGTTGTTGTATGATATCCAGTTCTTACTCAAAAAAAAAAACATAAGTGGGGATTTTTTTTCCCGCTTGTTATGATTGTTTTTAAATTTGTGAGTTGGCCTTCTAAATTTATCATTTTTACATTTTCATTTTACACGATCATAGCAATTCACTTTTAAATTTGTATGAACTCAGTTAAACTTATTGAGTTCATACACTAAATTTATTGTTTTTATATTTTCACCTTACAAAATCATGTTAACTCACTCTTTAGAACAGTTTTAATACACATGATTAAAAATGGTATTTTAAGAAAATTGTCCACGTTTTTTTTATAAATAACTAACTTTCTTAAAATCTATAAATTAATAATCTAACTTCTATATTAAGAGCGAGCCACATAATACTATTTGTTTCCTGTATTTGTAGAGGAATAAATAGTTAATTATATACATATAGACATAATTTTAACTGATATGATGACTAAAAGTTACAAGGCCTGATTACAATAATCAATTGAAAAAGAGCATTATATCAGCCCTATGATATAATTATAATATACTTGTGATGATTAATTAGGTTATGAATTGCGTCCACCAAAGCGTCTCTGCCTTTGTTGAAAAGAAGCCAAGGCATCCACAAAGTGCTCTTTCCCAAAATCAGGCCACAAGGCAGGATCAAAAAACAGTTCTGTGTAAGCCATTTGCCACAACAAGAAATTGCTCACTCTTAGTTCACCACTCGTTCGAATCATTAGGTCTGGGTTTGGGAACTCTGTGCAATTTGTTTCGAGTTCTTGCTCTATCAGGCTCTCACTTATGTCTTCTGGTTGTACGACGCCGTCTTTGACCTTCTCGGAGATGGCTTTACACGCCTGCACGACGTCGTATTTGCCGCTGTAGCTCACTGCCACTATCAACTGGAAGAACGAGTTTTCCTTTGTGCTTTCCTCTGCGTTTTTTATCATCTGCCGCAGAGAAATTGGGAGCTTTGTTGTGTCTCCTATTACTGATATTCTGATTCCTTCACTGTAATAATACCAAGATGTTGATTATTTCGTCATTCACAATAAATAAAGGATATATAAAATATTGCGATAAAGATAATTAATATGGTTTTGTTTGTTACCTCTTGAAAGCTTCAATTTCTGTGCTTATTGTTTTTTCGAAGAGTTTCATCAAAAACTCAACCTCCACCTGCACCACAACCCAATCTCAACATCTGAAGCCCCTATATTTTAAAGTAATTTATCTAATTTTTTTAATCTATCTAAAAAAAATTAATTAAGTTTTATATTAAAAAAAGAGGTAAGTAGTATTAGTACAGTGCAAAATATGTGGGCTAGTGTCAGACTCAACCCAATATAATCTAATACTCCCTCATGTCCTAATTATAAGATAAAGTTAACTTTTTTTAGAGAAATTAAGGAAGCCAATTAAATTACTTTAGAGTATTTATATTTTTATTTTTTTTTCTCTAAACTAATTAATTTGATTAATAAACTAATATATAATTTAAAGATACTAAAAATATAAACACTCTAAAGTAATTTAATTAGTTTCCTTAATTTCTCCAAAAAATTTAACTTTATCTTATAATTAGGATAGGAGGGAATTTATTGAGCTTGATTGGGCTTACTGAGCTGTTGGGCTAATAATAACAGAAAACGACTAGAACAAAGAAATCACGGAAGTAAGAGACTGACGTACAACATCCTCGCAAGTCAAGTAATAATTAACAACATCCTTAGGTAGTTAGATTCTTCCATCTAGTTCCTGCCCCTGTTTTTTAAAACCAGAAATTTGCTCTATCCCGGTATTTTGTCATTTTCTAAGAAAAAATTTATTATTTATGTTTATACTTATCCTTTTATTTTTAAGCATGCATACACACATACATACATATAGTGAATTCAATAAGAAAACTATAAGATATATTATATTTTTATATTAAATCCATATGATTGATTCATTTATGGTATCAATAGCGACTAAAAACTTTAAAAATCTGAACCAAGTTTTTTAAATTAAAAACTAATAATTTTTATGATTATTTCCTTTCTATTACCACGGGCTAATTGGAGAATTTCTTAACTCCTCATGTTCAAATATGAAAACTACGTTTATTGGCAAAAAAAAGGGGGGAAAAAACTACGTTTAGTTCCTCCGTCATACCTACAATTTTTTTTGTTACACGAAATCACTAAAATGTTGAAATGAATAAGAATAAGAAGAAAGAGGAGAAAATAACCAAAAACACCAAAATGGAAAAAAAGAGGGCGGGTATGGCGCAGATGTGAAGTACTAAAGTCTAAATATTGAGGTGTCAGAAAAGTCTGCATGAAACAATTTTTAAAGAATTTTTGGGACAAAATTGTTATTAAAGAAAACTTTTGAATAGTAGCGTTTTTAAGTAGTTATTTTCAGAATAAAATTACACCTTAATATTTAAACTTACATATAAAAATGGTTTTTCAACATGTTTTTATTTTCTATCAATAGGATTTAAACTGTACACCTTTAAAAAATTAAAATGCCTCCACTTAATCTAACTATTGTTAATGATAAAAAAAATAGTCTAGAAATGTATTTTTGTCCTGCGGTGTAAACAAATGGGGTGTATTAAAAACAAATATATGTGTACAACCAAAAAAAAAATCTAGAAACCAGATAGCACAAGCATGCATATACACGCGTTGCGAAATTAAACATCATATTGACTAATTTTGATTTTTGAAGAATACCAGTTCCTAGTTCCCGTGAGTCGCCAGACAAACGGATCTTTTAACTTATTTTTAGATATATTATTTTTATCTAAAAATTCAATAATAAGAAGAAGAAAAAAGTCCAGTCACATGAGAAGATATGCCATCTCGTTCCAAACGGAAGAATCGAGAAACGGCGGCATGAAGCGGTAATCATGATCAGTGCGTATCAAACCTAAATTCAAACACACAGAAAGAAAGGTTATCCGACGAAGATGGATGACGGAGACGAAACTAACCTTTGGACGAACCCAATTATCAAAAGAAAATGCGAAAACGGTCAGAACCTTAATCCCCCAACTACAACACAGTTCGATCATCCTCCTCAGCGATTGCACGCCGGCTTCGTGACCAGCCGACGGAGACAACCCTCGCATCTTAGCCCACCTTCCGTTGCCGTCCATAATCACCGCCACGTGCTTGGGCATCAGATCCGGTCGGAGCATGGTCGGCAACGGCTCCGGCTCCCGCGAGGGTTTGGATACGACGGCTCCGTCGCTTGCCTTGCCCGGGACCTGGGTGGCCACATTTTGGGAAGCGAGGACGATGCTGCGACTAGGAAGATAGGTAACAGTAGGAAGGGAAGGATAACGGTGTGTTTGGGAACGAGGATAAGAGGAAGAAGTGTGAGGTTTGGGATGAGGAGTTAGAGCATTCTCCACGGAAAGGGAAATTGGAAGCCTGGGCAGGAGCATGGTAATTCCTGGTTCGGTTGCCTGTGTCGGCGCCACGCAGACGTTGAGGATTGGATTGTTCCCAGTGGGCGAGCCTTTATTTATAAAGAAAACTCCCTGGCGACAAAATGTTTATCCAATAAAATTTTAATATCCTCAAATAATTTTCGCTACATTATCCACCTACAGTGGGGGAGTTTAATTTGGGATAGTTTATTTTTAGGCAATACGTATTTATTATGTAAGTCGAAATAAAATTCTTTTCACATACTTATCTTATACATTATAAATAAAAAATAAACTATCACAAACGAAATATTTTTTTTAGTTAGCTTATAGTAATTTTTTTTGTAATCTTAGCCTTAAATATGTTTTGAGGTAATAATTATACCAAAACTTATTTCAAGATATTGAATATTATTTGAAAATACTTTCACATCTTAGACACATAAAAAGTTTGTCTAGAATATTGAGTGTTATTAAAAAATTATCGTAAGAATATCATTTACTTATTAAATAAGGATAATAATATTTTGACAAGTCTTATAACTTGTTAGCGGTAACTCTTCACTTGCTAATAAGAACTTTTCTTATACAAATTACTCCCTTCGGTCCTAATTATAAGATAAAGTTGACTTTTTTGGAGAAATTAAGGAAGTCAATTAAATTATTTTAGAGTATTTATATTTTTAGTATCCTTAGATTATATATCATTTTATTAGTCAAATTAATTAGTTTAGAGAAAAAATAAAAATAAAAATACTTTAAAGTAATTTAATTGGCTTCCTTGATTTCTCCAAAAAAGTCAACTTTGTCTTATAATTAGGACCGGAGGGAGTACCATGGTTGGGACTCAATGATATTTTCTAAAAATTATTTCAAAGTATTATATGCAATGTAACCTTAAATAATACTACCTGTCATCATTATAAGATCTACTTAATTAATTTAAGTAGATTAATTAAATTAGCTATTTATAAAAAAAACGTGTTAGTCTCCTTAAAATATCCTTATTCACTTCCAATGAAGCCACATCTTAATGCAAACACCTTTAACGCAAACAATGAGATAGTTTAGAAAAAAAAAATGATAGATGGAGGATAAAGTGATTTAAAATCTTATATTTAAGATCAAATATAACTCCTGACTAAATAAATGGGACCAATACGATGTATAAATTTCCATTTTGGGAAAATTAGGGGAAATATATAGCCAAAATGAGTAATATGCCGTTTAAATCCCTTAAAAGTGCTATTTGAGTTAGAGGACCAGGGCCTTGTTTCGATAAGCACATTTATATAAATTGAGATACAATTTTCTCACATACTTATCTTTTAAACCACAAAATCATGATTGTCAAATCAGATTAGAGCTTTAAAACACCAATTCAAACAAGTAGTAGACAAATAAAAATTAGTCTAAACTTACTTAATGCCCCCCTCTCAACCTTTTAACCTCCTTCCATTAAACAGCCCATAACACTGGCTGCTAATTTGGGCCTGGCTAGGAGTATGATACCTAGAGCTGGGAATCAGGGCCGACCCGGCCTTACAGGGCCGGCTCTTGACGGGCCAGGGCCTAACAGGGCCGGTCCTAAAAGGCTCAGGGTCAGAAAAATTACAGTTTTTCAAAATCCGGCTCGAGAGCATCAGGGCCAGGGCCGGCTCACAGAGTCAGGAAGTCCTTTTGACAATATTTAACTATTTTTCTTGTGTATTTTCCCTAGAGAGATATAATTAATAAATAAAAACGATTAAAGTTCTAATTTAATACATAAATGTTGTCGACATTAAGGTTTAAATAATACGTCTCTTGCAACAAACAAACACAGTTACTAATATATAATCAAAGGTAAAATCATGTCCATAAATAACTCTCACAAAGGCCAAAGTATAAGAAGGCAAAAAGCTCAATACTCTAACCTCTAAACAACATGAGTATGACAACTATCATTTTCACCTTATTCGCCACTATCATCAATTTCAAGGATATTTGATTGTGTTTCACTTTGAGGAGTACGTTCAAGTAGTCAAATAATCATAACCTTCATAAAAAATCATACTCTATCAGGCAGAATAGTATATAATATGATTTTATTCTAAATAGGCACAACAATATACTCAAAAATCATACTCAAAAATCACAATATGATTCAATCAGACAAAACAATATACTCAAAAATCATACTCTATACAATATAAGGATAGAGTGACATATAGATTCAATAAGGTAATTAAAAAAATGTAATATGATTCCTGTCCAAGCAAAAAAAATAAAAAATAAACGAGCTTAAAGGGCTGGCCCGAGGCCCTCCAGGGCCGGCCCTTTTAAGCCCGAGGACTTACAGGGTCAGCCCTTTTAGGCCCGACTTCCTTTTGAAACTACAATTTACAAGCCCGGCCCTTGAAGGGCCAGGGCCTAAAAGGGTCGGCCCGACGGGTTCGGCCCGTTTTCCCAGCTCTAATGATACCTCACCATGTAACATCTTTTGTTTTTTTGTTTTTGGCCAAAAACCATGTAACATCCCAAAATATAATCCAGAAAAAATGATACATGAATAATTTTAATTTGATTCTGTTTATATCTTCTTCCAAATCCAGCATTATGGGAGGCACCATTATTCTATTTGATTATAAACTATAAATGGCTTATTTCCACACTTTGGTCCAGTAATAATCAGGCCTTTGGTTTCACATGAAGATGTATGAGTTGAAATCCATCTTATTTCAATAGGAAAAGGACACAGTTGAAATCCATCTTATTTCAATAGGAAAAGGACACATTGGATGAATCTTTTTTTTGCCCAAGTCATACAACGCGTGGAAGAATATTTAATAAAGTTCGCTGTGAATTTTTTTTTGTTTATGGATTATAAATATTTGTTTTTTCCGGTCTATATGCATTATGCAGAGCCCATACAATTAATTTTAAATGTTTAAATGGACCTGTTGAATTGTTTTTTTTATTTTTAAAGAAAGAAACGATTCGCTCTCAAACGTTGCGTATTTTAGGATGCAAATGGCCAGGCACAGTGAATGGTCCCCTTTGAGGGAAGGGCTATTTTTCCAAAAGCCTCCAAGTAAATGATTGACCTAATTTTTGTTTGTGAGTACTTAACATCATTATCAATGTTTTGGTTCACATATTTTAAATATAAATAATAATGCTTATGAAAAAAGAAAGAAAGCTTCGTACCAAAAATCGGAAAAGGAAAACTTAAATCACTAAATATTTTACTGAAACATATATTTTGCTACTCCTATTGTCTGGATTTATATATCTTGTATATATTGATTTTATTAAAAATTAGTAAAGATAATTTTATCAGACTTTGTCCGGCTAAATTCATTTAAAAAAAATCTTAAACAAATTCACTCCTAAGTTCCTCGCAGAATTATCGCAGTCTTTTCACTAAGAAATCAGCCCATATAATTGTGGCTTTTGATCAAATTCTTCATCGCCGGCAAATATTACTGTCAGGTCAACAACAGGTCATTATTGCCTGCTTAGAGCCACATCATCTCTAGGGATTTTGATGAAAGTCGACCATAATAATAAGAACTAATTATTACTTATTTAAAAAAAAAAGGACCTTAGCTAAATTAAAGTTGATCACAACTCTGAACCAAAACCCATGTTTTCATTGAAAACTGTTTTAACGAATAAAAACAAAAGAATATTTTAAGACAGTCATGAAATAAAATATAATATACGTGATGATTTTTTATTTTATGATTGCTCGATTTTCACATTATCCGTACGTTAGATGTTATTTAATTAAAATCCACTTATTCAAGTCCAACTAATAAAGAAGGGAAAACTAATTTCCTAGTCCTCATAGTTTACTAGCGTTTTGAATCAAATCTTTGAACTTCTTTTTTTTTTTTTTACCTTTTGATTAGGTTCTTCAAGTTTACTCTGTTAAATCCGTTATGTCCCGTTTGATATGGTGAAATTGAAGGCATGGAATTAGAATTAGAATTCAATTCCATGAATTGTGTATGTTTGGTACAAAGAAATGCTCATGGAATTTAATTTGACATGAAAGCCAAATGGGGCCAATTCCATCAAACTCAATTCCACCCAAATAGCTAAGATTTGCAATTTCATACCTTCAATTCCAACCTTGCCCTTTCTGTGATGAGACCCAGGTTCAGGAACTCGGACCGGATCGGCCGGTCCGACCCGGAAACCGGCTAACCAGCAAACCAGCCGGTGAATCGGTCCGGTCCGGGTTCCAATTTAAAAAAAAAATTTATATTTTTCTTTTAGAATTTCATACTATAAGCCTAAAATTTTCAAAGAAGAGGGATTTTTTATTTTTCAATTATAAAGGCATTTTGGTCTTTTCACATATAAATTAGGACTCATTTCCATGATATACCAAACATTTGAAAAAAATAAAATGGTGCAGGTTTTCGGGAGGAGAAGGTTCTGAGCTTCTCTGAATGATGTTTTTTTGGGAAAAAAAAAATTGAAGGACATTTTGGTCTTTTCACCTAAAAATTATATCTCATTTGCATGACATACCAAACATACTTTTACAGCTCATTTCCATTTCCATATCCATATCCATTTCCATTTTCATCAAGATTAATTCCATCGTACCAAACGGGCCCTTAATCCTTTTGATTACTGACAAATTAGCTTATACTTTGTCATTCTATAACATTCATTGCGATAAACATCAAAATGAACATAAAAGTTGAAATTTATTTACAAAACATTGTTTTATTACATGACTTACATAATTTCAATTTAGGCTGGCTGTCTTAAGTTACTTAAAATGAAGTATCCTTGTAATTAATAAAAAAAAAAATCTTAAGATAAAAGGGATTTTTTTTTAATCGTACGCGTGATTGGTATGGGTCCATTAATCGCAGAAAGACAAATAACCAGTTGCAATAAAATCCAAAACTGTTTATGTCATGCATAACTGGATATTTCCATCATCTCATAATTTTGTGGATAATATGTCTTCCGCTTTAATTACCTGTCTTTACATCCCATAGTAAAACTAGCTATATCACATAAGGGTATTTTGTCTCATAATAGATTAGATATATCCAAGTTCTGAAACCCGGACCGGTCACTGAATCGGTCAGGGTACTGGGTTAAGGGTTAGTGGGTCAGATTGGGGTTAAACTGGATCTAAACTGGGGCTAGACCGGTGAGGAAGGGAAGATTTTAGAATTATTTATATGAAAATTAGAATAAAATATTAAAAAAAAATTAAAAAAACGGTTAAACCGTGAGAAACCCAGTCAAACCGGGGTCAGTAACCAAATTAGACCGGTCGGACCACCGATCTGACGGTTTCATGATCGGACCGGCCGGTCCGGTCCGGTCTTGAAAACACTGGATATATCACAAAGTGCTCAATTTGAGTTTGAATTTCATCCTATTGAAAACAAAATTTGAAAGAGGCATCTTAATTGTAAAACCTCAACCCGAGTAATCGAACGTATGCCTAATAATAAAATATAAAAAAACACTAGATACAAAAGGGCTCAAAGGATTATGGGTTAATATAACTTTTGGTTTTAGTCCCTCAAGTTGAGGGACCAAAACCAAAATCAGGTGAAATTTCAGGGACTAAAACCACCGATTTCAAACTTGAGGGACTAAAACCAAAATTGGGTGAAACTTCAGGGACCAAAACCACCGATTTCAAACTTGAGGGACCAAAACCAAAATTGGATCAAACTTCAAGGACCAAAAGTTATATTAACCCAAGGATTATTAAAAAACACATCCATTTTTATATTTGAAAAAAGAATGTTACTTATTATGTATTAAAAATATTTTTTTAAAAATGGAAAGAAGAAGAGTTTGACCTGGCCAAAAAAAGATATTTTAGAAGGACGAGGGATAGACGCAAGCTGCAACCTGCAATCGAAGGTAGCCTCTCGAGTCACATCGCAAGTAGAACTCTGCGACAAAAAGGTGCATATAGAACTCTTTTTATTCCATATTCAAGTGGGGATCACAAAACTGACAAAAGCTTATGGAAACCATGACTTGGTATTTGTTTGGGAATTTTAAAGTTTTGTTTTAATAAGATGAGAAAACATTTTTCTCACATATTTATTTTATGAATTATAAAAAAATTTTAAAAAATTAAAACAAACATGCAATAAAACTTTCACTTCTCATGTGTGGAAATAAGCCAGTTTCACTTTTATTAGTTTTATACACAACAAGAAAATTGAGAGCAAGATAAACTAATAATTTGATTTGGTTTGATCTTAAATATAAAACTTAAACTTATTTTGAATTTTAAATTTATAATTTTTTATTAAATTTTCATATTTGATTACACATGTTAAGGCATTTTTTTAATCAAAAGTTAGTATCTGATGCAACTAATTAAAGAGAGTTTTTAGGGAAACTAAACCAAATCTTATAAAATAATTAAAATTTTTAATATTTATAAATTAATTAAGGAATCGAGGAGAAAATATATCAAACATGTTAATTTAGAAAGAAATCAAAAGACTAGATCATCATTTGGGGAAAAATACAGTCGAACTTATCATTTTAATTTAATTTTTTATAAATATTAAAGTTTTTAATTTTAATTAAGAAAATAGTCACTTTTACTTTTATTGTTTTTAGGGAAAATCACTGTGAGGTCCCAAGGAAGCAAAATATTGTCAGAAAAGTCCCAGGAAAAACTGAAATATCTGAAAAGTCCCTAGGGACTTTTCAGATATTATTTTCCAATGTAAAATGACGCACATGCCCCTGTTGTTAATGTAAAAGTGGAAGCTTCAGAAAGAGGAGGGAAGGCGCAAGTTTTTTTCGGGAGACACAGAAACGACGCGAAAGGGACTGGTGTGAACTCCAACATTGAAGGGATCAAGTGTAATGTTGAAGTTCTTGGTCAAGGATCAAATTTGCAAGCTCCACGTACTGGAACCGAGGTAGAACACGAAACTGAATTTTTTGTTTTTGGTTCTGTGATATTTGGATAAAGTGAAATTGAATGATGGTGAAAGGTTGGTGCTTGGTGCCAATAGTGGATAAAGTGGTAGGAGGTAGATGAGTAATGACATGATTTAGGTAAAGTTATGAGCTTGAGCGTTGTAGTTGGGGTTTGAATGAGGTTGGGTAGTGTTAATATCATAGTGCTCTGTTTTTTGGGGAGGTGACAGAGGAAATGATACCTTTAAAGTGGGAATGGCTGATTTTCAGGTTGGTGGGGTGCTGTGAAAATTGTGATGTGGAAAGAAATTTAATTGTTATTAATTCGTGCAGTTGGTGTTGTTAATATAACTGAAGTAGTTGTTAATACAGCAAATGACTTTGGGTGTCATAATGCTCTGTTATTGGGGAACAAAACAGAGGAAGTTGGACGTTTGACGTGGGAAAAGTTGATTCTCATGGTGGTGGGTTGATGTGAAAAGGGTGATATGTAAATAGCTCAAGTAGTTGTTAATTCATGCATTAGTAGTTGTGAATATAACAATTTTAGTTGTTAATACAAAAACTATGCTATGTTTTTAAGTTTTAAGGCAATGTAATAGAGAGAAAGGCCTATTGTTTGGAAACCCAACAAAGGTATGTCTTTGTTTAAAGTGGGAGTCATTGAATGTGATTGTGCTTTGTTTGATTATATGATTGTAAAAGAAGTGTTGTTAATATGTGCATATACAGTTGTTAATATAGCTTTGGAAGTTGTTAATACGAACTTCATGGTGCAGATTATCATGAAAGATGGCAACTAGTTTTGGGAAGAATCTATTGTGTTTCATTCATGTGGGGGGAAGTTTTTAAATGTCGGAGCAGCTGAAATGCAATATGTTGGTGGTATGGTAAGAACAAGATGCCTAAAGGAAAGTACAACATATGAGGAGTTGCTACGAATCATATCATCTATAACGGGAAATGAAAGTAATGAAATTCAAGTGAAATTCAAAGTTTCTATTGATACATCAACATTTGTGGATCTTGTAGACGATGAAGGGGTGGATCATTTTATGAAATATAATGAACAATATGGTCATGTGTACATTGAAGACGATGGTGATGATGAGAATACAGTCCCAACATTTAATGGTCAAATGGAAGAGCAAGAAGTGTAAGTCGAGTTATCTTAAGAAAAGTAATTTGTTGTAACTTAATTATGCAAAAGAGAAGTCTAACTTGTCATTTGTTGCAGGATTGATCAAATGTTTGTAGGTGCTGGAGGATTGTGTATGTCCCCACCGCCTTTGTTAAATGAAAGTCAAGATGTCCCATCGTTGGAATGTTGTACTCAATTGGTGCCAACACCCATACCGGGAATGAATCATACCAAATAGAAGGATTTAATTATTGGAGAAGGACAAATATTTCCGAATGCTATAAGCCTTCGTCAGACATTATACAAATACAGTATTTCACACAAGTTTTCATACCAATTTGTGAAGAATAATAAACAGAAGATAATTGTGAAGTGCAAGGTTAATGGTTGTCCGTGGTACATGGGTGCTTATTCATCAAGAGAACATCAAGATACAGAGTTTCTAACGATCCGAACATACAAAAGTGAACACATTCACCATGCACAGGACAGCCTAATTGTCTGGCATCCACACAGGTCGAGCTTGACATCATCAATCGTAATGGATGATTTAAGGTCCAATATCGATAAGACTTCCAATGAAATTCGAGCAGACTTGTACAGAGAGTATGGGGTGCGACTGAACTATCGTCAAGCATATAAGGCAAAAGAAAGAGCGTTAAAGGAATTAAATGGACGAGTAGAAGACTCTTATCAAGCAATTCCTTGGATATGTGATAGATTGATTGAAAGTGATCCAGACACAGTTGCAAAATGGGAAGGCTCATCTAACAATAGATTTGAGCGGGTATTTATTGCTTATGGTTGCTCGGTTAAAGGTTTTATAGGTGGTTGTCGGCCCATTGTTTATATAGATGGCTGTCATCTAAGTGGCCTTTATAAGGGAACAATGTTGTCAACTTGTGCATACGATGCAGACAACCAAATGTTTCCCTTAGCATATTCCATTGTCAGCGGTGAAACATATGATGAATGGCTTTGGTTTCTAGTCAATTTGAAAGAAATAATAGGATCAATCATGATAACCATAGTGTCAGATCGCAATAATGCAATTATCGGTGCTGTTAAAGAAATATTTGGCAGCGAGCGACATGGCTATTGCTACAGGCATGTGAAGGAAAATTATAGTGCAGAGTTCTTGAAAATCAATAGAGGTCGAGCACGTACATCGGCGAATAGCAAAGAGACTGCACTCAAGCTTCTTGATGCAATTGCCTATGCAAGGTTGGATGAGGACTTTATAAGTGCAATGCGAAAATTAAGATTGTTCAATCCACAATTGGCACAATAGGTGGAGACCAATGGGGATGTTGACAAATGGGCTCTGAGCAAGTTTCCTTTCAATAGGTGGGATAACATAACCACGAATATTGCGGAGTCGTTTAATGCATGGATGTTGAAAGAGAGAAAGCATAGCGTGTCAATACTAATTCATGAGCATCGAGACAAATTGGCACGGAAATTGCTTGCAAGCAAGATGGCAATGGCCAATTGGAAAAATGGAGTTGGACCCAATGTTGAAGAGAAAGTGCTGCAGCATGTTACCTATGCGGAAAATATGGATGCAGAATATTATGGAGACTATAACTTTTCGGTGCGAACTAGATGTGGTGAAGCGACAATTTATGTCAATGTAGATCTTGCTCAAAGAAAATGCACATGTTTAGCATGGCAAATGAGTGGAATACCTTGTGCCCATGCATGTGCAGCTATTAAGGTACTCAATGGTAATGTGTACACATTTGTACATGATTGGCTGAAACTGGAAGCACATGAGAAAATATATGCAAACACCATGAGACCAGTTGCAACACATGATTGTCCACGAGCTGATTCTCCTACTGTCACACATTTGCTCACACAAACATTCTTGGAGCCGCCAACAACTACAAGGCCGGCAGGGAGGCCGAAAAGAAAAAGAAGGGAATCTCAGTTTCAAAACAAGAAGCTTTATCATTGTGGGCGATGTCATGAGGTTGGGTACTCCGTGAGGACTTGCAAAAATCCAAATCCAACCTAAAATGATGGATTATGTACTTTCTTTTGTTAGCTACTTATTTTGGATTATGTATATATACACCATTAACTGGTGCCTTCCTGTGACCCGTATTAGTTTTTGAACGGGTCCGGATGTTGGTGTACTTAAACACAAATAGTATGATATTAAGTTAAATGAGTAGGCGAAAATACCCCCTTACTCATACAACTTAATATTTCAATGTAAATTGATATGTGGATCTGATATGCTACTAAGTTGTGACATACACTGTCAGAAAGTTGGAAAATTAGGTTGCATGCGTTGTTTAAATTTCCATCAGTTGCATTGGTTGTGAACAAAACTCATTATGTTGTGAAAACATACATTAGGAGTTGTGAAAAATTGCATCAGTTGCTGTCAAATTTTTGCAGCAGGAATTTAATTAAATTAGGCATTATAAGTGGTGAAAATCATGGGTTCCTTAGGTGACAGTGGTGAGGTGTGCACTTTATAAAGTGATGGGGGACTTACCATTCACTTGTGCATGTGTCTAACTTACTTCATACAATAGGCAAACAACTTGCCAACCACTTGATAAAATATGCTACAATTCAGCTGTTATGAAAATTTGCATCAGAAGTACTGCTGCAGTCACGCGATGAGGTTGTGAAATGAACTGAAAGGGTTGTTAATGAACGTTTTACAGGTTGTAAATAGCTCAACTGGTAATAGTGATGGTGAAAAAACGATGGGAGGAGGTTGTTAATTGAACTGAAAGGGTTGTTACTACACGCTTTAAGGGTTGTAAATAGCTCATTTACAACCCTTAACGTCAGATTACGTTGTCAGAGATAAACGAGGGGGAGGTTGTTAATTGAACTCAATAGGTTGTTAATGGACTCTTTAAGGGTTGTAAATCAGCGCATTTGCCAACACTTAACGTCAGAGAACGTTCTCAGAGAGAAACGAGGGGGAGGTTGTTAATTGAACTCAATAGGTTGTTACTACACGCTTTAAGGGTTGTAAATAGCTCATTTACAACCCTTAACGTCAGATTACGTTGTCAGCGAGGAACAAGGGGGAGGTTGTTAATTGAACTGAACGGGTTGTTACAACACGCTTTAAGGGTTGTAAATAGCTCATTTACAACCCTTAACGTCAGATTACGTTGTCAGCGAGGAACTAGGGGGAGGTTGTTAATTGCACTCAATAGGTTGTTAATGGACGCTTTAAGGGTTGTAAATCAGCGCATTTGCCAACACTTAACGTCAGAGAACGTTCTCAGAGAGAAACGAGGGGGAGGTTGTTAATTGAACTCAATAGGTTGTTACTACACGCTTTAAGGGTTGTAAATATCTCATTTACAACCCTTAACGTCAGATTACGTTGTCAGCGAGGAACGAGGGGGAGGTTGTTAATTGCACTCAATAGGTTGTTAATGGACGCTTTAAGGGTTGTAAATCAGCGCATTTGCCAACACTTAACGTCAGAGAACGTTGTCAGTGAGGAACGAGGGGGAGGTTGTTAATTGAACTCAATAGGTTGTTACTACACGCTTTAAGGGTTGTAAATAGCTCATTTACAACCCTTAACGTCAGATTACGTTGTCAGAGATCAACGAGGGGGAGGTTGTTAATTGCACTCAATAGGTTGTTAATGGACGCTTTAAGGGTTGTAAATCAGCGCTTCAACCGTTGTAAAACATAAATCATGTGTTATCGATGCTGGTTCGCTGGGGCGTACCAACAGCGAAGGAGGTCAGAATAGGCCATTTTTGATGTCATTTTGCTGTTGTTTCGCTATGGCGAAGCCAAAAGCAAATCGCCACACCTTCAAGTTGTAAAACGAACTCATTAGATTGTTAATACACACTTCAGGACTTGTAAACAACACATTAGTCATAACGTAAGAAAACATCGTCTGCAGGAAAAACGTGTTGCAGGTTGTTAAACCCATATAACCTGTTGTGAATAAATGCTTGAAGACTTGTAAAAATCACCATTGTAATAACGCCCTATTACTTAAATGTTACAACTTGTACAAGAAGGCATATGCAGTTGTGCAATAGCCGTAAGAAGTTGTAAATATTTCCTTGTTACCTAAACATGGCAGTAAACAAAAAAGCATTGCATGATTGCCCTTCCTACAATGACAAAATAGTCACACAAAGACATAAGGTTCTCGAAGGACCCACAAAATAGCAACATATGTACATAATAACATCACAAATGCTACTTGTCTCTATTCCCCTGCATTTGTTTCTTGCCACCTGCAATGGACAGCACCTTTTTTGCATGTATGTTCCCGTCATGTGTCACAAGCCACCATAACGAATCGACCTTAATCTGCCGAATTTGTTCAGGAGACAACTTGGGCATCGTATACCCCCCTTTGTCTTGTGCCGAGCCATCCCAACCGAATAACCATGAAAGAACATGGACGCCACACGAATCGCTGCAAACAAAAAGGAACAAACGATATGAAACACAACCAACCATTTCAAAGTATTGAGCAACAAAAAAAAGGTAATACTAACATGTCAGCTTGGACATGCACTTTTGGCCAGTTGATGTCTTTAGGTATTTCTCTTCCTTTACCAAATAATTCTGGTTTAACCCTGCGAAGTACACTAATGATGCAATCTCTCTGCAAGAAGCAAATAATGTTGACATTACACAACACAGCGAGAACAACATTTACAAAATAAAGCATAAACTGAAGTTGGAGTGCTTACACACTGGCTTGCCAACCGCTCCTTGCCACGCAATTCTTCTTGTTGCTTTTGGCTCAATCTCTTCTTCTTACTTGTCTTCTCATCCTCTAAAAGTGCATCTTCTTCCCTCTTTTGCAATCTTGAATATGTGAGCTGGTCAACCAGCGAGTCAAGGACAAAGAAACGCAATGTCTTGGTATCCAACACATAACAGAACCAGTGATCAAGCCGTAATGTAGGAGCAAAGATTAAGTCGCAATCCCCAATGTTGTATCCAATATGCTCAGGAAGGATCTCATATTCATGCGCTTGCTATGACCACTTCTTCGGGTCAGACGACATTTTTGCCATCAACTCTGATGAAAAGATGTGTCTACTGACGCGACTAGAGTTCTGTAATTGATCCCCCACTAATGTCTTTACGACCATTGACATAAACTGAGAAAAAATAGCTGAAAAGTTAGTGAATATCGTACTAAAGTAACAAAGTATCAGTTCTTGTCAATGTATATGTAACATACCCTATTATTAATCCACCCCCTTTCACGGAGACAATATAGTTCACCTCGTGTGACGAAATAGTCATACATCTCCACAAACGGCCTATTACACAAACAAGCATTTTGCAGTCAGTTTTTGTTCTTCAACTCGCTATATATACATAGTAGACATTTAATTACTTACTCTTGTGCATCCTCTTTGTTCGGTCTCGTTGTGCACAGCTAGAATAAAGCTTCCTTGTGCTTGTCATCTTTCGTTCTTTTCTTAGTCATGGTTGTCACCCAGGGAGAGACAAGAGCAGGTTTTTTTACCCTTGTCGATTTTCTCAATTGTACTTCTTCCTCCCCTTTTAGTACATCTTCAGAACACTCATCTTTCCCCTCGTTGGATGACCTATTAGCTTCACCTTCATTATCTTCCTCTGACCCATCTTCTTCATGTATGGTCCAAACTTCATCATCTCCTTTTCCTATGGCAGCCTTTTCAGCTTCACTTCTCGAGGAGGGTTGTTCATCGTCATGTTCTGAGGATGATTGTTCATCAATTTTTGCCCCTGCATCCATTTCTCCTCCCTAACAACCTTGCCTCAAGGGAAACCAATTCCTCTTGGACAATTGACACCACCCTTGACATAATTCTTTCATATGTTCTCTTCAATTCCTACAAATTATGAGGGAAATATTAGTGACAATAAAATTGCAAAGTATCTGAACCTCACATCAAAGTTCATCACTTACCGGGTGTGTTATAATATTCTGCTGATGCAATTCCGAGGCCGGACCCTCAACTACTTGCCCCACGGAATGTAGCAACCCTTGGTTGCTGTGCCTCTCTATTTGCACTCTCTTCTTCACGTTTTTATCATTCCAATATCCTACTGCTTCGTCATTTTTAGAGGCTTGTAGTTCACCGAGGGGAAATTTTTGTAAGCAAAAAACCTGCATACAATGTGAATAACAACTTAACATAAGTAAATGTCAACATTTAATGCAGAACTTTATGAATCATTATACAATGAAAACTTATGTTGCACTTACCATAAGAAAATATATACATCCTCCAACGTTGATTTTTCCTGAAGCTTTCCCTTTGCTGACTTTTTTCTTGTATTGTCCAACTGAATTTGAAAGTTCACTCAACACAAAGGTAGCCCAATCATTGTCTCCAAAAGCTAGCTTTGTAGCCACCATCACCTTTAACACTCGGTCACTCACCTTAACACCGGCTCCGGGACACAACAACGTGCCCAATGCGTACATAATAAAGAGAAATTCAAAATCTGCATCATCTTCTCTTTCAATCAGCCATTTCCCAATTGTCTTATATGGCACTGTCCCATACAATGTTTTTAATTATTGAAAATCTTTGTCTTCATTCATCGCATTTCTTTCAATGTCCCCCCACACACGATAACCCCATAAATTCTGTTACATCTTCCACGCGAATGTGGAGTGACCTCCCTCGAATGGAAACATTGTTGGTTGGAGGGTCAAATGCACCCATAAACTGCCCACATAAGTCTCGAGGGATTTGTGAGTAGCTTATGTTGACCAACTTATCAAATCCAATTCTCTTTAACCGTTCCATCCGCTCTTCTCTGTTCTTCAAACTTTTGCACACCTCTATAAATTGATTAGGGGCACACCGAGTAAGGAATGGAACCACATATTTTTTCCCTTTTTCCCCTCTCCTTAATTTCTTTGCCCTCTCCTTATATGTCTCCTTCTCATCATCATTCAAAGCGTTCCAAGCTTCTTTTACCGACTTACTCTCCTCTTTAAAAGGCCTTTTCGGCTCATTCTTTTTCTTCTTGTTCTGGTAATACTCTTGCGTGAACAATACATACGATGACACTTTTGGCTGCCTCTCTTCTTCTTTATCTTCCCTTTTTCTTTTGTTCGCCATTTTTTACTTAACCACAAACATAATAATTAATCCAATCCTTCCAACACTCAGTAACAAGAGCTTTAACACAGAGTACAGTCCACTGATTCAAACTATTTTCATGTGCAAATTAAAACTCAATATCAAAAACAATGATCTAAAATGACTCCAACACAACACTAGTTTGGTGCCACCAAGAGACTACTGCTTTGCATAGCTTATAACCAGTAAATTCCATAGTCACAAATCAGATTCACCTCCAACATTGCCCAAAATTTTGAAATTTCAGTACATGCACCTAAAGTCACACAACTTACCTCAGCAGTCAATATGTATGTCAAATGCAAATTTGGATAAGTAAGCTCATATCAGAAATTTCACCAAACTCAACAAAGTGTACAGAATTTCAGCGATGGATGCAAAGCTTTGGAATATACCGTTCACCAAACATCCACATTTTGACAACAAATTCAAGTCACTGCACCAAAACTCTAACCCAAGTCCACACAGTTCAGTTTTATCACAAAACAACTCAGTATTATGAGTGCAAGTCAACAAACGGTGCACAATAAAGCTGCACAGACTATAAACAGTAAAGGCGCAATATAAACAAGTTAACATTGAAGAGGTATAGATTAATGCCATATGAACAAGCATCTATAAAAAAACCAAAACCAATTACTACCTACAATATGGAGCTAAATGTAGATCATGCCATTTTTTTTGGCAAATAAAGGGGGAAGCATACACCCAACTACACAGATACCCGACGAGGGAAGTAACGACCCTCACAATCATCTCTCAAAATGCCATTTTTGTTAGAAGAAAATTACACATGTTAAATCAAAGTCCTAAATCCTAAATCCAACAACAAAATTATACAAAGAAATCACTCACCGGCGGGAATGGCGCCTTTGATTGGAGCACCGATGGAGTCTCGAAGTGGAGGAACACCGGACGACTCTGGGCGCCAGACACCACCGACGGAGACGCAGCCGCGGCCGACTGCAAGACTAGCACCCACACACGGCCATACGACGCTGACCAGCAACGGACACGCATGGCGAACAAAGGGAGCACCGACGGTGAGGCAGGGCAAACGGCCGGACCACCAGCGACGGACACGCTCAGCGAATGACGGCACACCGACGGACACGCACCGCACGGCACCAGACGACAACGGAGACGGTAGAAGTTTGTTTTTCAAATGCCTCTCTGGAACGCGATTTGGGGCTCTCTGGAACGCGATTTCCCTCTCTGCCGCTCTGCTCTCTTTCGATTAAAGAAGAAGAGTTTTAAATTTTCATTAGGGCATGTGCGTCATTTTACATTGGAAAATAATATCTGAAAAGTCCCTAGGGACTTTTCAGATATTTCAATTTTTTCTGGGACTTTTCTGACAATATTTTGCTTCCTTGGGACCTGACAGTGATTTTCCCTTGTTTTTAACTGTGGTGTAAGACAGGGCGCTAAGTGGTAGGAGTACTGAAGGCCCGTATTGGCATGTTGGTCTGCACAAATCAGGCCGTATACATGGAAAGTCTTTTATTATAAGAGGTAAAACCTACTTCGACGATGTTTATGTCTTGGATGGATTAGTTTTTAATGATAAGTTGGGCAATACTACCTAGATTATACTTCCATATTCTTTTTCTACCAAATAATCTTCTTCGAAATATTACTATAAAATCTCAGACTAGTTGCATATTCTTTTTCTGAATATTACTTGCATATTTTTGCAACTTATGTACTTGCCAGCTCATGTTTACTAATTCTTTAAGTGTCTGTTTGGTTCACGGAATTGAAAATAGTATAATGGAATGTAATGTAATGTAATGATTATTATATAATTTGTTTGGTTCGTCATTAGAGAAAGATGATATATACATAACAATGTTTGGTTGGATTACATTGAAAATGAGAAATACATGGGAATAATATAGCAAGGAACAAAATTACCCCTGTCTACATATATAATAATGTACACATTGGGTCTATGATAATTTTTTAATTCTGTGCAATATACACATTGGGTTCATGGTTATTTTTTAATATTTAATGATGAAAATATTATTCAGTGTATAGGTTGGGTTCATGTTAATTTGTTTAATATTTAATGATATGTTTTAATATTTTTTTTAAAGGTGGAATATAATTTTTTAATTTTTAATGGGGAATATTTCTTAATTTTCTAAATTATTAATTATTTTTCAATATTTACTGGT
Organism: Inga laurina; assembly: GCA_963855925.1. Taxonomy (NCBI): domain Eukaryota; kingdom Viridiplantae; phylum Streptophyta; class Magnoliopsida; order Fabales; family Fabaceae; genus Inga; species Inga laurina. The sequence continues at coordinate 14,058,731 of OY979704.1, read as the reverse complement.
GATAAATAAAATTATTTAATATTTAACAGCATTTATGGGTGGACACTTTGATCAATTTAAAAAATTATGATGGCAATAGTGTCATTTTCACTTAATTACAGGATGTCTGCATCCTCATTCATCAGTCATAGTAGTGTAATCCTGATTACATCAAATGATGTAATCACGATTACAAAATGTAATCCTGTTTACATTACATAAGTACAACCAAACGCTGTAATCACTCTATTACATTAGAATTATATGTAATCTTCTCTCATGTAATCGAACCAAATAGACTATAAAGGAGTGTGTATTAATCAGCCAAACGATACAGTCTCTTACAATATCTATAATCTTTGCCAAAAACTTGTTGCGTGGCTAGCAAATACTCCTTTGAATCTTTAATATAAAATTCAGTTAATTTTTTAGAGAGATTAAAGAAGTTGAATAAGTTATTTAGCTATATCATATATAATGTATTATTAGATTATATATCAATTTATAAGTCAGATAAAGAAGTTTGAAGACAAATAATAAGTATAAATATTTTAAAATAATCTTTTTATTTTTTTTAATCTTTCAGAAAAAAAAGTCAACTGATTCTTATGGCGTATTGATCTCCACCATCTTGAAAACAAGGCCATAAGCGGAGAATTTCTCAAAGCCAATACATGGTAAGTTCATAAGTACCACTCCTATCCTTATAAGTTATAATGAGTTCATTTTTTCCAAAATTTTTTTATGCTAAATATAAATCCACTTTGTAATTTATTAATGATTTTTTTTTAAATTTTACTCTTATTGATTAAGTGAGCCAAAATTTATCAATTTCATTTTTTCTAAATACTCATTATTAAATAAAAAAATTGGAAAATTTATTTGATTTAAGATATATTAAATGCCCTAAATTCTATTTCTTAACATGTAAGATTCGATCAAATTGAATTTATAATAAGAATTTGAGTGTTAAGTACAGGGAAATTAGAAAATTGAACTAGATTCAAGTTGTGGACTAAATCTGTAGCTGATCCACTTTGTTGGAGCCCATGAAATGGTGTGCCTAAGAGAGCGTGATTTGAATAGTTAGAAAGAAATCCAAAGCCCTGGGACAAGCCCTTTTGTGCTATACCACACCCCGGCCCATCTAAATCAAAAGATACAGTTAGGTTGTTAAGCTCCCGAATTTCTTTCACCTTTGTCCTTATCTAATATTAATCATTAATTATCTGTTTATGATAGGGGAGTAGTAAAATTTTCTTAGATAAACAGATTAATTGCCCTTCAAATTTATAAAATACCTTTTATTTTGAAATATAAGACTTTTCCAAACAAAATATGTCTTAATTTTGAAATAGCGAGAATATTCGATTAAAGTGTATAAAAATATGCATCGAACCCATTAAATACAACATTTATAAAGTAATAGTGTAATTTAATCAAGGTATATAAAAATATTCATCTATAATCATGACAAACCTAATAGGGAGAATCCTATATAAATCTAATTAAAAAACAAAAAATCAAATTCAGTACGCACTGGCACTTTCAACAAATTCCTAATCAAACCTAGAGGCCTAATAAGGGATTTTTTTTTTATGTTGTCAAAAGACCAAAATGCTTTTATTTAATTAAAAAAGGAAAGTTGAAGGTAGTTAGATCTACACCTAATTTTGGTTTTGGTTTTATATTTTATTTATAAAACAAACAAATATTTGTCTATATATGATATAAATTATTTTAAAAATTTATAATATTTATCTATATATAAAATTATATATATATATATATATATATATTACACGTCCTGATCAAAATATAACAAGTATATGGATTCTTTCGCTAGCCATCTAAATGCAGCATTATGTCTGGAATAACTTTTTTTTTTTGAAAATGAGTGCTTATTACGTAAGTCGAGATAAAATCCTTTTCACATACATACCTCGTATATCGTAAATAATAATTTATAAGTAATTATAAATAAAAAATAAACTATCTCAAACAAGCATTAAAAATATAATGGGTGGATTTATTCAGCACTTCTATATATTGTCCCACTAAAATATTTCCCACGTAAAATAAAACAAAAATAAAAAAAGGCACAATTTAAAAACAGCTTTTATTTAAACAATGAAAACTACTAAAAGGCACTTGCAGACAGACTCTTTCACAGATTTCGACAAAGTAGGAACTTTTTTAAATTAAAAAAAAAAAGATGAAAATAATTATATAGAAAGAAAAGAGAATGCATATTGAAAAGTGAATTTCCTCTATGGAAATGGGCAGTTCCAGAGAAGATCAAATCTTTTATGTGGCTGGTTGCACATGATCGGGCACATATAGGGCAGCTTCGCCATAGACGCAGACTATGCAACAACAACAAATGTCCGTTTGATTGTGAACAGGCCGAGGACTCGATGCACTTACTAAGGGAATGTGTTAATGCGCGGGAGAAGTGGATTTCTATTGTCAAACCTGCTTTATGGTCGTCTTTTTCTTCCTTGCAAGGAAGGGAGTGGATCTACTGGAATCTTAAGCATGGAGCAGGTAGAGACTTCACCAAGAAGGTTCCTTGGCCTATTTTGTTTGGGTATGTCTATTGGGATATTTGGGTGGCTCGCTGCAGGAGAATTTTTGATGAGGATGGAGATATGTCTTGGACTGATGCTTTTTCAAGTTTGTTTCGAGCTAGCTGGGACCATGACTTAACCTCTCATCTTCAGTTCTACACTCAACGTTATCCTTCTGATGGAGGAGGCAGAAGGCAACAAACAGGGTTCCTAGTTTGGAAGTGGATGGTTCAGTCTTGGAGTCGGGTCAGTTCGGTTGCGGAGGCATTATTCGAGATGAGGATGGAGGATGGGTTTGTGGGTACATTTCCAAGCTTACTTCAGTTCCTCCAACAATAGCAAAGATCGTTGGAATTATACAAGGACTTCAAGTTTGTTGGAGTAAAGGATTCAGGAAGATTCTGATCCTCACGGATTCTGTTGAGGCCGTTAATATGATTTCACGTGGTTGTGAGACATCTCACCCGTTTGTTGACGTGATATTAGATGCTAGGCTTTGGCTATGTAAAGATTGGCAAGTGCTAGTTAGCCATATTCCTAAGGAGGAGAATTCTTTAGCTGATCATTTAGCAAAATTATCCCATAGTTTGATAGAGAATTTTATGCTTCTTGATCAACCACCACCTTTTCTGATTGGAGTGGGTGGTTGATAAAGTAGGGAGTATAGGTTGTTTGTTTTTTGGGAGCTTTTTTGTATTGCTAGTTATTGTCTTAATTGAATTCCAATTTTCATTCAAAAAAAAAAAAAGTGAATTTCACCCTCGCTCCCCGATTTGGTCCTTGGTCGTCTGACCCCTCTTTTTTTTTTTGGTTGCCCATAACCACGAAGCCCGACTCCCTCTCACCCAGTTGCCCCCATCTCCTCTCTCCAATATGGTTTTCCCTCTAGTTGGCTTATAAATGAGTATAAAAATTGCTTGCATGTATGCGCAAATGTAAATCACACCATCATACAACTTATAAATAAATGGCCAATGATATATACTAAATAATTATTAATTATTAAGTTTTCAAAACACAACATTATAAAGGAATGTGAAAGATTGCAACCGAATGTCAGGGAGGGTTTAGATGGATGTGCATCCACTAATTTACCATGAAAATTTTGGTATTCAATCGTAATTCATTAATATTATTCATGTCTTAAATTGGTAAACTTTTTTTTCTATGCACATTAATTATAGATGTTTCATCGTCTTCCTTAACAATATTTATCCCAATGGGACCTTTCACCTCATCTAAACGGTTTTGACAACTAATTCAACATTAGATCAATAAAATCTGTTAAAAGAATTAACGCCATTAATAAAATGGTGACTTATCAAATGTTTCGGATTAACACCATTATTAAAGCCGTTACTACACGTTTACTAGTGATATAATAGATAGATGGATGTTACACCACTAATTAGTAGGCAAAAAGAAAAAATGTTACACCACTTAATATCAAATAATTAAAATTACATAGAGTAGAATCATCATAATTATCAACTCAAGTCAGGAACATGTTGTCATCCAAGCAAATTGGTAACTGTAATAATAATACTAATTTTCTTTATTTAGATGCTGTCGCAGCAATCTTAATTCTTCGGGCCGTACGTAACAACACAACACATATAACAGCAATATCACGCTGTTGTGAGTGATCCGAAAACAGCCTAACTGAATTTGGAAAAGAGGTGTCGTTTTCATTTTACGTTCGTTTCTCCTTCCCGCCAGCGCACTTTCCATTCTTCCTTCTTCCCTGAATAGGAGAGAGAGAGAGGGGATGGCGGCAGCTACGGACGGAACCGAATATTTCGACGCCGGATTCGACGCCGGACTGTCGCAGAGCGAGAGCTTCGCGAGGCCGTCGAACGCGGAGACGTTGGAGGAGGACGAGGAGGAGCTCCGGTGGGCGGCGATCTCCAGGCTACCGTCGCAGAGGCGGGACAATTTTGCCCTTGTCAGGCAAACGTCTAGTGATGCCGAGGACGAGAGCGGGACGGAGAAAATAATCGATGTGAGGAAACTCAATCGTGCTCATCGTGAACTTGTCGTCAAGCAGGCCTTAGCCACCAACGATCAAGACAATTACCGGCTTCTTTCCGGCATCAAAGAACGGCTTGACAGGTGTCCGTGTTTTTCAGTTTTCAAAGTTGTTCATCACGAATCATCATATCTTGTTAGAAAGCATAATCTATCTAAAAATGAATTCATATCCAATTCTTCTTTTAAAAATATATGGCCTAATGTTATTGAACTTGTGACTTGTGACTTCCTACGGAGAGGAGACTATTCATACCATTAAGCTACAAAATCATTTGTTCATATCCAGTTCTTCAATCAAATGGATCAGTCTTTCTTTGATTTTTGCTTTAACTGTTTTTGTGATCATCATTTTTTAGGGTTCAATTGGAAGTGCCCAAGATCGAGGTGAGGTACGAGAATTTGAACGTTGAGGCTGATGTTCAAATCGGTACAAGAGCTCTGCCAACTCTAATCAATAGCACACGGGACGTTCTTGAGGTCGGTTTTTTGAATTATTTCTTTCCGTTATTTTAATTCTTGATAATTAATTAACTCTGAATCCCTAATTAACTCCTTTAATTTCCGGATGATCCCAGAATATTCTAACCAAATTGAGGATATTTCGACCCAAAAGGCATTCACTAACCATCCTGAATGACGTCAGTGGCGTCATCAAACCTAAAAGGTTTTTTTTTTAACCCTTCAACACTTATTTGCTACTTGTGTCACGTGCCGTTAAAACTTCATGTGGGCTGTTTAAGTTAATTGGGTAAAAGTGATCACAAGTGAATGTTCTTTATGCGAGAAGTTCACGTCTTTCATGTGGGATGTTTAATTTCATTTTAATTTTTTTCCCGGGTAGAAGTCATGAGTTTGGTGTATCTTCAACACTTTGCAATTAGAACACGTCATTAATTATATATTTTGCAGGATGACTTTGCTATTGGGCCCACCAGGATCGGGGAAAACTTCCCTGCTTTTAGCTCTAGCGGGCAAGCTTGATGCCAACCTCAAGGTAACGTATTTTCGTTCCCTAACATGCATATCCCTTTTTATTTGTTAAAAAATATCTTTCTATCAATAAAGACAGACACTTTTAAGGAAACAAGTTAAGATAAAATTTAAGATCCTTACATCTTTGATAAACTTATTCTCCAGTTTTGTTTTTACAATATTCATTTTTTCCTCGGCAGAGAAGCGGCAGTATAACGTATAATGGACACGATCTGGATGAGTTCTGTGTTCAAAGGACTTCTGCATACATTAGCCAAACAGATAACCACATAGCAGAACTGACAGTAAGAGAAACTTTCGATTTTGCTGCTAGATGTCAAGGTGCAAGTGAAAGTTTTGCAGGTACATTGACTTCATTAAGCTAAGTACTGAAAATTTACGTAACCATAAAAACTTGCACAGCTATATATATATTAAGAGATTTGTTTTCTCTTCTCCCTCTGAATCATTTTCTTTCAGGATACACAAAGGAACTGAGCCGCCTCGAGAAGGAAAGGAACATACGACCAAGTCCACAAATTGACGCCTTTATGAAGGTATCAACAATATTCACAATAACATTCTAACTAACTAATGAAACTATGGTTAACTAACTGAGTGAGAACAAAATTATCCGTTTTTGTCTCTTGTACTTGAATATGGTGGGATATCTCCTAAAATCTAGCATTTGAAATTCTTATTACCCACTACGTACAGGCCTCAGCCATTGGAGGTAAAAAGCATAGTGTGGCCACAGACTATGTTTTGAAAGTACTTGGTCTTGATGTATGTTCTGAGACGATAGTTGGGAACGATATGCTTAGGGGAGTATCAGGCGGCCAAAGAAAAAGAGTTACAACAGGTTTGTCTCTTCCCTTTACGGTAGCTAGCTAGCTATAATGCATGGCTTTGTACTCCCTCCGGTTCTTAATATACATATAAGATATATTTACTTAATTTGATTAGATTAATGAAGTTGTTTAAGTTAGCTAACATAACATATATTTTCTAAACACCCTAGTTATCTTCCTTAATTCCCTCTCCTCTTCTTTGATTATTATTGTTGAAGAAGCATCAATAGGAATAAATTAGAAAAATAATGATAAATATAAAAATTATATCTTATATTCAGGACCAATATCAACTCCCAAATATATTTATATTAGGGATGGGATGGGAGTGCTAAACATTTGAGGACTAAGATTTCACTGATTTTCGCTTTTTTTTTCCAGGAGAAATGATTATTGGACCAAGAAAAACTCTATTTATGGATGAAATATCGACTGGACTAGATAGCTCTACTACATACCAGATAGTTAAATGCATAAAAAATTTTGTTCATCTGATGGAAGCTACCGTACTCATGGCTCTCCTTCAGCCTGCACCTGAGACATTTGAGTTGTTTGATGATCTGGTTCTTCTGTCCGAAGGGCATGTGGTATATCATGGTCCAAGAGATAAAGTACTTGAGTTTTTTGAGTCATTAGGTTTCAGACTTCCACCTCGTAAGGGGGTTGCAGATTTTCTTCAGGAGGTCACTATCTTCTAAACTTAATTTTGCTTTGAGTTAAGGTGCAAATTGACTTCAGATGTTTTTACTAAGCAGCTTACATCGAAAGTTTTTTTTTTTTGTATAAGGTTGTCTTGAAAGCGTTAAAATAGAACAATATTACTCATTAAAAATGTTTGACGGTTAATATTAGTTTTATAACGGGATGAGATAATATTGTTATATTTTAAAACTTGGGATGACATTAAATACAAAAAAAAATTCTTGAACAACATTGTTCTAAAAAAAACCTTCAGGATAAATTTACGCCTTAATCCTATTGCTTTTTGTGGTCTACTGCTTCCTGAATGTTTGCTTTTTTTTTTTTTTTTTTATGGTTTAACTTTATGTGCAGGTGACATCCAAGAAGGATCAAGCTCAATACTGGGCTGATTCCTCAAAACCATACAGGTTCATTTCAGTCCCTGAGATGGCAGATGCCTTTAGAAAATCTGAATTTGGAACGTTTATAGATTCCACGCTTTCTGTTCCATATGACAAATCAAGTAGCCATCCTTCAGCTTTGGCCAGAACTAAATTTGCTGCCTCAAAGTGGGACCTCTCTAAGGCTTGCCTTGCACGAGAAGTGCTCTTGATCAAAAGGCATAGATTCCTTTATATATTTAGAACTTGCCAGGTATGCTTCATTAAATTGCGATGCTTTAAAAACTTCCCTTAAATTTGCTTTAATTTATGGATCCATGTCATTATGTGACTGTTCATTTACTACTATTTATTATGCTTACGAGGTTGGAATAATTTCGGGAAAAAAAAAAACGGATATTCCGTATAAATGGTAGAGATTTTGTAAATAAAAAAAAGGACCTCAAAAACTATTGCAGATTTTTATTCAGACTAGCACTTTGTTTTGACTCTTTTTACATAAAGATAGTTTTTAATTTAAACTCTTGCATCATAAAATTACTTGTTCAAGCTCGAACCAAACATAAAATTACAATTCTTGTGACAGTGATTAAACAAAAATATAACATTTGTTTTGACGTTGTTGTTAGGTTATTTTTGTGGGATTTGTGACATGCACCATATTCATCCGAACAAGATTACATCCAACGGATGAGTATAATGGAAACCTTTATCTGTCGGCTCTGTTTTTCGGGCTAGTTCACATGATGTTTAACGGATTTTCGGAGCTACCTCTCATGATATCTCGGCTTCCAGTTTTTTATAAGCAAAGAGATAATTTTTTCTACACTGCATTGGCTTGGTCCTCTTCCAGTTGGCTTCTTCGTGTGCCTTATTCCGTTATTGAAGCATTAGCATGGACTGTAGTTGTATATTATAGCGTTGGATTTGCTCCTGCTCCTGGAAGGTACCCTAAATATTAGTTTACTCTCTCTAATCTTTAATATAAGACATACTTACCTAATTTGATTGATTAAAAAGTTAGTTAACTTAGTTAATATTACATGTATTTTCTAAAACACTTCAATTATCATCCTCAATTCCCTCATTTTCTCTCATCTTAGATTATTATTGAGGGGGCATCAACAGGGATAAATTAAAAAAAATGATAAATATAAAAAATATGTCTTATATTCAAAATCAAAATTAACTTTCCAAATATAACTTATATTAAGGACTAAAAAGGAGTATTACTTATTCTTTCTTTTCCGCTTCTGGCCCCATATATATAAGCTTACTCATATTGCCCAATATTCTGTTATATTTCAGGTTTTTTCGCTACATGTTTTTACTTTTTACAATGCACCAAATGGCATTAGGTCTCTTTCGTATGATGGCTTCTATTGCTCGCGATATGGTTCTTGCCAACACGTTTGGTTCAGCTGCTATCCTGATTATATTCTTGCTGGGAGGATTCATTGTTCCCAAAGGTACCCTTTAATTTGCTCAACCCTAAAGTTTTATGAAACTGCTGTTGCCGATCTGATTATGCAACATGTAAATAAGGAGTTGGGGGTAGTTAAGTCATTTCATTATAGTTTCCGTTACAGTTTCTGTTATTCCCTTTACCCTTATCTCTTCTGTTATTTTCTCTATCTTTCACCTTTCTTTCTATAATTAATCTACCTGCTATGATCTGATCAATATTTTCTTTAATTTTCAGGAATGATCAAGCCATGGTGGATTTGGGGCTACTGGGTGTCACCACTTACCTATGGACAACGCGCCATCTCAGTTAATGAATTTACTGCCACAAGGTGGATGCAGGTATTGAAACCTAATTTAACTTTTGTATGTTTTTTGTGTTTTTTAATACTAAGTTTCGTTGTTAATTAAAATATACTAATTCTGTAATCTGTTTATAGAAATCATTAGCTGGGAACAACTCGATTGGTTTTAATGTACTTCAGTCACAGAGTTTGCCAACCCAAGACTACTGGTATTGGATTAGTATTGGAATTTTAATCGCCTATGCAATTTTTTTCAACAACATGGTCACTGTGGCGTTGGCCTATTTGAGTCGTACGTATACATTTTTTTTTATTTGTGAGCATTTTCTTTCTACATATATTATTCGTTCCCTTGACTTTCACTATCCTTTGAGATCTGTTCTATATTCTTTCACAACTTATCTTCAATTCCCTGTCTCTCCTCTTAATTTTTTTTATGATTTCACACTTCAGCACTCAGAAAAACACGGATGGTTTTTCCTGATGACTTAGAAAAGAATTCTACTACTGGAGATCATGGTAATGGCGCAGTTAATAATAATCAAGGAAAGGAAATGAATTCTATGTCTCCAGGAAAAGGAAATAAAGCAAAGGGAATGATTCTTCCATTTCAACCATTGACTATGACATTCCACAACATCAATTATTTTGTTGACATGCCAGCGGTGGGTTCCTCACTTTTCTGGATTCCATTACCAATATGCAAAACAATCACCAAATATACCACTCTGCAGCCTTATCCCTACACCTCCAAGTTACATGATAGCAACCTTACCGCTATGTTAAAAATCACCCTTATTAATAGTTTTTTTAAAACTCTTGTTAAATTTCTCACTTTGCAACCTTACTCCTATAATTGGAAAGGTTGTTTTAATTTCGAGATTTGAACTCGTGACCTTCAAGCCACATGACAACAACTTTACCATTGTGCCAAAACTCATTCTTATTAATAATTTTCTTAAAATTTACTCTCATTAAATTTCTCTATCTGTATCCTTACAAGTCATTCTCACATATCTCTCATTTCTTTCTCTTTTTCCAACGAGAATTAAATAAGAGTAATACTGAAAACGATTATTAGTAGCCTCAAGTGGATTTATAATAAAGACTAGAGTGGTATATTTTCCCCTTGAACTTCTTAATTACTAACTTGTTAATTAACTTGTTTTATTACCAGGAGCTACGGAAGCAAGGAATACCAGAAACAAGGTTGCAGCTCTTGTCAAATGTGAGCGGAGTATTCTCACCAGGAGTTCTTACTGCATTAGTAGGGGCAAGTGGAGCTGGAAAGACCACTTTAATGGATGTTCTCGCCGGCAGAAAAACTGGAGGATACATAGAAGGCGACATCAGAATATCTGGTCACCCTAAAGTGCAACAAACGTTTGCCAGAATCTCAGGTTACGTTGAACAAAATGATATACACTCTCCTCAAGTTACTGTTCAAGAGTCCCTCTGGTTTTCCGCATCTCTTCGTCTTCCCAAGGAAGTCAGCCAAGAATCAAAACGTGTAAGCTTCAATTCATTAGACAGTTTTTAGGGAATTATTTTTCGTAGTATTTTTATTGTTGAAATGTGTTGTGTCCCTGTGTAGGAATTTGTTGAAGAAGTAATGAGACTAGTTGAGCTAGATACTCTAAGACATGCTTTGGTTGGCTTGCCAGGTAGTTCTGGCTTATCAACGGAGCAGAGAAAGCGATTAACAATTGCCGTAGAGCTTGTTGCGAACCCGTCCATTATTTTCATGGACGAACCTACATCGGGACTTGATGCACGTGCGGCAGCCATCGTAATGCGAACTGTTCGCAATACAGTTAATACCGGTAGAACGGTTGTTTGCACCATACATCAACCCAGTATTGACATATTTGAAGCATTTGACGAAGTTAGATCAATTACCATAATTAACTTTCAATTGAAGCTCTGGTTTGGCTTGAAGAGCTAGTCTAATTAATTAAACTATGTTTTCCTTTTTAGTTACTTCTAATGAAACGCGGGGGTCGAGTGATATATGGAGGAAAACTTGGTCAGCAGTCACAGATAATGATAGACTATTTCCAGGTACATTATTTTTTCTGCAAACTCTATATTCTGAATCTACAAGAATTCATGAGATATAGACTTACATTATTTCTATTTTCTGCGTGCAGAGTATCAATGGAGTACCACCTATTCCAAGTGGCTACAATCCAGCTACATGGGTGCTTGAGGTAACTACACCTGCAGCTGAAGAGAGACTTGGCGTAGATTTTGCTGATATTTACAGGAACTCTGAACAGTACAGGTGATTGTGATTTCTCCGTGGTGCTACTTGACAAGTCTCTCTCTTTTATTCCTATTTATTATTTAAAAAGCTCGTCGTTTTAGGTCTAATGAGTAAAATTTTTTCTCATGAATTGTTTTGATCTACCGCAGGACGGTGGAACAATCTATTAAGGAATTCTCACATCCTCGTCCTGGTTCAGAACCCCTGAAGTTTGAGTCCATGTATTCACAAAACCTGATGACACAGCTTATGTTGAACTTACGGAAGCAAAATCTTGTGTACTGGAGAAGTCCACAGTATAACGCCGTGAGGCTATTCTTCACCACAATCAGTGCCTTAATATTTGGTTCCGTCTTTTGGGATGTTGGTTCTAGAAGGTCAACAACTCAAGATTTAATGGTTGCCATGGGAGCTCTTTATGCGGCGTGCTTGTTTCTTGGAGTGAATAATGCTTCTTCCGTACAGCCAATTGTGTCAATAGAAAGGACTGTCTTTTATAGAGAGAAAGCTGCTGGAATGTACTCTCCCATCGCATATGCCGCTGCCCAGGTAGTTTTTTTTTGGAGCTAACAAGATATATTTATTAAATTTGATTAGATTAAAGAAGTTAATTAAGTTAGTTAATATGACATGTTTTTTTTTAAAATATCATAATCATCTTCTTAATTCTCCAATTTTCTTTCTTTCTTGATTATGGTTAAGGGAGTATAAATAGGGAAAAATTAAAAAAAGATTTACAAATATGATGAATATATGTTGTATTTATGATCCAAGAGAGTATTCTATTATGTCCAAGTCTAAACTATATATACTTAATTACAGGGTCTTGTGGAGATCCCATACATTTTGGCACAGACAATTCTATATGGCCTTATCACATATTTCATGATCGGTTTCGAAATAACTGCTGGTAAGATTTCAGCTTCTATATTTAAAAAACTCTATTGGTTAATGGCTATTATTTGAAGTTAATTTACCTATTATATATATAAATAATGCAGGAAAATTCTTCCTCTATCTTGTATTTATGTTCTTGACTTTCACCTACTTCACCTTCTACGGCATGATGGCTGTTGGTTTGACTCCATCCCAGCACTTGTCAGCTGTTATTTCTTCCGCATTTTACTCTCTATGGAATCTTCTCTCAGGTTTTCTCATTCCAAAATCGGTGAGTACTATGCTATATATACATACATCTGGCTAAACATCTTTATTTTTAGTTGGAGAAATACTGGTTTCTTTCTAATCCATAGGCCAAAAACTTTATTTGTAAAATTGGATAAGAGAGAACAAGTGGCTCCCATGTCTCTAAAGATATTGTCAAAATTGTTCCGTTTCTAAAAATTGTCTCTGTTTTTTTTCACCCTTCAAAACTTAATCATGTTAGGTAGTTGTGACGAAAAATTGCACCTTGGCTCTTATTTATTTATTGTGCTGATTCTATAACACAAATGGCTTGGACGTTACAGAGTATTCCTGGGTGGTGGATATGGTTCTATTACATATGCCCAGTTGCATGGACGCTACGTGGTATTATCACATCTCAGTTTGGCGATGAAGAAGCCATAATAGTGGGACCTGGATTCGAGGGAACTGTAAAACAGTTCTTAGCCTCAAGCCTTGGATATGATCTTGAGATCAATGGAGTTTCTTCAGTGTTGGTGTCTGCTTTAGTGCTTATTGGCTTCGTTCTTCTCTTCTTTGGGTCCTTTGCTGTATCCATCAAATGGTTGAATTTCCAGAGAAGATGATTACATAGCACAGTTCCAAAGGTGGTAATTAATATATGCATAATTCCTGAGGGAAGGAAGCAATATTGTGTGATAAACCAGTTTCATATTAAGATGGACATGGATTATGAACAGTTTTATGGGACAGGTGTGATTTTGGGCTTGGGGCAGGGCAAAAGTAAAGGTATATATTTGTATAGACAAAGAAAAGGCTAACGAAAGGTTTGTAACGGGAAAAAAATAGGCTAACGAAAGGTGTGCATTCTGCGGCTTCTTTTACTCCTGCAACCGTGTACTAGTTTTTGTATAATATCTTTTCCAATAATTTGTATTGTAATTACTCTTGATCAAAACAATCTTATTATATATAATTAATAGGGATACTTTAAAAAAATTATAAGTTCGGAAGAAAAAGTAGATCTGAGGTCTTAGGTTTAGAATCAAAGTAACTTCTTCTTTAGTTCCTATATTTAAAACATGGTAGTAACTCCAGTGTCCTAAAATATTTTTTTTGGTACATCTAGTTCTATAAACTATTTTTTTTGTGTATCTAACATCTTAAAATATTTTTTAAATGTATTTAACACCTTAAATTTTCTAAATTGTTGAGTACAAAATTACACACAAAAAATTACATTAAGGTGATGGATGTACTTAAAAAAATACTTCAGAGTGTTCACATCAAACCCTTATTTCTTGTTCATGGACACTTTGTCTATAAACAATTCTGTTCAGAAATTAAACCATCTCTTTTCTCTAGGTTATCACCTCAAGAATTGTTAGTGCTCATGGTAGCTCTTTATGCTTCTTCATTGTCTCTTGGTATTAGTAATTCTGAAGCAAAGCAACATGTAATATTTGGTCTCTGACTGACAGTGTCTTGTGGAGTAGTCCCATATTTTGCTGATCAGAAAATATTATTTATCTTAATCACATATTTTATCGTTAGTTAGAGAATCTTCACTTTTAAAAGTTATAGTTAAAATTATTTTATTTTATTTTTCAAATTAAAAAATTCTAAAGCCATCCAATTTTAGCTCAAACAACTCAAAAGCAAGAATGCCAAATTTTTTCATATACAAGTATGCATGTTGGTTCAATGATAATTTATTTATAAATTCAATGTGACAAGGGATTTGTTTAGTTCTTTTTCTTTGGTAAATTAAGTACATGAAAAATTATCCACACAGGAAATTAAAACAAAAAAGCCGAAGAGCATACAAGTGTTATTTTTTGAAGCCCAAAGGTCAAGAGTGAAACCTTATTACATAAAGAAAGCACTACACAGAACCTTTTTTCATTTCCTATAATATAATTAACCTCTTTTTTTCTAATTTGTGATGGAGCTCAACATCTGAGTCCGAGAATGTAGCAATTTGAAGTATAAAGGGGCATCCAAAGTCTCCATTTCCAAATGAAAAGAGGTTCATAGTATCTCTGAGATTCATAAAACGGCGACGTCTTGGTTTTTGTTAGTTTTCCAAAGCAGCCAAGAAGTGAATCAAGTCACCGATCAAGTCAAGTGGCCATGGCATCCTTAGTTGGTTGAAATCTAACATTCTCCCCGGGAATTTGATCTGCACTCAATTCAAACAATCAAATAAATTGTTATTATGGTAATAAAAAAAACCCCAAAATAATTTAATTAATTATACAATAGAATATTTGATGCATTTTATACACAAAAGCTTCAGAGTTGAGAAAGGCACTCACTGGATAATGGAGCTTTATGAACAAAAAAGCATGCAGCAATGACAATGTAACACAGGAAAAGCACTACTCCTTTCATATAATGTGAAGTTCCATCCTAAGTGTAACACAACAAAATCAAACTGGTCAATTAAAATGTTTTATATGAACAGATAATATCATTAATAATGGTGAGTATCCATGTATAAGGAATTGTGAGTAACCAAATTACCTGCAAAGTGAAAGCTGTGACTAATATTGTCAAAGCAAGACACGCAGTTTCTAGGAGATTAAAATCTAGGTCCATTTTTACACCCATTATCCATGCAACAATCACACTCAATGGAACCTGAGACATTGATAATTACATAATAAGAATTTAATTACAAACAAAAATTACATTAATTAATGATATCATGATAATCATCATATATATAATCTTAATTAGGTTCTTAGCAGTGTTACCACAAACATAGAAATTTGAGTTGCAGATCCCATAGCAACACCTAGAGATAAATCCTGCAAAATAATCATCAGGTTATATGTAAAGATACATTTTATTAACAGCCTAGAAATAAACTCTCTAGTTTATGAATATGATCATGAAAATGAAAAAAAAAAAAAAAAAAAAATCATACCAGCTTGTTCTTAAAAGCAAATATGATTGAACCAGCATGTTCTGCAGCATTCCCCACAATTGGGAGCAAAATTATGCTAATGAAGCTCACAGAAATACCCCAAGATTCTGAAGCAGCCTAGTTATAACAACATTAAAAGTGCGATTACTTTCAAATAAAACAAGAATGAAGCCAATCAAATCAAATTATATATAATTCTAATGTACTTGTGTGTGTGTGTGTGTGTACCTCAATAGTTCCCACAACATATTCAGAAAGCAAAGATATGAGGAGTGTCATGCCCACCAACCAAGTAAATGCTACCCAAAATCCCATCAAAGCCTTCTCTTCTTCACCATCTTCCTGCTCATAAATGTTCCACCAGAATAAGTGATTTTTCATCTTGCAGGACAAAAACAGAGTTGTGTTCTAAAGTTTTTAAAGGATCTCCAAATGGAAAACACTTGTGGGGTAGATACTAATTCATGATGATTACCTCTTGTGAATCAAATATCTGCCTGTGAGTTTTCAATTGGAAGAAGATATAAGCAACATAAGCAAGAAGCATAACAATACTACTTGCTCTTGACAATTGAAGAGTACTAGTGGCTACAGGGTAATGGTCCCCTGTTAGGGCATACTTAAAGATCAATGGCAGCAAATGGCAGAGCAACCCCAGAAGCAAAAGTAGCGAATTTACATCTGCCTGTTTCTGTTGACCAAATCAAACAAACATGATTGAAGAAATATATCAGAACATTGAGTTCTTATTGATGAAGTGAAATGAAATATTGATGAAGAACAAGAGAAAAGAAGGCGTATACTCTGTCATATCTCTGTTCTTTCTTGAGGTTGGCAAGGCCTCCACAGAGAAGTGAAGAGCCAAGAACTAAGAGGAGATTTGAGAGAATGGAACCCAAAAGAGAGAGCTTGACCACATTGATTTTGTTCTTGTGAAGTGCCAATAGTGCTATTATCATCTCAGTTGCATTCCCACATGTTGCATTCAGAAGTCCCCCAACTGTTTCACATTATATGTTTAAAAAAAAGGTTGTCACTTTTGCATTATACATCTATTTCTATATACAATAATAAATTATTTACCTAATAATTAGTTATCATATATCAATATAATAATATATAGTAAATAAAAGTATATATCCAAGAGACATATGGTGGAAATGAGATGAAAATGGTTAATAATAATTTATGTACCTGTTGGGCCAGTGTAATATGCGATTTGTCTTGAATTTCCAAAGAAAGCAAGTCATGAAAAAAAGGTTAAAAAAAAGTATTAGGAAAATAATTGATTCATCAAATTTGAGCATGAAAGTTAGGTTCATAGGAGAACTTACTCAGTGAGGAAGCTAACACGTTCAGCTAAAGGAGCCAGCCCAAGTAAGCTCAAAGCAAATATCCACGCCTACATTAAATTTTCACATCCAAGTCATCAAAACGATTCATTGTTGATTTTTTTCCCCATGTAACTAAAAGGGTGCATTAGATTGGGAAAATCAATAATGAAAAGACCCCGAGGACTTAAATTTGAATACCGATAATTTCTATGTACGAAGTCCTGTGAAGTATTGGTGTTTTTTTTTTTTTTATAAAAATATAATAGGTCTTTTGACCAATAAGATTATTAAAGAGAGATTTTTCACCTATTTTTTCTAATATATTTTAATTTAGCATGTGTAATGTGATTTATATTTGAATAAGTTTTTACGAGAAAGAAATTGTTTAAATAATATATTGAAAAGCCAATTTTAAAAAGTTCAATTTATCAGAAAGAAATATCAAAAGCCAAAACGTTTGCTTTAACTTCGTCTTCATTTTTTTTTTTTTTCCAATAAATCATTTACCTCGGAAGCCATCCTACTGCAATTGTAAAAATTCTAGGGGTTGTAGGTATGTAGTGTTTAGGGTTAAGGTGTAAATTTATTAATGAAGTTTTGTTCGAGAAGCGTCTGACACAAATATCTTTTAGAAGGAGTGAAAATACCAATGAACAATTAAAAAGGGGTATCCACCACAAAAACCGTTAAATTCGTACTAACGCCGTTAGGGGTTTTCTTCTCTTATAATTTAACGCCGTTAGTACGAATTAACGGTTTTTGTGGTGGATGCCTTTTTTTAATTGTTTATTGGTATTTTTGCCCTTTCTAAAAGATATTTATACCAAACATTCCTCAGACAAAACTTCATTGATAAATTTGCATCTCAACCCTAAAATTGAACTACAATTTAATCAACACGGGTGAAGTTAAGTAATTAGAAAGTGACTAATGAAGAAAGCTTACTCGACCAAAGTGATAGGTATCAGCGGCAACAGCGAGGGGGATGGCGGGAAAAAGCACAACAAGCTTAGTGCCGAAGATGACCTCTTGCAAGTTGCCCATAATTTTCCTCAACAATTGACCCCTCACCGCAAAATTACTATTATCTCCCTCTGTTATCTCTGGCTTCATCATCATGTTCTTATTCTTCCCACTTCCCTCTCCTTCCTTCTCAATATCATCCTCCATCTCTCTCTCTCTCTCTCTTCTTTCTGTTGAGTTAGAGATATTAATTGTAGAAGAGAGAATGAGCTTATATTTGTATATATATATATCAGACACTGCTATGTGAGGAATGAAGCTGGTTGTTGAGTTGTCGCGTATAGGTTGAATTGAACTTTGAATGCTTTCTGGGTTTGATATTTGGGGAGAGGTACTTTAAATTTGGGTTTGAAGTTTCCGAGAACTTTCGTAGCATTTGCTTGCATGAGCCACGTACCCCTCTTCCCTCCCTATCCTCTCTTCATACCTACTCCTCCGTCCTCTGCACAACCGCCTCTCTCTCTCTCTCTCTCTCTACTTTTTGTTTCTTTCACTCACTCATGCACCTCCAATATATAAATGTGTGTGTGTGTATTATCAAGACATATATATATATATATATATATATATATATATATATAAATTTGCATAATAATTAATTTAAGGGTGTATGTGTGAATAGTAAAGGTTGATTCCTATCTCTTAAGCAAATGGTTGGAGGTTAAAATTTGGACTTAGTTATATAATATTAACCTAATTGGGAGGATAGTTTTGCCTTTTACTCCAAATGTGTAGGGATAAGAGAGATTAGTAACTTAGCATACACAAACACACACTTGCACGGGTTTAAACTTGTGACCTCTCCTCAAAGGTAGATGTCATGTGAGTCAAGATTCTTCGACAATCTAACTATCATGTCAAAACTTAAAAAAAGAAATGTGATTGAGGACTTATTAATTGTATCTGAAAGTAAAATATTTTGTAACTTTATTCATATTTAAAAATATAGTGAAACATTATATTAGATTTCAAGTTTTATCCTAATAAATTATATAGAGATGATATTTGAAAGGGTTTATTAATGATTGGCCAAGTGATAATTACATTGTAGATTAATGATTTGTTTATTAAAATGCGCCTTATATTTAAGACAGGAAGATTTCTCTTTATGCCTCGTAGAAAAATAATCTGCTCAATAAAAGACCAAATACAATGGATGGTGAGTGAAAGCCGAGTTAGGGTGATACACACACACACTGGCCTTGTAAATAATACTACCAGATGAATTAACGAACTGTGTCATTGATTATGGCATTTTTTTTTCTTGTACAATAATTGATTGATGATACTAGTATATATCAAGGAAATTGTAGGGTATTAAATAATATATATAATGGATTTGATGACCAAAACATATATTAGTACAATGGATAAAATGTTGCCACGAAAATGCATGAGTATTATACGTGCCCCGCTTGTGTGAGACTCTGACCGTACGTTGGGAATTTATAATAGTTTCATGATCTAAAAAAGAGAAGCGGAGAGTTTGCAGGTCTGTGTTTTTATCGTTAACTCCAAATTTATAAGTTCTAAATGTACTCTCAGCTAATAATAATAACCGGAGAAATTGAAAATTTTGGCCTCAGCTTGTCAAAATAGAAATTAAATCGAAAATTATTTTTCTAGTAAAATCTGACATTAGATTCGGTGAGTGTTTGAGAAATCACAAAACCGTAGTTTTAAAAGTTATTTTTTATAAGTTAAGACAAAACTCTTTTCATATACCTACTTTATAGATTGTAAAAGTTATTTTCCAAAAATTAATCGAGACGCGCAACCAGTATCAACAACAATATCCATATATATATAGTGCCAATAATTAACAAGTCATGCATCATATATCCATAATGGGGCCTATATAGTTTAATTTAGCTTGGGATTTTTTTTTTTTTCACCAACATTTAGCTTGAGATTATTCTTGCACGAAATTAACATGGATGAGAAGAAAGATACAAATTTATTAAAGGGTAAAATATAATTTTTGGATTGATGGATTAAGAAGAAAATTCACGAGAGAGTATAAATAGTAAAACCAAGGCATAGAATGAAGACCCTTGTTCACATATATTTATGATATATTTTTATCAACTATATATTAGATGGTACCATACTGTAGGCATGCATATGTATAAATACGTTGAGAAACTCAACAAATACATGTGATAGAGAAACAAAATGGAAAACCTTAATTAAAAGAGAGCAAGTTGCTTCCGTGCAAGGCAATGACAAATGTAAGAGCACTAATTGGAGATAATGAACCAGAAGAGATCATATCCATATGGCCTATAACAAGAGTGAGAAGTAAATTTCTGGGAATTTTCGAGAGTGATCGTCGTTTTCCCCTCTCAGCTGCGTTCAATGCTATTCAAGTTTTGCTGCTTCTCCAAGACAATGATCAAAACGTCGCACGAAATTTCCAACCACACTGTCGTATTTACCGTTCCCTCAACCTTACTTCATTTGTACTGGCCCTTCTTCCCTGTTTTGTTTTTGACCGTGCAGCTTCATTCTCACCCGCAAATATAGTCTCTCTAAATTAAATGAATATCAATATTATATGTCATTAATTAATTAATGTACTATAAGATATAATAATATCTGGATGCCTGAGAAGATTCTGTCTCCCATGTTGCTAGAGTCAGGAATACAGGTCGGCCCTTCACAGACTCGGGTCTAAATGGGTTTGAATTCATTTTAATTAAAAAAATATATTTTTCAAAATTTACAATTTATTTATTATTTTATCTTAAATTGAGATATATTATTTTTAAAACTCATAAATTTTTAGTTAAAATAATAATCTAAAGTCCAAATTAGCCTCTTTTTTAAAGTTTAAATGGATAAACCATTGAAGAACATAAAATAAATCAAACCATTTAATAAGTGTTTACCTGTTATTAATATTTTATTAGGTACTTAAGTGTCTCTCATATTGATAATTTGATATAATGATATTATATATATTAATTTATTTTTAAAAAATATTAAACGGGCCTAAAAGAGCCGGCTTTACAGGGCTGCAGGGTCGGCCCTCCAGGATTTGCGGCTCTACAGGGTCAGCCTTTTTAAGCTCGCTTCCTATTTTAACCTATAAATCATAAACCTGACCCTTAAAGAGCTCGAGTCTAAACGAGTCAGTCCGACTAACTTGACTCGAATTCCCGGCCCTACATGTTTCACCGAACAACAATCTTCCTCACCTCTAATATACATCAATACAATCCAAGAATAACCGCACCGATTATTTACATTTTTCTTATTTTAATATTATAACAATATTTCACGTGTCACTCAAAAAGAACTTTCACAAATTAAAATTGATCGTGCCATGTCGGATGGTTTTAAAATA
Source organism: Inga laurina (assembly GCA_963855925.1). Lineage (NCBI taxonomy): Eukaryota > Viridiplantae > Streptophyta > Magnoliopsida > Fabales > Fabaceae > Inga > Inga laurina. Next base: position 14,037,448 of record OY979704.1, on the reverse strand, counting down.
ACTGTATTGCATGGTCTTTTGGGCCCCTTGTTCTGTAGTAGGCATCTGTTTTGTTACTGAAAGCAAGGATCTTTTTGGGCGGAAAACTTGTTTTGAATAATCTTGGGCCAAATGCATTTTTAGATTCAAAGGGAATTTACATAGGCAAAGATATTCTGGGCCCAAAAGGTTTTGATGAAGGGATAAATTTCGTGTTTGATTTATCAATAAATGGAGTTGATTTTAATTAAAAGGGTCAGTCTCTCACAATATGGAAACTGAGAATAAAGATTCAAATTTTTATTGAGATAAGTGTTTATATTCAATGTCTGACTGTATTTCAAACATGCTTGCATTCAATAAGAAGATAATAGTGCCTGTATGGATTGGATTAACAATATTACCTCTAATATAAGAGGATGTTGGTGTTTGTCTGGATTAGATTAATGATAGAAAATTGATTTTACGCTATATAAGAGATAAACATGTGATAAGAGTTTTGTCTTATAAAACATAGAAACATGTCTTTTTAAGCTTATCCAAGCAGTTTCTTAGTTTTCGGTGCAAGAAAAGGTAATTAAAAAATTTGTAACCCTCACCTATCAAATTTTTTTAATTCTAACTCATTTAAATTTTTCCTTATATTCTTTCATACCAAAAACCTAGAGGTTATTTTTATACTTGACAAAAAAGAAAGAGGTTATTTTTATGGTCGACTCTATTTTTATGGCTCTTTTTAATTATTCCACATTTTTAGCCCTCTTTTCTAATGTTTGTTTTCGGCCATCTCAACATGACGTTTTGAATCATAAATGACGGGAAGCTTGTTTCCCGTAATAATACCATCCTGGCATAGCGTTTTCATTAATGCACTTTTAGTTTTAGGTCTGATCATACATTGTCATTGAAGATCTTTATGGTTGCTTAAAAAAAAAAGTGCAACATTATCGTGGAGAGCGTATATCCTGTGTGAGATAGAAAAACGTAAATGGGTTCAGTTTACTTTATTAAAAAAATAATAACATAAATCATGTCCTTTTTTATTATTTCTTTTTAATTATATCATTCATATAATTTTCAGTGTGTCAAACTAATCTTTTAATGAAAATCCATCTAAATATAAATCACATTAAATCAACTAATTTTTATCCTAACTTAAATTTTCAAATGTCAAATAAAAAAAATCACTTTTCCCATAAACATCACGTTTTTTTTAACAAGAGGTTTCTAGGAGTGTGTTTAGATTAGTTTTTTAAGAATAGATTATGAGGAGAATATATTTTGGAGAATAGATTATGGGAAATTATGGAGAGAGTGTGTGTAACGTGGAATCCACGAATAAAAAAAGAACTAATGAAAGTGAAAGGGAGTGTGATGTGGGACTCACAAACAGAAAAAAAAAAACTAATGAGAATGAGAGAGTAGGGCCCATAAAGTGCAGAAAGCAAAAAAAACAAAATTATACCCAAATCATGGTTTTTGAGTCCAAAATCATGATTTGAGCTCAAAATAGATTATTTGAAAACGTTTAGATGTTTTTTATGAAAACCTCTAAACTATGATTTCAACCATGATTTACGTAACCTGAGATAAAACTCTTTTTACATACTTACCTTAAATCATAAAAACTATTAAAAAAAACTAATCTAAACATGCATAAGCCTTGTATGTTTGTTTTTCTCAAAGTTACAAGATCAACTAACTCATTCGTAGGACAAGGAAAACCGCGCGAACCAAGCACTCAAGCGGAAAAGCGGAAAAGAACGGGGGGAAGCTGAGCGCATCAAACCCTAGAAAATGGCGGAGAAATTGGCCCCTGAAAAGCCTCACAGTTTCGTCCACAACGGTATTCTTCATGCTTCAATTTCTCGATTTCTCGTGTGTTTTTCATTATGACCACGGAATGACGCCGTCTGCGGTTCCATCGGTTTGTTTGATTCAGGCAACAAGGTGTTTGAGTGGGATCAAACCCTGGATGAGGTGAATATATACATAAACTTGCCTCCTAATGTCAGTAAGAAGCAATTCTATTGCAAAATTCAGTCGAAGCACGTCGAAGTTGGCATCAAAGGCAATCCTCCATATCTCAATGTAAACCATTCCCATTTCATATTTCTTTGCGGTTTATAAGTTTTTGGTCTGATTATACTTTCGATTTTCTCCTTTTTCACACTGTATTTTCGCATTATTTGCACGGTTTTCCCCCCTTTTGGTATACTGTCTCAGCACGAGCTCAACTGCCCGGTGAAGACAGATTCTTCTTTCTGGACAATAGGTAAGGGTCTGGAATTTCTCTACTTGCTGTTTGGCAGTGCTTTTTTGTCCCCAAGTATGCTAATACAAATGATTTTTAATTTGTCATCCTTTTCTGTTTCTGGTAACTTGATCTTGGAAACCAATTTAGGGTGCTCGTATGGTCTCAGATTAGGATTTGCATTTGACATTGATACTCTTAAGCTGCTTGATATTATGTATATGCTGATTTTGGCTCTTGATATTCAGAGGATGACATAATGCACATAACACTGCAAAAGAGAGATAAAGGTCAGACATGGGCTTCTCCAATATTAGGTCAGGGTCAGTTGGATCCTTACTCTACTGATATTGAACAGAAGCGGCTCATGCTTCAGAGATTTCAAGAGGAGGTAAATTTTACTTTCAACATTTTGCTTTTTCCAAAGTATCTTTTAAAACCTCAGAAGTAACTGCTATCTAATGTGATGCGCATGACACTTGGTGTTAGTGGCAAGCGTTTTTCAGCCATCTAAATTAAGAGGAAATACTTTGAATTATTTATCAACATTCAAGACTTTTTTACATGTTGCAGTGTCATTCCTTTTCATCATCAAAAGCTTATTTTAAACAGGATGTTCCTCTAACAAGAAGTTTTTGCACTTTTCTTTTGCTGTTGTGGCTGGAAAACTTTATATCAGTCACTTTTTTTACCTCCTACTTGATATTCTTTCTTGCCACTTCTCTCTCTCTCTCTTTTAAACCAGTTCATCATCTGATTTTTCACGTTAAATGCCATGAAAAAGCACTGCTGCTTTGGTTCCATAGTGGCTTTTTAATTAGAGTATAAGGGCGTTTTAACAGGGATGCTTTTGGATGTGGGACACTAAATGTGCTACCTGTTTCTACTTCATATGGATGTGGGTTAACTGCTTGACAATTGGACATGGATGAATTATGATTAATTATTAAGTATAACAAACAAATTAGGATATAACGATGTGCTACCTGTTTCTACTTCATATGGATGTGGGTTAACTGCTTGACAATTGGACATGGATGAATTATGATTAATTATTAAGTATAACAAACAAATTAAGATATAACGTTGTATTGATCATGGATAATTCAAGCTCTGTCTCTTCCATCTGATCTTCATGTTGATTGCTTTTGAATTGTGTGTTTTGAGTAAGGTGGAAATATTATTTCATTCTTAGGGATTTGGTATTCGTCTTAAAACTGTTCTAGAATTTCCTTACATGAAAATTCTTTTGGATTGCTGTTTGCTAGAATTTCTTAGCGAAAACATAATTACTTTTAAGTACTCTAACAAGGAAAAGTAAAGTTGTTCTTTCCAAGCAATCTACTCAGATGAAAAAAATAATGTATTTGTAAAGAGTGTTTCTTGTCATACTGCTAGAGATGTTGTTGCATTAGCTTTAGCTGAGCCACGTCTTTGGTCTGGGTGCCAGACTGTGCTCCTCTATCTCAATGGCGGTTATTTGGGAGCAGATAATTTGTATTTGAATGTAGTGTTTTAATACTTTAGTAAGTGGGATTTTAAGAATTAGCAATGGGCATGGCTACTAATGAAATATCAAATTTCTGTCACCTACTTTTGTTGGGGGTTCATATTGAGTTTGTTGAAGCTCTATATGCTTTTGGTTAGAGAACACTGATAAATGATGATAAAGTGGATTTACATTTTGCATTACGAGAGAGGCCATGTTAAGGAGGGGGGATATTTTGGGGTGGTTAAGTTGAGATGGTAATTCTGCTTATTAAGACAAACTTATATTATTTCCCATAGTTTTGCTAAATGTTAATTTCATATACACCTGCGTTCATGATATTTGACCTAGCAGTAGGAACTTTCATAATCTGCTTCGGCCACTAAAATTACGGCATTTAGCAGTTTAAAATGGGAAAAATGGAGTTCCCGCATATCTAAAGTAATAGTAAAGACTGTAGCTAGAATGAAATGGTCATGTGTTTATTAGGGATCCTGATTGGGCACTTGAAAAGTGCTTATTTATGCAAATCGAGATAAAACTCTTCTCATATATTCACTTCGTATTTTGTAAATTAGATCAAAAAGTCATTTTTGATGGCTCGAATCGCCATTACAAACAACCTATATGTTTCAGTGGGATATTTTCTGCCCTCATGAATATGTTTTTCACTGTGCAGAATCCTGGTTTTGACTTCTCACAAGCTCAGTTCACTGGAAACTGCCCTGATCCGAGGACCTTCATGGGTGGAATAAGTTCTGGTTGATGCTCTTCGCTGCTTTAAGTATGGTAATTCCATTTGTCTTTACTTGCTCAGACTCCTACTGGCTTAATGCAAACTTTCTAATGAATTACAGAACGTCAGCATTAAACTTGGCTGGCCAGTGTGTACCACTAACCTTTTGAAACTTTTAATTTTAAGTAAATAGTGTAAAATTATTGTTATTGTCACACCAAAAAAAAAAAAAAATACTACTCCCTTCTGTCCTTAATATAAGACATATTTATCTAACTTGATTAGATTAAGGAAATCCTAAAACACACTATTCATCTTCCTTAATTACCTTCTTTCCTTCCCTTCTTAATTATTGTCAAGGGAGCATCAATAAGGGTAAATTAAGAGAATATTGACCAATATGTAAAATATGTTTTATATTTAAGACTAAAGCTAACTCTCCAAATATATCTTATATTAAGGATAGGAGGAGAGAGTATTATTGGATATTGAATTAATATATTTAATTTGTAAGATGATCTGGGAATCACTATGGGCCTGTTTGGTACAGTGGAATTGAGGAGATGGAATTGGAATTGGAAATGAATTCCTACTGATAACATGTTTGGTATGATGGAATTGTCCTTGGAATTGAATTCCATGTGGAATTCAATTAAGCCCAATTCCATCAAATAAATTCCATCTCAAAAGCTAGGATTTACAATTCCATGTGATCATTTCCATCTATTACCCTCCACTACCTTAAAAAAAAATAAAAAATAAAAAATTGAAGGACATTTTGGTATTTTTATATAAAAATTAGATCTCATTTCCATGACATACCAAACATACTTTTAGTCCCCATTTCCATTTCCATTTCCATATCCATTTCCATATCCATATCCATATCCATATCCATCAAAATCAATTCCAACGTACCAAACGGGCCCTATGCTTTTATCAAATGGAGCTGCCATCATTATATAGGAACAATTAAGTATTTCCAAAAAGGAGGAAAATAATACGGGAAAAAAATCTGAGCCTTCAAATTGAGACTAGAATCAGATTCTCGGTGCATAACCCGCAGACAAATGCGTGGCCACCTTTTCTTTGCGTCCAGATATTGGAGAATTACATCCCAAGCGCATTATTGAGCCAGCCATGTTAGTGGGACGATGCTTTAACGAATTGTCGAATTCATGTAATGAACGGTGACCGACCATATTTTAAGCTTTTGGACTTGATCGCTTAAAAAGATTTATGCCCTCCAGCAGTAATGGCATATCATCTTTAATTGTTGATAATATCCTCTATGCTTTAAATAGTGATGGTTATTCTCTAAAGGTTAAATCGCACAGGAATTAAACAAAAACTGGCTGAATATGTTTTATATTAAGAACAAGATTAACATGTATTTATCAAACTCATAGGTGATCCCACTATTCATAAATCATTACCTTAGATTAGGAATAATACATTGGTGCCCGCTCCACAGTATATTTGCTTGATTATTTTGCATATATAAATAATTCTTTTAGAGATCTTCACAAATATGTTTGGGATGGTTTTTTCAATTTTTTTTTTTTTTTGAAATCTAAATAACAACACTGTCCTGATTATCACTATATTTATTTATAAGAAATGTAGTATTCTTACATCATGAATAATATGAATCGTTCCTGAAACTTCATGCAATATATGAAAAAAAAAATTAATAAAAAATAAAATCTCTAACAAGTTTTGCATTTTTGTAAAATATGTAATATTTTTTATGACAGAATTGGTGAAATAAAAAAAATAGTAATTATAATCGCTTCTTTTTCATAATATACCCTTGAGACCATTATAGAAAAAAAAAAACAGAAAACAAAATCTCTGTATCCTGATAACACTTTAAATATTTATATATTCATCTCTACAGAAAAGGTTTGAAAATCCACTTGTCCCAAGTTTTGTTTTGCATTTCATATCATCCTTATCTCAAATGATTGGAAGTTTGTACTTTTTAGTTTTGGGAACATTGCACTTAAATCTCAAAAGAAGAAGGAAATGAAAAAATGGTTCTATTAATAACTACACCAATAGGTTATTGACGACTCTAGAAGCGAGTATTCACAATTTTATGAGATTATTTTTTCATTTTGTAATTTTAAGAGATTATTTTTTTTATTTCCCTTCTTCTTTTAAACTTGAGTGTAATTTTCCCTTTAATTTTGATCAACATCCATCCAATCTTTAGGAATATGTTCTTAATATTTTCAGGTATTTTTAATTATAGCATAACAGTTAATAATAAAATAATACATCCTGGCAAAAAATATATATATACTGTACATGAAAAATCATTTTTTATTTTTTGTCTACAGATATATTCTAAAATGGTATTTTTTTTATTGCTTCTAAAATGGTCTTTTGTTTGTAAGGTTCATACTTTTCAACTTCTACAAGCGAAATAATTATTACCTTATCTCACTCCCTTATGTATCATTGATTGTTTTGTTTTATTTATTTTATTATAAACGTGTATATTTGTTTTGGACATGTGTTTTTTTGTTTGAAAGTGCATTTTCTTATTTTTGAGATAAAAAGAAGGTGGACGGTAAAAGAGTAAAATAAAGATTTTTTAAAAAGAACAATGAATCCTGCCTCACGGCAGCTCATAATTTATTTAATTTTTTTTGCTCACTTATTTAATTATATTTTACAAAGAGTTTTTTTTTTATTTATAAAATTTCAAAAAGAGTTGTTGACTGCCCGCGCCGCTACATATGATGCTTCGCCACCCCCAAACTAATTCTGGCGCGCGTCGTCTTCGTCTACCCCCACGTTGACGTTCTTCCATTTTTTTTCTGAATCTCAGAGAATCTTTCTTCTCTTTCTATTCATAAATATCTCATATTATCTTCGATTTCTTTCTTTCTTTCATGCATTCTCATAGATCTGAGCTTCCATGTCGGTCTCATCCATGACCTTAGTTTTAGTCTCTATCATTTTACCCTCTGAATCGCTTTGCCTTCTTTACCTAGTCGCTTATGGTGAGAGATACCAAAGCGCCGCAGCAAAACTCCAATCTCCAGGGCCTCATTGTGGGCAATTACTGCCATGACATTCTCATGCGCGATGGCCTCGTCGTCGGCGAGACTCTTGGTGGCGCCGCCTATTTCATCTCTGCCGTACTCGATATTCTCTCTATCTCCTTCCGATTGGTCTCGAAGGTAGGATCGGACTTTGCTTACTCGACGAAACATCGCCCGATTTCGGTTCCTACTTCGAAAACCACTCTCTTCCACGCGTATTTCGACTCCGAGGTCGACGCAACCGGGCACCAAGATCGGGTCCTGAGACGGGTATGTGCTTGCGACTCGATTCGTCCATCAGACCTTCCTGCGGCGGCGGGGTTCCAGTTTGGAATGGCTGTCGGGGTGGGTGGGGAGATATTGCCGGAGACTCTGGAGAGACTTCTTGACATCTGTAATATAGTGTTCGTTGATGTTCAGGCGCTGATTCGAACATTTAATGCTGGTGATGGAACCGTGAAGCTTGTTGGATTGAAGGATAGTGGATTCTTCCACCTCCTGCCACGAATTGGGTTTCTAAAAGCATCATCTGATGAGGCGTTTTTCTTTGATTTGGACAAGGTAAGGCAACTGTGTTGTGTTGTAATTACGCACGGGAAGAATGGGTGTAAGGTATACTGGAAGGATGGGGAAATAGAAATTGCTCCATTTACAGCGAACCAGGTTGATCCAACAGGTGCAGGGGATAGTTTCTTAGGTGGTTTTGCTGCGGGGCTAGTTCAGGGTTTAGCTGTGCCGGATGCTGCATTACTAGGCAACTTCTTCGGTTCCTTGACTGTTGCACAAGTGGGCCTACCAAAGCTTGAAATGAAGTCATTTCAGGTTAATTTCTCATATTCCTTTTTCTTCTAATGCTATATTGACTTCTGCTGTTACTGTGCGAATGGAACCCAGATAGATTGTCTTATCATGCAGTTGAATTTTATGTTGGGAATATTAGCTGCCAAGTAGAGTTGAATGTACAGGAAGATAGACTAAACAAGTGCTCGAAATTGAATTGCAATGAATGATTTTAAACTATGGACGGCTTAAAAGCAGGATGACCCCTAGACTACGAGTGAATTAATTTTTAATACTGTTATGTTGGAGCCTTTTACGTTTGACTACATTGGAGCTGGTTCTGTTTAGTTGTCCCATATATTGACTCATTGAAGTTCTTAGAGTTTCACATCATGGAGATCTTTAATGTTGTATTGTATGGCTTGCAATTCTTTGTCCCAGACTCGTTGACAATTGTATGCAAATTGTTTATGAACGGATGCTTAGGGTCTGTCTTGGGGATCCTTATTAGTTATTGCATAGTGATTTTGTCAATCTAGAATCATAGACTCTTATCGTTTCCGTTGCTTTTCTTTTTTTGATATGATTTCTGTCGCTTTTGTTTTCCTTGTTACCATTATGGTTTACTAGAAATGAAAGGCTTCTTCATGAGATCATGGACAGCAATTTGTGATTAGATAAAGGACAAAATATTGTTTGTTGAACTAAAAACATTGCAGCAGCTTCATCAAGCTCAATATCTTGTTTCTTTCCAAGTTCAATTCATGCTAGATATCTGATCTTTCTCTCGACTATTGTTCTTTCAACAAACCTCTAACCCCTGAAATTATGGTCGAGGATAAAGAGAGAAATAATATGTGCCTTTTGAACTATTTACACGGAGTAAAACTTTTTTCTTTTGGTAAGGTAATACAACTGTACTCCATCCAAAATCATATCAAGTTGTGCTTTAAATTTTCGATGTTGTAATATCCCTTTCAATTGTTTCTCATGCCCACTTGATAATTATTTCTATGGCAATTTCCTAACCGCTAGTTAAATAGCTAGATATGTTACTCAATTGATTTCAAAACTTAATTTATCTACCTGACATGCTCGTCTTTTTCGGGTCATATTAGCTATTTTATCTAGTCTTGGTCAAATCACATCTGATTATTCTCTTGTTTTCAAAATTACACTTGACCCTCTGGTCATATGCTTGTGTTTTGCCGGATGCCGCGTGTCTTTTTAACTTGTGTTTTAATCTGTTGTTTCACGCTTTGGCATCTTGTCTCTTGGCAAAAGATATCACAAATGTAAGGAATTTCCCCTCATTTTGTTGCTGTAATTTTCTGTATCTCAGGTGGTTAACGATGAGGTGCACAGAAGGATGCGGGACTTTCCATATCCGGCAAACAATGAAGATGGGTTTAGTCTGCTAAAGCCATTTGATCATCAACAATTCTATGCAACTCTTGATGCTGCTAGACCATTAGTCTTGTGTTAGATTCAGGAATCTGGGTTGAATCCTCTCAACTCCCCTAAAGTATTGGAGCACAATCGCATCAACAGGAAGTTTTTGAGGTATCCTGTCCATGAGGAACCCTTAAACCATGAGATATGGTGATACTTGATTTATATAAAATAAATAAATAAATAAATCAAGCTTGTATCAAATAAGCATGTTAACATGCTCCACTCATTCTTTAACGAATTTTATTTCTAGCATGCTTGTTTGTTAGTAAACCTTGCTATGCAATTTACTCCCTCCTTTTTTATAAAAGTCTAAAATTTGAATTATTAACGTCTTTTTTATAAGAGCCCAACAAAAGTTATTTAAATATTTAATGAGTTTTTTTTTTGCCCCTTATTAATTATATAAATTACATTAATTAAAAGGTTAGTTGTACCTATATTTACTTTATTTCTCTCTCTTATTTGTCTCCTAATAAATAAGGGCATACTGGAATAAAAGGTTTATTTCATATACATTTATTGTTTTTAACTAATTTTAACTATTTTCTTAAACTACATAATTTAGTTATCGGGATCTTATAAATAAGTCTGGGGGAGTGTCTTTTATCTTTCCTGTTCAATGAATTTATCTTTTATATATAGGGTTAAGGTTATTTAATAACCTTGACCTTTTTCTAAAAAGTGCAACTGTAATTATAAATTATTTTTTATAGTAAAAATAGTCATAAACTTTTAAAACTAGGGCAATCCGTTAAAATCAACTAACTTTCATCTATTACAATGGAAAAAATTAATCTTTTAACCTTTAAAGTTTTAACTCACTGATGGCTCAGTTCTTGAACATTTGACTCACTTCTAATTCAATCCCTGATGTTTCTGAGTCATCCTATATGGTAAAAAAATGTTAAAATACTATTAAAAATTATTTAGGTGGATTTTACATGAATTAAAAAATAAAAAATAGCATCCTCGTCCCCACCAACTCGCATCTCCTTCCCCCTCTCTTTTCTAGAAACTTCGTTGTGCATCTGCGGCGTCCACAACTGTATTTTAACATTTTTTTGTTAAATAGGATGACTTGGAAACATTAGGGATTGAGTTGCAAATAATTCAAAACTTTAAGAGCTAGAAGATTAATTTTTCCCATTGTAATAGATGGAAATTAGTTGGGTTTGACAGTTTTGTCTCAATTTTAAAAGTTTATTGTTGCACTTGTGATAAAAATTTAAAGTTATTTTAGTACCTTATATATATATTTACAGTATTGATAAATATTTCACCTGAAAGCATTTCAATTGAATTTATATTCTATAAGAACACAACATGAACAATAAACCGGAGGGGCTTAAGGCTTGCCCCTCCGTCCGATTCACAAACACAAATTCGTTTCCATTATTTTGAGATAATTGATTTTATTATTTTCTTAAAAAAATTAATTTGCTCATCTTTATCAAATTTTCTCAATTATAAGTATTAGTTTATATGGTTATAATATATTAATTATGGCTAACATATTAGTTGCTAGAAAATACAAAATGAAAAACGAAAATTTTAAAAAATAAAATGATGAAATAAAATTTATTTATTATTATAGCAATAAAATATTATTATGTCCATAATTCTTACCTTACATTTATATATAATGCATGTAATATAGTTACGACCATAATAATTTTGTTACAGGGATAAAATCTAAATAAAATAAGAAAAATCATAGTTAGGAGCAACTGAGCATAATAATTTTGTTATATGAGTCTAAATAAAACAAAAAATAAACTATAGTTATGAGCATAATAATTTTGTTACGTAGATATCTAAATAAATTCAAGATAAACTATACCTAATATATAATAATTTTGTTTCATTAATCTAAAACATAAAAATAAACTATAGTCATGAGCATAATAATTTTGTTAAATGCATGTAATAAAATTACTATGCTCATAACTACTTTGAATGATTAGCGTTTTTCGATATTGAAACTTGTGTTCTCCTTTTTATGGGGGTGATGCCCTTTATCACTTCAACTAACAACTTACTGGTGTAAGCATATGAAGTTGCAAACTATTATTTAGGATTGCTGAGAAATAATAAGAAATAGCAAGTTAATTTAAAAAAAAAAAAGTAATAAAAACAATTAAAAGATGACGGAAACGAAGTTGGGTTGTGCATCTGAAGATTTGTTTTTAAGTCGGTCAAGGCTCCCGGGAGCATAGGTTATTTAAGGAGAAAGAGGGAGGGCAGAGCTTATGCTCAAGGCATTAGAGCATAGGTTATTTAAGGTGGGATATCCTGCGAGAGGCTCATCAAAACATAACACCGATAGTAGACACTTCAAAACTCAGCAATTTTATTAACTTCTAAGTATGTTATCTTGACCATTTAAGTTTGTTGTTGAATTTATCTATTGTTTAACAACTATGCTCTGAAAGGATTTTTGGGTTCAGTATCGAAAACATCTCAACATTTTCTCTTTTGAAATTGTTTGCTTTGATTTTGTTACCTTTTAAAAAGCGTTAAAAGCGTTGAGAGAGAAAATACTCATATCCTTATAAAAACGTCTTTCATTCTCTTTCCAATAAATGTGGATCTTCATAATCCTGTAATTGATTTAATGAGTCATTGGCAGTTTCATAATCTAAATTAATTAATATTTAGAGATGTATGGTTCAACCTTTAAGATAAGCATATAACTTCTTGTAGGATCAACCACATATAACCTATATTAGAGCCAAGATTTTTAGGTGTGGATTGTGAATTCCCGCATTAATTGGGAAGAAGAATAAAGAACATCTTATAAGTGTCTGAATATCTCCCTTCTTGATACGTTTTAGAAACATAATAGGTAATATTATCCAAAGGGAATAATTTTGAAAGCAAGCTTGTTTAAATACCTCCTCTCTTATCTGAAGAGGAATGAAGGACGTTAATGTCTTATAAATGTCTGAATACCTCTCTTGTCTTAAACACGTAATGAATAATAGAATCTAAATAAGCCCCTATTCCCCTAGAACAAATGACATCTTACAGGTGTCTGGATACCTCATATCTTAATGCATTTTAAAAAAGTAATGGGTAAGAATCTAAATAACTCCTCTCTTTCTCTATGAGAGAAATGAATAACATTTTATAAGTGTTTGAATACTTCTACTCTTTATATGTTTTAAAAAAGTAATGGGTAATAGAGTTTGAATACCTTCCATAAGATAAGAAAGTTTAGACAAACATGTATTAATGTCTTGTTAGTTTGAAGACATCTCCTCTTGGGTAATAGAGTCTCAATACCTTCTCTCTTTTATCGGGAGAGGAATAAATGATGTTTTATAAGTTTCTGAATACATCCCTCTTAATAGGAAAGGAATGAAAAACGCCTTATAGGTACCTCAATACCTCCCATCTTAACGCGTTTTAAAAATGTAATAGGCAATAGAGCCTAAAGGAGATAATTTCCTTTTCAGTAAGTGTCTGAATACCTCCACTCTTAATATATTTTAAAAACATAATGGGTGACAGAATATGAATAAATCCCTGAGACATTTTAAAAACGTAATGGTAATAGAGTCCGGAGAGATAATTTCCTTTCCCTGCGAGAGGAACAAAAAACATGTTCTAATACCCCCCTCTTGATATTGTTTAAAAATGTAAGGGGTACTCGAGTGTAAGGGGACAATTTCGAAGACAAGATACTGAGTTAGGTGTTTTTCGAATATCTTATATGATAAGGTAGGTTAAGAAAGTTTAAACAAAAATGTATTTAATGGTAAAAATACAAAAATGTATTTACCCATAGATAATTCCTTTCCTTATAAAACGTTATTGGCAGAAAAGATAATTAGCCAAAATAAAAAGACGTGATTCAAGCATGTTTATACAACATGTAAAGTTTTTTTTTCCCTTTTGGATTTGCAATCAAACGATACAAAACCTAAAGTCGCTGTAGCACAAGTATATTGTAAAAAATTGTACTGGATAGTGGATACTGATATTTTATCCTATAATGATTTATTAATTATTGGTTTCGGTAAATATCTAGGCAGTGTTTGGAGTAGCGGTAGGCCGTTCAAAAAGCCCGATTTTATAAGAAAAAGTTCGATTTAGTGTATGTTTGGGAACACTTATTTTTTGAATATAAGTGCTTATTACACAAGTCGAGATAAAACTCCTATCACATACTTACCTCGTATACCGTAAATCACGATTTATAAGCACTTATTACCCAAAAATAAGCTATTCCAAACGACATCTTATATTGATATGGCTTATTTGAGTGTTTGGTTGGATATATTTTGAGTTGTGATTTCCAACAATAAAGAGTTTTTTTGAATAAGCCCTAGTGTGTGTTTGGGATAGCGGTAGGAAAAATGACTTATTATGATTCTAACTTATTAAAAATGACTTAATAGAAAACTTAATTTTGGTAATGTGATTTATGTTTAGATGAGCGATTTATTTTTGGACAATAAGTGCTTATAAATCATGATTTACGGTATATGAGGTAAGTATGTGAGATGAGTTTTATCTTGAGTTACGTAATAAGTGACTTAATAGAAAAACTGTACTGAGGAGCTTATTTAATAAGTAGTTTATTCTACCCATGATATAATTAAAATAAATTAAACCAAACATTACAATAATATAACACGTTTTTATTTAGATTTATTGCCCAAAAACGAACTTATTTCTATCCAATAAGTTAATCCAAACACACTTAGAGGCTCTTACTTTTAATTCATCAATAAGTGAATTTATTACCGTTATGCAGTCCAACTTTCTCTCTCTATCTTCCCTTCTCTTCTCCGACTTGCCTTCGTCTCCAGCTAAAGGAAAAAGTGTTGGCCCTGTCGCTGAAGATCTTCCCTCTCCTGTCGGTCACTTGAAACCCATTGCAGGTGGATTTGTTGTTTGGGTTCAGCGGTGTGCTCTGTGTGTCCTGTTGTGGGGCAGTTTGCGGTGGTGGCGGTGAGCAGCCGTGTTTTTCTGTGAAGTCGTTGCTACTGGTGTTGAAGTCCGACAACTCTTGTGGAATCCGGTAGGGAGGTTCTTGCTCTGACGGTGGTGGATCTGTGCAAGCTAGGAAAAAGTGTTGGCCCTGTCGCTGAAGATCTTCCCTCTCCCGTCGGTCACTTGAAACCCATTGCAGGTGGATTTGTTGTTTGGGTTCAGCGGTGTGCTCTGTGTGTCCTGTTGTGGGGCAGTTTGCGGCGGTGGCGGTGAGCAGCCGTGTTTTTCTGTGAAGTCGTTGCTGCTGGCGTTGAAGTCCGACAACTCTTGTGGAGTCCGGAAGGGAGGTTCTTGCTCTGACGGTGGTGGATCTGTGCAAGCTAGGCAGTTTCGGTGAGTTTGGCGGGGCTAGTGTGGATATACTCTCTCATATGTCATCGTGTCGCCTCTAACCTTTTAGAATCGAAGAGAATCTTGGAAAAATCATGATATACCAAAATATTTTGATGCTAAGGGCATAAACCCCGACAGCGAGAGAGAGAGGGAGAGTTAGGAGGTGATAATGAATTTCAAAACCGGAAACGCAGCTAGAAAGTTTATGCTAATAAGATATCAAGTCTGGGACAAAAATGAGTTGAGGGGTGAGAAAGAGAGGAAAAAGATAAATACTCTCTCCTCCGACCCTAATTATAA
Organism: Inga laurina; assembly: GCA_963855925.1. Classification (NCBI taxonomy): domain Eukaryota; kingdom Viridiplantae; phylum Streptophyta; class Magnoliopsida; order Fabales; family Fabaceae; genus Inga; species Inga laurina. Next base: position 14,022,065 of record OY979704.1, on the reverse strand, counting down.
GATAAAGTTGATTTTTTTGGAGAAATTAAGGAAACCAATCAAATTACTTTAGAGTGTTTATATTTTTAGTATCTTTAGATTATATATTAGTTTATTAGTCAAATTAATTAGTTTGGAGAAAAAAATAAAAATACTCTAAAGTAATTTAATTGACTTTCTTAATTTTTTCAAAAAAATTAACTTTATCTTATAATTAGGATCGGAGGAAGTATAAGGAACCAAAGAAGGAGAGAGGAATTAGAGGATTGACGGCGATGCAGAGAGGAAAGATCCAATCGGGAAAAAGAGAAAATTTTTGTAAAGAGCAAAGAGAAAAGTGGGAAGCTATTTGCGTTTTGCTTATCCTTCGTGAAGAAGGAAGTTCGAAAGCAAACGAGAGATACAGAGTGAAAACACTGTGTGTTTGATGGAGTCAGTGGCTTGATGGTATTGGAATGTCTTTTGCAAGCAGCTTTGGACGACTCACAATCTCCCTCTCTTATTATAGGCTGCCAGGTGTTAATTCAACATCATGACATTTAATTAATCATTAACTTTTATAATAGGAAAAATTACACATTGGTGTGAAGGCAAAAATATATAAATACAGATAATTTCAAAAAAAAAAAATATATATTCACAAATCAACTTTAACCAGATAAATTAACAGTACGCTAGTCTTTAATTTGTAGATGATGCGGCTTTCTCGTTTAAAGATATTGAGACATCTTCAATTTGTATGAATCGTATTTATGATATGATTAGAGATCAATTTAGATGGGATATGTGATCTAATTAATCATGTATTATTTTTATGTGAAATTATGTATTTTGGCATCATATTTTCTAACTTCAATTTTTCCATTAGTTTTTAATTTTAAATATCTTGTTTTGTTATAATTAACACAAAAGCACTAACGTAATCATCAATCTAAACAAGTTTTTACTTTTAAAAAAACACTTATACAATCGCCAATCCAGACAAATTTTATCTTATAGAAAATCATTTATTCAATTACTTATCCAAACATAAATCATATTATAAAAATTAATTTTTTTATTAAGTATTTTTAATAAATCAGAATCATAATAAATCTTTTTTTTTTAACGTTATCCTAAACACACACTATTAATGGTAGTTATGAATATTCTCCTCATACCAAAAAAAAGACATGAACCTGGGGCGATGGGATAAAAAATATCTTGTATGGTTTTACTTAACTAACTTTATAGTTAAATTTGTAGCACGTGATCTGAAAAAGTCAATTGCCTGGATCCTTGCTAAAAAGACAAACTAAAATAATTTTAACTTAAGTTAAAAAAAATCAGTTAGATCTGAAGTAAACATTTTAAGTTGGAAGTCAAGAGAGGCCAGCGTAAGGAATCCTTCGATGGAGAAGAAAAAAAAACTTGCTCTAGATTGTGACGAGCGATCACCTGGAATCCGCCGCTTTACGATCTCAAGTTTTTCGCTTCTTTGAGGGCAAGTAAGAAGGCAAGCGCTTCATTAGAGCGATTGAACTGATTCTGCAGACTAGTCCGTTGAAGATAGAGAAAGGTATTGAAAGTTCAGCCTCCAAGTCCATGCTTTGGAGCCGTTATTTTAATTTGATAGAAAGGATGCGTTTGGGGGATAGCCAAATTTCACGATATGGGAAGAGATAGGCATGACGGAGCTGTCAAGAAATAATTATGGTATCCCCAAACGCGTTCTTAATGATAATCCATTATTAAGCGAGAATCTCCAAAAATGTCTTTTACTAAATTCGTGTGAGAATGAAATCTCTCTCAGATTTCAACAAAGAATCCTCGATCTCTTCCGGTTCCCCATCCCTGGAAAAATTCCTCTTTAAAAATCTCAGAAACCCTAGATTTTTTAAGATTTTATCACGTGTTTGGAACCTGAATTCTTCTGAATCCTGCCAGGTTTTGTTCTTGGGTGGTTTTGGCGCTGATCTCCATGAAGAACCCGAGGAGGAGGAAGAAGCGATCGCCGGCTCCCAAGGCTACCTGCAAAGGCGTTGTGGGGAACAAGGATGGTGATAAAGTAGGAGGAGGGAGGATTGAAGCTGAAGATGAGCAAAAACGTGAGGTGCTGGAGAAGTTGGTTGGTGCATTCTCCTTATCTTCTCCAGAGGAATCTGATTTGGCATGTAAAGATGCGGAGGAAGATCTCGACAAATCCGCTCAAATTCAGATAGGATGCTTTGTGGACAATTTTAAGGATTCTTCCACTTGTTCTAGCTCTAGTGGGTTTTCTGGTTTGGACTTGGCATCAACTTCGGGTTCGTCTGAAGGGTTTACGGAGTCAAATTATGTGGATATGAGCCGTGCAAATGGATTTCGAAGGGGTAAGCAGAAGAAGGTATCTGCAGCTATGGGTACCGTTTCCACAGTTTTGGGCAAGGAGTATATGAGACGGAACTCGAGTAGGCCCAATGGATATCATAATGATGAAGTCGTTGGAATGGCAGAGAAGGAGCAGTTTCTCTGTTCGATGCTGGGAAATGATTGTGACATCAATTTGGCTGCTGTTAGAGATGTTCTATGTGAGTTATCTTCTCTTTGCGGGATTATTTTCTTCTTTATCGCGTGACTTGAGGTTTTCCGCTTCTTTTTGCAGGTCAATGTGGATATAATGTCGATAAGGTATATTGGCGTATTTGAAGTTGTTACTTCACTTGCATCCTTACAATTTGTTGGTCATATTTTGATTCAAATTTTGTTGCACACATTTTACTCTTTAGCATTATAATTTTAATAAGCTAGGTGCAGTTATCTGTTGCTCTGTGGACATCTGCCTATCAAGAAAAGGGGCTGTAGTTTATTATTTCTTTGTTTTTTAGTTTCACTGATTTTGTCAAATATATATTATGCTTTTACTACTCTTTTCCTTTCCTGTTGTTTTTTGGGGCGCGGTAGAATCATTATGGTATTTACCTTTTGTTCATATATGCATGGGTATTTGACTATGCTTCTTTAGTTTCGTACACTTTCGGTTATGTCTTTTATGTTTACCGATGGCAGTGGACTATTGTAGTGGAAACTTGTTTTGCAACTTCACTGTTTGAATTCTTTGCCGCTTAATTGTATTTGCTATTGTTATAGCATGAAGATTGAATTATGACTTTTCAGGCCCTGAACGTGTTGCTTGAGATGTCTACGCCTTCCCATCAACAATATGAGAATGATAGACATCCTGATGGCGCAGCTGATAATGTTGATGATATGCGGCTTCCTGCTTACCATGACAATGTAAATTATTAAACATCAATCTTTCTTGTAATATTATTATTTGTTTATTTTTTTGTTGCTCTTGATGAAACAAATTTCATTTGTGCTTGTGCATGCACACATCCACACAGAAAAAATGGTGCTGTACCTCATGGCATGCAAAAATCATGAGCTTCTTAAATACAACTGTATTTTATGCCTTTGTGTGTCATATCATGGTATTCCAAGTTACCATAGGATTTGAAATACTGTTGTACAAAACAACTCCTAGGATTGTTCCATATGGCATATACAGTTTATATCACTCATTGTAGTGTTGCAACTGAACATAGTATTCATTGACATCGTTGACATCTGATCACAGCTGATAGACAGTAGATCAGAGTGCACATCCTTTTCATCGGAAGGTGAATTTTCTGACAATTTTTGGTCCCTGGGATCTTTTCGCAGGTAAATAATAGTATTAGTTTAGTTGTTCCGTTGAGTTGGTTCATATGTGCGATTAATATGTTAATAATTACTAGAAGATTCTCTTGCTTCTGTAGTTCTACCAACATGCAACCGAATCTCAAACTCCTAATCAAGGATTTATTATTTACAAATTGCAACCTAATTCGTTAGCTTGGTTGTTTCTTGATTTTAGGAATTATGCAGAGGTGCTCTCTGGTTGCAAAGCTCAATATGATAATAGCTCGGGAAATTTAAAGTCAGATCTTCCTCAGAAGTTGTTGGAATCTCTGTTTGACATTCACAAAAGTACTGAACATGAGAAAGAAGCCGTGAACTGGAGAAATGTTGTAAAGAAAATGCAGTCTTTGGCTCCTCAGTATAATGCTTCTCGTGGTGTTGCGGAATCTCAGCAACATACTTATGGTATGTAATGTGAATATATGATACACCACCTTTTCTTGGTTTCGTAGACCATATCCTTTGGTTCACTTTTCCTTGTTTTTCTGTTTTTTTGAAAATTTAATCACAATTGTCTGATCTTGATCAACCTTTTTTCCCTTTGCCCTGTATTTCATGCTCTCATGAAATGGGTTCTTCTGAACGGTTTCCTAGAATGTTGCTTGCATAACACACACACATGGCCATTTCACGCAATCTGTAAAGCTTAGTTGATCATATCTTGCATTCTTATGTAAAAGAAAAATCAGAATGTTGCTTGCATACCTTCATGGTTGTTTTTCACTAAACATCTCGTTGTAAGAAAGCTTGACCCAAGTTGAAGTAATTTCTCTGATAAAAGAGTTGGTTGGTTACTAACACTGCCTATCAGACAAATTTAGCACAACTCACTATTTGCTCTCTCTCTCTCTCTCTCTCTCGTGTTCTGTGTCACATCACATCCTGATTTTTCTTTTACATTTTTTCTCATTATATGCTCTTCTTTAGAGCATATATGTTTCCCAAGCCCTACTTCTGCATACATTAAAGGCAAGAAGACATCACAGTCAATTGGTTAAGATGCTTGGTGGCCTGAACCTAAATAAAGCACTACTCGCCTAATGTGTGTGCATCGATGTGTTTATCATATTTTAATAATTGATTGAAGATCTTATTGCAATAGCAATTGATCTGGCAATTGCTTTATTTTTAGTCTTGCTTCTCAGTATTCATTGTAATGGATTTCCATGTGCTGGGGTTGGTTGATACTCTTTATCCATCTATGGAATGACAGTTAGTCATCTGCCTAGATGAACTGAATTCTTTTAACTCCCTCACCAATTACACTTTTTTATTATCTTTTTTTCTAGATTATTGTTTCTTTTTGTATGGTTTAATTTGGTGATTTTGTTGATGCTATTCACTCATATTTGTTTTTTAACTTGATTGATTTTCTTCTGCAGCAGCCAAAGGAGATGGCTATTATGTGTTTAGGGAAAACGCGAAGCAGCACTGGGATTCAATGAGATCTTATTACCAGAAAGTAAATTCAGATTTGACCTTTAATCTAACTTCCCAATCTCTAAGATGATTAGCTTTAGAGCTAAGATGTACTTTTGGTAACACAAAATGGCTGACATAACTTTGCAGGCTGCAGCTGCATATACCAAAAAAGATCGAGCATATGCAGCATATCTTTCTGACCAGGTTTGACTTCAGCAATTTATTTTGGTAAAATTTCAAATACATGTGTGCATTCATTTTTGTATACATGCTTGTTGGGATCATTGTCTATCAGATGTCTCTCTTCGAGTGTAGGTATTAAATCTGGTGGATTGATTCCTCCAAATGAAAACGAAAGATATTTAGGACTTTTTCAGATCACCTCATAATTTGTTTGTCTTTGTATATTTTCTGCTTGAGTGTGGAAAAGAGATCAAAATATGTGTGTGCCTTATCTATTCCTTTTCAGGATTCATATGTTGTATGGAAAAGACATTTTAGCATGTATTTTTGGGTTTTTTCTTTTTTTGTAATTGGTGAGATTTGGACTTCTTTTGCTGCAGTCATTTACCTGTCAATTACCTTTAAGATTACTGGCATCATTTAGTTTGGACTTCCTTCGTGTAAAATATCAAAAATATCTGCATTTTGCTAGGGAAGAGAACAAAGTAACCTGGCTCAGAAGGCAGATGCAAAGGCAAGTCATGACATATTTATGGCTAGGTCAGTGAGAAGCTTTCAAGAGCAAGAGAATTGTTCTTTTTTCACATTCACCCTTTTGTATCTATACTTTATCAAGCCTTTGTTTGTGATTTGCAGAAACAAGGATATAGAAAATGTCATAACTATTGATTTGCACGGGCAGCATATCAAACCAGCAATGAAAATGCTTAAACTGCACCTCATATTTGGATCCTTTGTTCCCTGTAAGCATTGGCTACACCCCTAGGAGGCTGCTCTCTTTTATGATCTCACTAAACTGGCTTTGTCTGGATGAATTGAGTTCTTATTTTGTTTTTGTTATCTGATTACCTTTTAATATCTGCTTCAGCTGTCCAGACACTAAGGGTTATCACAGGATGTGGATCACATGGTGTGGGAAAGTCGAAGCTGAAACAATCAGTATGGTTTAAACCCATATCCTTCCATCTTAACTTCTTTTTTTTTCTCTGATAACAATTAAGTCAAATTGTCCAACATACATCATGCTTTGGTATATGCCAGCTTATATTCTTGAACTTGGTTTTAAGGATATGCACCTCTTTTTCTCATTTGCTTAAGCTTCAAGTAGGTGATTGCCTTATCTGATCCTTTACTTGGCCTATATCCATCTTTAGTATTTCCACAAGGCTAAGATTGTTGGTTTATGTAATTTACAAGGTCCTAGTTTCTTGTAGAAATTCCATTCCTTTAGCATCCGTTTTGGTCTTCTTGTACCTCTTTTTATGGCCACCCCTCTTAAGGTCCAAGTTAATGGTGATCATTCCAGGCCTAAAGTCAAAATTCTCCTTCACAAGTTGAAGGATCTCCTTGTCTGGAATCTTTCCAGTTCCGTAGGTGTCAATAAAAACTGACAAGGGCTTAGGAACCCCAATGGCATAAGAAACCTGCACAAGGCACCGACGGGCAAGCCCATTTGCCACAACACTCTTTGCGGCCTGCCTGGCAACATAGGCACCACTTCTATCGACCTTAGTTGGGTCCTTCCCTGAGAAAGCACCACCACCGTGGGCACCCCACCCACCATAGGTGTCTATAATAATTTTTCTTCCGGTGAGACCAGCAACCCCATGAGGGCCACCAGTGACAAAGCGGCCAGAGGGGTTGAGGTGAAAGATGGTGTTGTCGTCTAGGTATTTCGCAGGGATGACAGGCTTAATAACATGCTCCTTAAGATCAGCAGCAATTTGATCGTTAGTGACAGTCTCATCATGTTGAGTAGAGATAAGCACAGTGTGGACACGAACTGGAACCATAGCGCCATTGTCATTGTAGTACTCAACAGTTACTTGTGTTTTACCATCTGGTCTGAGCCAAGCGCAGGTGCCATTCTTCCTAACCTTTGTAAGCTTAGCTCCTAATTTGGTTGCAAGAACATGGCTCAGGGGCATGTATTCAGGGGTTTCATCAGTGGCATACCCAAACATGTGACCCTGATCACCAGCACCAACCTCCTCCGGACGCTTAGTGAAGTGGCCGTGGTATCACGCGCCGGTGACAGTGGCGGCGCGTGGGAAGCACGCGCTGCTCAGATTGACGCTGCACTCTGGGGTTGCGCCGATCGGTGCTGTCCGAACCTCTTTGAGGTGGCGGTGTGTTCAAACGCGCCAGTATGTGTGAGATCGGAGCACATTGTCTCCTCCCCTGTTTTTCCGATCTGCAGCGTCTCTCTCTCGCGTCTCACTCTCTCTGGTCGCCGGACATACTATGCCCAGCTCTGATACCATATAAGATGATCTTGTATTCACTTACTTCATTGATATATCACAATGCTTAGGGATTACAATATATATAGGAAAAATAATACAAAGAGAGGAAAAAACAGAGAGACAGAAACCGATGGTAGGTGCGTGATAGACAGAGGTGTAGACGGAGGTGTGTGAGAGTGTCAACAATGGCATGCTATTCGGTGCTGATATTTCTGACTTTTTACACTTTTCATACAGCTTAAAGTCATGTGTTCAGCTCTTCCCTCTGATGCCTCTATTCATCTTTTTGTACATATCCATACCATTTGAATTGGTGTTTTTACAATTTTTTCCTCAATAGGTGCCTCACTTTTTCTCGTACAAAATTTTGGATCTTGTCTTATTTTTATGATATTGCATCTATCCTAACATTCTCACTTATGCTATCCTTATTTTTTGTCCCTTCAATGCCCAACATTCACTACCAGTACGATGTAGTGTAATTGGTTTTGTAGCATTTCGGTAAAACTTTATTCTTAGCTTGGTAGTGAATCTGCAGGAGAAAATGTTATAGATTTTGATGCGAGGGACATCTATATCATTGAATTTATGCGTGTCATTCTATTTGGAACTTGTGATTTTTATGATTGGCATCTTGTTTATGGTTTCATGTTAACTCCTTGGCTGTTGGGTCTTTCATCATAGTCTTCTTAATGTAGGTTGTAAAGCTTCTGGAAAATGAGAAAATTGAATGGTATGAAGAGAATCGGGGAACTGTGATCATCAAACCCAGTGGATCCAGAGAGTTCAGTTTTCTGGACACTGATACTGATAGTGATTGCAATTAAATTCCTGTATCGAGGTGCTATAGGAATATCAACTTCTAAAATAATTTAGAAGGCTAACAATTTCTCTAGACAGTAATTATGTTAGCCCAACTTGTGTTTTATTATTGTTAGTGCCTCCGAGGGGGTTGAAAATTTGGTCTGCTATGCACAGAACCTATAACTCCCTTGATACCTAGTTTAAGTTATACGTATGGACATGTAACAACTATTTCTTTTGTTGATCATGTAATGATACGACTATTTTATTGATGATCATGTAACAATTATTTCTAACTTGCAATTAAGTCTTGAATTATTTCTACCATTTATTCATGCGCCATTCTTCTGAACGTGAGATACGCAACTCAAAATGTGAAATGGTTTGAATTTGGTCGAGACGTTGTCAATTGGCCATGGCTCAACCTAGACATTGCATGGCCATGGTTGTTCCTTGAAGCTCAAAGGGCGTCGTTTTAAAGATGAGCAGTTAGGTTACCTTCGAGGATATTGTTTTTCCTATCCTCAAGTTTTTAAGCAATTAAAATTGAGTGAATATTTTTTGAGTTCATTTTTTCCTCAAATTCATCAATAAATATGGTAAACAAGACCAATTGAAAGTATCAAAGTCCGCCATTATTAGTAGCTTTAATGTTAAAATACACAAGACCTCCAACTTGGTTCATCATCACCTTGTTTAAATTAAGAACTGAACTCTAATGTTTAACACTTGATATGTAATTTTAAGTGTTTTATATAATTTTTTTCACAAAAGTCATCAAATAAATGTTTTAAATGTGCTTTACCTATTCTATACTTTTCAAGCATTTTAAGTATTTAAAAAATATTTTAAGATGACATGTTAAATGCTAATTTTTATTTTTAGATGACATGGTATATAATAAAAAATAGACTAAAGTATACGTTTGGTCCTTTATGTTTGCTTAGGGTATCACTTTAGTCCCTTAAGTTTATAAAGTGCACTTTTGATCCCTTATTTTTAACACCGTTAGTCTAGCTTAACAGAATATACCGACTCAGCAAATTCAAGCGATGACTGTGCAACTAAGTGCTGATTAAGCATGCCTGTATGTTAGTATTTTAATAAATTAATTTTTTAAAAACCTATAAATTGAAAAAGATTTAATCTTCACGGACTGGTTTACCACTTCTCACTAACGATCCCTTTATCCCTAACTCATCCCTACTGCTTCAACATCTCATCCGCAGAAATAACCATCCTTGAATGCCAATCTTGTAAGTTTGTTGTTTTTCCTTTGGGTTAAGGTGCAAATCTACCAATGAAGTATTGTCCGAGGAGCGTCCACCACAAATATCTTTTAAAAGGAGCAAAAATACCAATGAAGTTTTAAAAAGGGGCATCCACCACAATTTCCGTTAAATCCGTACTAACGGCGTTAAATCATAAGAGAAGAAAACCCCTAACGGCGTTAGTACGGATTTAACGGAAATTGTGGTGGATGCCCCTTTTTAAAACTTTATTGGTATTTTTGCTCCTTTTAAAAGATATTTGTGGTGGACGCTCCTCGGACAATACTTCATTGGTAGATTTGCACCTTAACCCTTTTCCTTTTTATATGTACTATTGGTTGCATTCATCCTTGCAGAGATTATCTAATTTCTTTTTTATTGCCACTAAACCTAAAACATAAAATTACATAGAAAGTAATATTAAAAACCATCCCATATAACCTAGAATAAAATCCTAGGTGAACAATACTGGCAAACTAAAAGAAAAAAGAAGACAGCATCCTAATATCACTATGCGTCAAAACCCAAAGGCATATTCCTGAATATGCGAAACTGAGCTTTAGACAAATTGGAGTCTTCCATATTAAAAAAACTCCTAATGATTCAAATAATTTGCAGATGCAACTTTATGATTATGAAGAATCCACCCACACCTAATCTAAAATAATGAATTATGAAGAGATGAATTAGAGGTGAAGTCGCCAAGTACAGAGAAACTTGTGCGTTCTTGAAGAGGAGAAGACACTTTCTTTTTTTCTTTTTCCCAGATTTATATTTATTTTAAAATATAAACATATAAATTAAAGAATTAACATGTAGTCATGCTTAGTCAGCTGTTAATTGCGCAACCATCACTTAAAATTGCTGAGTTAATATTTTTCATTAAGCCAAACTAACGGTGTTAACATTAAGGGACTAAAAGTGCACTTTATAAACTTAAGGGACTAAAATGATACTTAAAGCAAACATAAAGGACCAAATATATACTTTAGCCTAAAAAATATACATATATTGACATGACAAGAACCGCTAATTTTAATGGAAAATAAATTAATAGCCAAAATATTAAACATCGGGGTTTTTAATTTAAACATTTAAAAGTTAAGGATGTTTTATGTAACTGACTCAAAATTTAAGAGATTTTTATATATTTTAGCCAAACCTTAATTTTGGTAGTTCCAAACCGTTAGAAAAGATTTAGCTTGCTATTGGAAAGAAATATTATGAAAAAATAAGTTTTTATTTAATGATTCTAAATTTCTTTTTAAAGTTGAAGGTTAAAGTGTAATTGTGAGTAAGACACACCAAAAAAATTATGAAAAAATAACACTAACCAATATATTTTAAGAAACTCAGCTTGGGAATGGCAATAGTAATTTAAGCAAATCGTTGAAATTTAATTTTAACATCTTATATAGAGCGAATCGATTTGACAGAAGCTTATTATTTACTCCTATTTTATGAATCTTAAGAGATTAGCCTTTTCTTAAAATATGGAGAATATTTCTAATATTATTAAAATATTAGTATATTTTAATTTTTAAATTTTATACTTGGCCTGATCTCCATTTCTTGTGAAATTAGATTTTCTATGCCATGAGCGAATACCAATTAACTTGGGCTTCAAACTCAAGACAATATATATATATATATTTTTTTTTAAAAAAATGCTAAAACAGAAGACTCAATAAGGCAGAGATGGAAATGCCCCAAAACAGGAATAAGCTACTCATCTCGTAGAATTGGACAAAATAAATATCTTAGCCTTTCTCCAAAAAACAAAAAAAGAGGAAAATATCTTGGCCTCAATAATAAAAAATTGATGCGGAAGATATTTATTTGCAACAGAGTAACTGTCCAATTGCTATTAGCCAACACGAATTATTATTGGACTGTCACCATTCAGTCACAGCCAAGTAACAATTTGTGCAAAAGTGTTCGTGTTGATCTGGCAGTCAATGACTCCAAACGCAAAGGTCTTGCCGCAAATTATTTGCCCGTTTGGATAACTTATTTTAAAATAATAAATGTTTATAAATCGTGATTTACGGTATATAAGGTAAATATGTGAGAGGAGTTTTATCTCGACTTATGTAATAAATATTTATTATTAAAAAATAAACTAATCCAAATATACTTTATATAATTTGCCTAGCGGGCAACATTTTACGCATGAAGGGGCAAGACATTTTAGAGAGAAACAGAGCAGTAGAGAGAGAAGCAAGCGTATGCATGATGTGTGACTGTACTTCATCGCTGTTTGGCGGCGGCGAACCTGTGGTAAAGAAGCAAGACAAGCTCATCAGGATGTTGAAGAATCCCGGAAAGAGGGACGAAGGCGGAGGCTGCGATTCCTAAAGGGGAGGAGCCAAAGAGAATTGGAAAGATGACTTGCTGATCTTTATTGAATGAGAAGTAAATATATACAGGGTTTTGGTGCATGACGTTCCTGTGTTCACGAATCACGCTGATATGATATTTACTTATATTTACAATATAACAATATCTATTAGTATCCTTAGAGTATTTCGGAGGAGGTGTAGGTATCGGTGTATCTCAACATTATATTTTAACAGAATATATCAATATATCTTAACACTCCCCCTCAAGTTGGCATGTGTAGATTGATAACACCCAACTTGCCCTTGATTCTCTGGAATGCATCATTGCCAAGTGGCTTTGTGAAGATGTCCGCTAGTTGGGTTCTCGTGGATATCTTGGTGGGATGGAATTCGTTACTCTGTACACGTTCTTGAACAAAATAACAATCCATCTCGACGTACTTAGTACGCTCATGAAAGACTGGATTGGCAACTATATGTAAAGGTGCTTGGCTATCACAGAACAAGGTTGTGGCCTTTGTTTGTTTTTCTCCAAGTTCCTGCAACAACCATCGCAGCCATATTAACTTGCTTACAGTGGAAGCCATGGCACGATATTCTGCTTCAGCGGAGGAACGAGCTACAACACTTTGTTTCTTTATTCGCCAAGAGATGGGTGAACCCCCAAGCATGATTTAATACCTTGTGCATGAACGCCGGGTGACCTTGCAGCGACCCCAATCCGCATCACAGTAAGCAATTAGTTGACATGTACCAGTGTTTTTGAGTAGGATTCCTTGGCCTGGTGTTCCCTTTAGATAAGGTAAGACCCGTTCTACAGCATTCATATGGGTCTTGGTAGGTCTATGAGAATATTGACTCAAAACATTGACTGGATAAACAAGGGCCGGTCTAGTCACCGTAAGGTATAATAAGCGACCAATCAATCTCCTGTACCTACTGTGATCTACTTCCTCGTCACCGTCTGGGGGTTCCAAGTTGCAATTGTCTTCCATTTGGGTTATGCTTGGTCTACAGTCTTTCATTTTGGCATCTTTCAGTATGTCCAATGCATACTTTCGTTGACTTAGCACAAGCCCCGCGTCTGTCTTGGTTACTTCGATCCCGAGAAAGTATTTAAGTGGGCCAAGATCCTTTATGCTAAACTTTTTATGGAGATAGTGCTTGATTTTTGTTATGGCCGATGTGTCATCTCTAGTAATTAGGATATCATCCACGTATATTAAGATTGCTACAAATGATGTCTTGGTTCTGTATGTAAACAGTGAGTGATCTGCTCTAGATTGTCGAAAACTTGCTTGAAGTAACACATAAGTAAACTTTTGGTACCAATTGCGTGACGCTTGCTTGAGTCCATATAAGGACTTGCGGAGGCGACAAACTCGTGTGTCTCCTTTTTTGGCAAAGCCTTGAGGGATTTTCATGTAGACTTCCTCTTCTAGCTCCCCTTGCAAGAAAGCATTATTTACATCAAGTTGATGCATCTCCCATCGTCTTCTGGCGGCAATGGATAAGAGAGTACACAGGGTAACTAATTTGGCCACGGGCGCAAAGGTTTCATGGTAATCTACACCTTCTACTTGAGTAAACCCTTTTGCTACAAGTCGAACCTTGTTTCTTTCAAGTGTGCCATCAGGTTTGAACTTTCTCTTGTAGACCCATTTTGAGTCTATGGCCTTCTTTCCTGCAGGTAAGGTTTCAAGGGTCCATGTACCATTTCTTTTCTAGAGCCTTGATTTCATCTTTCATGGCCTTTCTCCAACACTCATGTTTGACAGCCTTTACAAAGTGTTTAGGCTCATCGACGGTTGTGATGGCCGCCAAAAAAGCTTTATATGAGGGAGAAAAATTGTCGTAAGACATATAGCGAGATAAGGAATGTACCTTCGAGGCTCTTGGGAATGGGTCAGGCCGTGATGGGGCTATAGAGCTTGGCAAATCGACCTCATATTCTTGAAGATGTTGTGGTAGTTCTCTAATTCGTGAACTTTTCCGCGTTGGTGCAGGTGGTGGTGTGGTAAGTGGGGTCGAGTTACTTGCATTTGGATGATTGCGTGTGTTGTCATTATTTGCATCATCATTGGCATATGGTACGTCATGATATTCTGTCGTATCCCCTGTAGAGTTTGGTTGAGTCATCTCAGGAGCATGGTTGTCACCTACACTTATGAACTCATAATGGAGTTGGGAAGGTCAACTTCCCTCATCGTTGGCCATGATTGCCGAGAATGGGAAGTTGTTTTCAAAAAACAATACATCCCTGGAGATAACTGTTTGGTGCTTATCAAGGTCGTAGATGTTATATCCTTTCTGATGTGGTGGATAACCAATGAAGATACCTCGTCTCCCTCTTGGCTCAAACTTGTCCTTGCTTGTTAGGTCCTTATAGTATGCCAAACAACCGAATGTACGCAAATGATTGTAACTTGGCTGATTCCCAGTAAGAACTGTATAGGGTATTTTGTTTCCAATGGCCTTACTTAGAACTCGGTTGATAATGTGGGTGGTTGTAAGAACATAGTGACCCCAGAATGTTTTTGGTAAATGGGCATGAAATCTGAGTGCACGAGCAATTTCGAGAAGGTGCCTATATCGTAGCTCAACTACGCCATTTTGTTGTGGCATGTACGGGCATGTTGTCTGTAGCACAATCCCTTTCTCCGCATATAGTTTCAGCATCATGTGAGATTGAAACTCACAGCCATTATCCGCCCTTATGCGCTTCACATGCTTTTCAAATTGGGTTGCTACCATGTTTATGAAACTTGGCAAGAGGTGACTTACTTCAGATTTGGTGCGCATCAAATATACCCATGTCACTCTGCTATAATCATCAACAATTGTAAGAAAATACCTAGCCCCACACAAGGACGGCGTCTTGTAGGGTCCCCAAATATCACAATGAACAAGTTCAAAACAAAAGCTACTTTTTATTGAACTATTAAAAAATGGCAATCTAGTTTGCTTTGCCTTTAAACAAGGATCACAAGGCTTTATTGTCTTTGCCTTACTAACATCAGGAATTAAATTTAAATGTGCAAGTTTCTTATCTGACACATGTCCCAGTCGCTTGTGCCATGTCTCAGGGTCCTTTATTTCCTTAACGGCTAATACATTCAATTCTGCAGGTGCTGGCTCCAATATGTATAGCCCATCATGGTGCTTCCCCACGCCAATCAGGTTCCTCGAGTGTAAGTCCTGTATTAAATAAAGATCTCTTGTGAAAATTACAATACAGTCATATTCCCCTGGTTACTTTACTAATGGATAGTAAGTTGCACTTAAAGATGGGGATATTTAACACATCTTTTAATTTTATTCCATTCTGTAAAAGCACACTTCCAGAGCCTTCTACTGCCACACTCTCGCCATTAGGAATTTGCACTGGTTTATGACGTTGTTCCTTCTTCGTGCAAAGTAACTCATTGTCACAAGTGATATGGTTGGTAGCTCTGGAGTCAATGATCCAAGGCTTATCAAATAAAAAACTACATGCCATGTTTTCACTGGGTTGGTTAAGTGGTTCTTCTCTGGAGGCATCTTCTTTGCCAAAAAATCTGACTAGTTGTTCATATTGATGCAGGGTGAAGCCAGGGATCGGGCTTGCTTCTGAATTCACACATGCTGCTCTAGGTGCTCGATTTTTGTCATTCCAGGATCCTTTTTTTTTTGCCACGTCCAGGTTTCTTCCAATCGGGTGGGTACCCAATAATTTCATAGCACTGCTCTTCAGTGTGACCAATCCGCTAGCAGTGAGTGCACTTCGGCTTGTCTTTCCTTGTGCTCGGTTTATCCATGGATTCCTTCTAGTTCCGCGTGTGTTGTATGTGAAACGCCATTGTCTCTATCGCTGGCCTCTGTGATGAAACTTCACGCTGCTTCTCATCATTGGCAACGAGATGATATGCATTGCCGAGGGTCATCGCTGGTTTTGCACTCAAAATCTGTGTTCTTACAGTGTTGAACGACTCATCCAAGCCCATCTCTCACGCATTTGCAGAAGTTCTCGTTGCACTCCACATTGGCAACCTCCACATCCACATTTAGGCCATGGCATTAGAGATTCAGCCTCATCCCACAGTGATTTCAACTTGGTATAGAAAGAGGGGACATCCATTCCGTTCTTCTTGAGCAGCATCACCGTCCGTCGCAGCTCGTATGATCGAGGTGCACTTCCGGTGCCAAACCTTTCTTCGAGATCAACCCATATGTCACGGGTTATCTTTGCATACCTCACACTGTTGCGAACATCTTTTCCCATTACCGTTTTAAGCCAGCCTTTCACCATGGCGTTGCATCGCATCCATAGTGCCAAATCTGTCGAGTCCGCCTTCGGCATCTCTATTGAACCATCAACGAAGCCCATCTTGTTTTTAGCAAAGAGGGCGTTGCTCATATCGCTTGCCCACTCGCCGTAGTTGTGTTCATCAAGCAGCTCGCTGACATAAATTAAAGCTGACCTGGGTTATCAGCCGCATGCAAGAAGTATGGTGACATCGTATCAATGACGTTTGATGAAGTACTATCCTTTCCATTCGCTGAGGCACTCGTGGTGGTCATTTGGAATTTTTCTTTTTATTGTGATCGTTGCTCTGATACCATAAAAGGGAAGAGCCAAAGAGAATTGGAAAGATGACTTGCTGATCTTTATTGAATGAGAAGTAAATATATACAGGGTTTTGGTGCATGACGTTCCTGTGTTCACGGATCACGCTGATATGATATTTACTGATATTTACAATATAACAATATCTATTAATATCCCTAGAGTATTTCGGAGGAGGTGTAGGTGTATCTCGGTGTATCTCAACAATATATTTTAACAGAATATATCAATATATCTTAACAATTCCGCTGATGACGAACAATGTGATGCGGAGGTTTGGGACAAGCTCAGCCTGAGTTTCCGTCAGGCGCAATAAGTGCTCGATCAGAACCATGCCTTGATCCAGCAGGTGAACGAGAACCACAAGTCCAAGATCAAGGACAACTCGTGAAGAATGTTGCTCTAACTGGCCAGCTTAATGGTAACATCTCCAAGGTTCTGTCTTTTTACTCTGATTTATCAATCGATTTCTCAAACATTGTTCGGCGGCGACGGGCTACCACGGTCTCCACCCAGGACGGCAAGGATTAGAACATTTACGACAAGAAGGTGGAAAGCACGCCGAGGGGAAAATGCAGTAATTATTTGTTACTTTTGACTTTTGAGCTTTGATTCTTCTTATTTTGTCATCCAGGATGTCTTGTGTGGGTATACTTGTTTGATCTAGGAGTTGTTTGGTGAAATGTGTCAGTGAGGGTGTCTTTATCTGCCATTATTTGAAATAGTAGATTGACTGGTCATTATCAAAGTAGAAATTGTTTCGTGTATTTGAATGTGGTACGTCTGGATATGAAGAACCCGCGCTTATTCTGTGATCTGTTATGTTGTTTTCTTTGTTATAAGGATGATTGAAGGTTGCTGGATTGCATTTCTACATTATCCACCTGCACATTTTAGGTATTTATGTTTTCTTTTTCTTTTTCATTTTGCCTTTGTTATTATTATTTTGTTTACTATCTTAGGCATGAGCTCATTGTGCTTGATATCTGCATGATTTTACCTGATTCAATGGTTCAAGATGTAGGAGGAGCATTACTGTATGGGAAATTACTATATTCTATTTACAAGGAGGCTTATCTGAACTAAATGATTATTCTTTAATTTGTACTAGTCCGTGTGAGACCCTTAATTGGAGATTTGGACAATGAGTTGCGTCATATGTTATTGCTAATCCTTTTGTAGCTCCTTTCTTATGTTCTGATCACCTTTTTATACTCTGTTGTCAATACATGTGTTATGCACTTTTACCCTTGAAGTTATTGCTATGCTTTTAACTAGAAGTGGACAGTGCAATAATCGTAAAGAAATTCAAAATTGACATGGTTCAAAGTTCTGTTACTGCTCTCTGTTGCTTTTGTAAATATATTGATTTTGTTGACAATTGTCTGTCTTGTTTATATCTCAATTAATTGTTATGGCAGCTTGGATATGTTGAATGCATACTTCGTGTGTGATTTGACTGATGCTTCTTCAAATTTCTTCTCTATATTCTCTGTGATCTATGAATCTAGTTTAGAACTACGGACAGAAGATCAGAAACTACGTAACAGTAGCCAGAGATATCAGGTTTGAATTACAGGCTGATCTTCAAAGGATGATTTTGGTGTTCGGTTAACTTGAACCCTTCATTTACCTACAGCCGAACATTTAGATGCCTAGGAGGAGCTTCTGCATTTTTGCCCGAGCTTTTTGGAGGAGCTTTGTCAACACCCGTTTCCATTTTGATAATTGAAGAGTAATAAAGACGGAATTCCATGGGCATACAGAAAAGTACAATTATACTGATAAAAATATTCGTTTACGATCCCAACGTCATTCGTTTACAATTCCGAAATTGTTCATTGACGGAAACAAAAAATACAGCGGAAGTTTTAATATTTACAATTTTCACCAAAATATCACAAAATAGACTAATTATGCCCACGTTCTTGACCCCGCCTCGAGACACGCGCTGCTCACCTTCCGACGTCAATGTCTTTGCCCTTTGACCCACTGGTACCCGCTGAGGTGTTTATTTAAAAATAGGGTGAGATTCCGAAGAATCTCCGTAGAGACATAATATCGTTCATAGAAAATGCGAAAAGTAAATATGACATGCGCCAAGGTATGCACAAATTAATGAACAATATAAACACATCATCATCATCATGTATACATGAGTAGGGCCCAACCCCACAATCTACACCGGTTGGACTTCTGCCAACTCCCAGTGTAAGTGCACCTATGGCACTAACTGCCCCTCTCTAGGCAAATCATGTTGATTAATAAAGTGCATTTACAAAACAATGGCATCCACACGATCACATAACTTATGGCATAGTGTATGAAGGATAATGTCCCTACCTCAAAGCTTTAATATCCCTTTTTAATGGTGTCTCGTAAAGCGTGCTGTTCCGGCGTCCGACTCGGTCCTAAAATATTAAATGTACCAAAAATAGGTCATAACCTATCCAAGTATCATTTTATACTCTTCCATAGTGTTTATTGTGGTTATATTAGTCTATGGTGAAAATTTACAAAAATGCCCCCGGGAACCCGGCCCGGCCCCGCCGTACCTAGCCCGATGGCACGTTTTCCCAAAATTTTGACTAAGGCTATTCTGACTTATTTTCGCCCAAGGAATCCATTTCTGGCCTCGAAATCACCAAATTCACGGTCAAATTACGAAAATACCCTTGACAGCCCCTATTTAGTGATTTCAATGGCGTTTTCGTAATTATGCTTTTTCGGCCTCTACCGAAAAAGTGCCCAACTGTAACCCCACCTATTTTTGCCCAATGAAGCCATTTATTTCATGAAAATCCAACTCCTTGTACCAGTTCTGGTTCTGGCCGAAATGTTAAGGAAAATGGAAAAAAAAATGGGGTTTTGTGTTCTAGTTTCCAAAACTTGTACTTTTTCACTTCTAACCCTTGATTAACCCATTTAAACACTTCTTAACCATGATTCAAAGAAATTTGGGCAGCATAACCCCTTAGGATTAGGACTTTCCAAATTTACAAACTTAACAAAATAACCAAATCCAACCATATTCATCAACAACAACCACATCTAACATAATCTTAGGATTTGTAAAGTTACCTTCTTGAGTTCTTTTCCTTCCTCTAGAAGTTCTCCTCTCTATTTCTCTTTGGGCTCAAGATTTGCTTGCTAATCCATGGAATTTATGGAAAGGAAGAGATTAGAGAAGAGATTTATGGAAGATTAGAAAAAGAAACCTTAAGAAATCATAACTTACCTTAACTCTTGCTTTCTTTTGCTCTCTAAATCACCAAGAACTCCCAAACTCACTCTCTCTCTCTTTTCTCTATTCTTTGTGCGTGAATGGGCATGAAAGGAGGAAGGGAAAATATGTATTACTTGTCATCTTTCATCTTTAATCATAGCCCTTGATCTAGCCAATGGTTAAGATCTTTCCACCTTTCATGAACACCATACCTTCCACCATACTCTTTTGCTTTAAGCCATGCTTCCTCAACTTTATGCCATCCCTTGTCATTATTTAGGTCCAATTGGATTTGACTAACATTTTCCCTTAGTTAGCCTAAAAAAAAACGTGCTCCCCTTCTCATGATTGAACCAAACCAATTCCTCTCCCAACTAACCAAATTAGCACTCAATGTAGCATACCATTTCATCATTATTTGTCCATGTAGCATTATTTTAATGCAATTTGACATGTACTCATACAAATCCATTATAATTTAATCCCCTCCTTATATGTTCATGACACTTGGCATTTTAATTTCATTAATCAATTTCTAACACATTTCATTTTCAATTTTCGGAATAATGCCAATTCTGGCAGATTTTATGCCCTAACTTTGAAAAATCATAACTAACTTTGTAGACATCTTTTTGGAGTGATTCCAAAGCCTATGGAACCCTTATTGAGTCTAGTTTCAAGGAAAAATATGTAATTTTACTGTCTGGGATCATCTCATTCCCAGATTTTACATCTTTGATCGCTGCTCCAGAAATTAGTCAATTTCGCTGGACAAACTTCAAAAATTCATAACTCTCAATAAACAAGTCAAAATGGCTTATAATACCTATCAAATTAAATCTTAGGATGTCTAATTTCACCCTGTAAAATTTCATAATTTTTGGTTATCATTTGGTCTTCCAAAACTATATGACAATCTCACTGCCTCGCAGGCGATTTCACTGAAAACACTATTCAACCTTCAGTTTTTAATATTTAATTCCTTTGACCTTAAATATTCATCATTTCATTGAATATATATAATAATTACAATATATTCTTGGTGAATAAAATTTGGGATGTTACAAGCTTTCTTTTGTTGAGGTTGCTTTTTACAATCTATGCTTGACGGGGAAAATAGATGACATCTTCTCCTGGACTTTAGATGAGTCACCTAGTATATGCTTTTACTTTAGAGTAAAAGAGGTATCAGTAGAATACAACTAGTTAAACCATATCGAAAGAAACCAAATAAAGCATATGTTTGTGCTATTTGGTGGTTTCCATCGTGAAACCAAACGCATTCAAAATTGATTACAAATGAGGTTTGGTCCAGTTTTTATGTCAAAACCAATTGGTTTAGCTCAGTGCCAGTTTGATTTCGTTCGAAAGTAAGAAATAATAATAATAAACGTATTATTGTTTGATTTGCTTAAAATATCCTTAATTTAAAAATAACAGTGTATAAGTTTAATTTGTCGTTTGGTTATAACAGATTTCATTATAGTTTTATTGAAATGCTTTATATTTTGTTTACATAAAAGAATCAATACTTTTAAATTTTCAAGCCAAATAATTAGTTTGTGAGCCCCATGTTTTATATGGAGCCTCAGGTAAGACACATTGTATATGACTTTATGTAGTATGACTTTCTATATAGATTTTATATGTACTGATATTGATTTATATTAAGAGGGAACAATTGAACAAACTAGTTATTCCATGATCATCGTTTTTGCCTTTTGTTTACCACGTGACATATTCTATCATTAATATTGAATGGGGGAAGCAGTGTCAGCCTGTAAATCTATGCCCTTCTCTAGATGTTGAAGGGTTCTATAAAGGTGGTAGAAAGTTTTGAAGTTGGGCCTCCTTCCATGTCTAGGACTCTGGGCTCAATTCTGTCTCTTCAGAAGGATGAGTTCTCTCTTTTCCAGAGCATAACGATTTGTGCCCTGTTTGGTACGGTGCTTTTGTTACTTTGTAATGGAGTTTCTTTCTTGCGCAACTCGAGTTTTGGTGAATTTGATCTAACTAGAACTGATATATTTAATGTTCTGCTCATTCTATATATTTGGTTTTGGTGGGCATTTTTCTTTCTTTTCTCTTTCGGTTACTGAAACAATGTTCCTTTTGCATTACGACTCTGCATGCATTCTATTTCCTAATCTTGGGTTCGCCCCGGCAGTTCATTATATTCTGTTTGTGTTTCTACAGTCTTATCTAATGTAGAAATTTTAATCCCATTTGATTGCCCGTAGGAAAAGAAAATAAGAAAACTTATCTAGTGCCGAAATTTGTTTGGGTGCTTCATAGTTTGCCATCAATTGAAAGGGAAAATAATTTCCATGTGGCTTGGCTCCAATAGCTGAGTGAAATGATGAATTACCTAACACGCCCCTCATCACACAAATATAAAAGCTCTTAGGTTATTCTTCTCCATTTACTTTTATGCTTCCCTTCCTTAATCATATTTATCCAATGAAACAGAGCATTGGAAAGGAGTTATGTTCCCAGTCCTATTCCATTCTATTTGTTGTTCTTTTTCCATTGCCATTGGCTTCAATTTTCGGTACCACACGGGGCCTTAAAGCCAGTTCATCATTGATTGGTAGTACATGTTAGCTCTTTGGTTAAAATCAGTTCCAAAGTATTCGTATCATTTGCTATTTGAAGGTTGATTGTCAAATTAAAAGCCGAGTGAGTTTCACGATTCAAATAATTGAGGGCCTTCGAGTGACATTATTATGCTCCTGATTTTCTGGACGTTGGCTGACTCCATTTAACACATCAAATATGTTTCATCCATCCCCGAACTTTGCAATCTCCATATAATAATCGGATTTTCCCCTCAATATAAAGTATATGAAGAACCCATACAAAATTAGTTCAAGTGAACGGCTATACAAAATAGTGAGTGAACAAAAAATCGGACTAGCCGGTCCGATTGAAAAACCGTTGAACCGGACAACTTATTTGAACCGGTAGGATATCGAACCAGTTTGGACATGTATAAAATTGGGAAAATAGGTGGTTTAGGTGGTCTAATCGGTTTACACATTATGAATTGTATTTGAAATTTGAAATTTAAAATTCAATCCCATAATCCATGGGCTAATTTGCCTTAGGTAATAATGATAATTAATAAGTTAGATGTCACCCATACTAGGGGAAATATTTGAAATTTAAAATCCAATCTCATAATTCATATTTTGATTTACTTATGCTAATTAATAGGTTAGATATCTATGCATAAGTATAACAGGTTTTAAGTATTTTTTTAAAGATATTCATTTTTTATTTATAGAAGTTTAAAAATATATTAATATATATTTCCGCTTATTTTTGTTATTATTTAATATTTATTTTATATTCCCACTTGATGGTTAATATTGTTATTGTCAATTAAATTATATTTTAATATATCCGGTCTGACCTTCGGTTAGATCCCGATTGACCCATTGATCCTTAAACCTATATTATAACTGATTCATTGCCCGGTTGGTTTTTGGTTCCTTGTAAAATACTAGTCGCATGAATCAATTGATTCAAACACGCATTTGCCCCTCTAAACGCGGGGCCATCATAAAGAAACAGCCTCGCATGAGCAAATACCAGATGTTCCATCGTCTTTATTCCGACGGTATTCGCAGCAGATGAACTTCATATTCTGATGTTAATCGTATTCTAAGGAATTTATTTGTTCAGAAGATATTACTTACATCATGTCTTCCAAGTCAATCAGCAAAAGAAAAACGAATTGTTTGTTCAGAAGGAATTTATTCTGAACATGACTAAATAAATGTTATATGGCCCGGAAAACTAATATTTCGTTCTAAAACCCAAACCCGAACCCGGATTAAGATGCAGCGTCGATTACTAAAATGCAATGCATTCGCCAAGTGAAAGGCATGTGCTGCTTAGTACGTACCTCCCAGGGCTCGTCATAATTTCGAGTTCAGAAAGGCCACTTTTTTTTGTCATTTCATAAGAACATTTTACTGAGTCTACTTCACAAAAGCTGATCTACCAATAATTTACTACATGTTTATAAATGTCCCGTAGATGCAGTAATAAGGGAGAATGGATCATTTTGGAAAGATATTGGTTGAAGAATAGAAAGTGCATTTATAATGGGAGTTCACCGCTATCAGCAACGACAACCTTGCTCTTGGGGGTGCCACTTTGCATTCCTTCAGCCTCCATCTTGTACACCACGTCCATTCCAGAAATCACTTTCCCAAACACGACGTGCCTTCCATCCAACCTTTTATTTATCAAACAAGAACTTTAATTAGTAAGAAGTTTCTCACTTCATGACAGTATTGAATCACATGCTTATCCATGAACACCTAAAAAACTAGGGCATTTATCTTATGACCACATTACAAAACCATACAATCTACATGTAGTTTAGTTACAAGAAAGACGCTCATTGCTGATTGATTGCAACTTCAATTTTGTGTTTTCATGCACCAATGTCGTTGCCATGATGAATTGACAACAAAATTGAGACAGTAAACACTAAAAACAATTTATTTATTACTCCCTCCGGTCCTAAATATAAGGCATAATTGAATTTGTTGGAAATGTTAAGAAAGTTAATTAAATTATTTTAAAATATTTATATTTGTCATTTTTTCTTCAAACTATTTTGCTTAACTTATAAACTGATATATAATCTAAGAATACACAATAAATGATATGATTAAGTACTCCCTTCAGTCCTAAATATAAGACAATGTTAACTTTTCTGAAGAGATTAAAGAAATTAATTAAATTACTTTAAAATATTTATATTTGTCATTTTTTCTTCAAACAATGTTGCTTAACTGATATATAACCTAAGGATATACCACATATAGTATGATTAAATAACTTATTTAGCTTCCTTAATCTCTTGAAAAAATCAATTCTATCTTATATTTAGGACTGGAGGAGTATTTGTTTTCTTCTGAAACAAGTTCTTGATGGAGAGAAAATTACCAGCTAGTTGTCACCGTTGTAATGAAGAATTGTGAACCATTGGTATCGGGACCAGCATTTGCCATTGATAGAAGTCCTGTTCCCAAAGAAGACAACATTTAACTTTTCCCCGCCATAGACTGCATGGTATCTATGACAGCATAATTACTAAAACAACAGTAATAGGTAACCTGGTCCAGTATGCTTCAGCTTGAAGTTCTCATCAGCAAACTTCTCTCCATAGATTGACTCACCGCCCATTCCGTTGCCATGGGTAAAATCACCTCCTTGGATCATAAAGCTAGGAATAATCCTGTGGAATGTGCTTCCCTTGTAATGGAGAGGCTTTCCACTTTTTCCAGTTCCTTTCTCCCCTAATAATTGGAACCAACCACAAGCAAAATGATGAAAACATCTTGAACACAAACACGACATAAATTCAAACCATTGACATCATTTTGTAATAGTGTTAATATTAGTGTTGGGGTGGGGTGCGGTGGGGTGGGGTGGGGTGGAAGACGTTATTGCTAATTAGATTCAAGGGTCATCAGTAAGAAGCATCTAAACAGCAGTGGACTCTGTTGTACATAAATCCTAAGTTTGTTCTCGTGAAAGAACAATCCAATTACAAGAAATGTCTAATTTACCATTAGTTCTTAGATTAACGTGTGACTAATGAATTTATAAATTCAGGTCTATGACCCAGTAAAAAGATGAAGCCCTAAAAATAGCCTTAAAATATATTCTGTTAGATCCTCTGACAGACAGCAGAAACTTTTCACTAATGACTATGAACGGCCTCTTCTGCCTCCAAGCTCGTCCAATCAGCCTCTTATTTGTACTGTGGGGAAAGACAGATGGACTCTAGTTCTCCACAGGGTTCAATTGCATCAAAAGAAAATTATTTGTCATGCATGGATTTACTTTCATGGACAACCACTTCAATATTTTCAATGGATGCAAAAAAATAGGGGTGATATTTTCTCCAACTACAAAAGTCTCAGGTCTACTCTACGTTGGATTGTGAACTCTTATTTCTTCTCTCCTAGTATCACCCCTTTGAAGATCATGGCTTCTATGAAACAGCTATCCAGGCTTGCAAATTCCTCAACCGCATCAGGAGGCATCTTTATGGAGATATCAATGCTTTATTTTCTTCTTTCACTCATTTGGATGTTGAAGTGTTCAGTTCTTTTCCTTATTGTTGTCCTATTACTATTAAGACTCTAATGTAATTCGTTTTTATTAATATCATTTTGACTTTTTATCAGAAAAAAAGAAGGGACAGCAGAAACTGGCTCACCTGTGCAAAGAGCTCGAAAGTTTTCTGCAAAAGGAAGGTCAAAACAAGGTTTCAGTTAATGGAAAGGATGATAAGACACAGAATGCAGAGATTTCAGAGAAGCATACCTGCAGTTTTAGGAACTGCCTTCCCAAAAAGACCCATTACAACACGACCTGAAAGTCAGCATCACAGAATAAATCCAAATAGTGACAATCTAATACCAAAAATTGAGAAAAAGAAAAATACTACACCATCCATTAACATTAATATTTAAATCTTCGGCAATATATTCATTAAAAGTTAATATGTCACTGGCAGTGATATTTTGCTTCGTACACTAACTGGACTGCAGCTAAGTTGTGCCAAGATTCAGCCAAACTACCTCTTAGAGCACAGTAGGGAATTTCATCTATCTGCTTTTTAATGGAATAGTAGGTTCAGCTTAAGGGTGGCCGTGCTTGTTTTGTTGTCAGCGCCAACTAATTGTGCATTGATTCACTAGAATTTAGAAGATATTTTCATCTAGAATTTCTATATATATAAATATTCACATGCTGGCAGGCTAAGCTGAAAATTTCCAAAAGAGAAACAAAACACGATTAACTTCTTTTTCACTCTATCAGGGTTTAAAGCAGCTAAAGAATACTAATACGACCTAAACCTCAATTTTTTTGGTTCATCATAGCTATTAGCTAAGATTTTTTTTTTTTAAATTTTAATCCCGTCTGAAATTATATTCTCAATTCAGTTCTTCATAGATAAGTATTTGTCAATTTAGTTCTTCACAAAATAACGTTATCAATAATGTCCTTCTGCGAAGAACGTGATTGATAAACGTACAAAAAAAATAAGTCCTATGTTGTGATCTCATCTATGTTAATTTTATCTGTTGCTATTATATTCGCGATGGACCAGTTTGAGACATCTTTTCAAGAACGAAAAACCAATTATATATTAAAAAAAGAATTAACCAAAGACTAAATTGAAAAACACTCAATGTGACCGATAGACGATAGCGAGGTTTTACTCATAGTTACAACAAAGCATGAAATGTGACTTCGATAGGAGTAAATACCAGCAGGCTTTCCTTCAATCTCGATGTCGAAATAAACCTTGTGTGTCACTTCTTTGAGTTCTTTCAAATCCTCCTTCGACTTCTTCGCCTGCAGCCGAAATATCCTTTATGGATTATGCATAATCAAGATCAAAAGAACAGACTAAAGCCAACTAGCAAACTAGTTCCAATCCTTGGAATCACTTAACCAGTTAATATGCCACACTTGATCTAGTCAAACACGGAAAATAAAGAAGCTCAATTACTGATCAATTCCATGGTTTTCAGAAAGATCTAGAGACGAAGATCGGATCAGAAAGAATATTAAGAAATTGAACCAGAAAAGAGGAAACCTGGATGAGAGCGAGAGTGCCGAAGAGGACCAGTGTCCAGAGCAACAACGACGTCACTTTCGCCATACCTATGCTTCTTCCAAACACTCTGATTCGCCGACTAGCTCCGCGAGTGAGACTTGGAGCACAGAAATGGTCAGTTTTGTAGTTATACAAGAATGCTCAAGTTTTGTCATTCAATCCAATGATTGAATGACACGTAGCGATTAAGCTGACATAGTTAGATTCGATTCGTTCGGAGTTAGGAAAGGGCCATACTCTTTTGGGCCTCAGGGAGTAAGCAACTATCAGGCTTGGGCTTAGAGTCATGCACTCAGTCACAGCGATTGAGCAAGAGGTGGTAATTAGCGCGGTCAAAACGGGGTGGGCTGGCATCGAACCCACCAAGAAGGATTGGCTGGCCAGCCCGCAAATTTTTTTTAAAAAAATTTCACTCTTTTTTTAAAAAAATTCTTATTCTCTTTCTCTTCACCCATTCATATCACACTTCTTTTATATATATATATATATATATATATATATATTTGTGTTAGGAAATCAATTTTATTCTTACCTTCTTTCTTTTTTTCATCTACTCACATCATAAAATCATATAAACACTTTTCTTTTAAATTTAATAATAGTAGAATAAATAAATATTATATAAAAATAAAAGTGTCAAATAAAAAGTATGAGGAAGTAATTAAACACAACATCAAAGGAAAGACGATCAGGGAATTTGGATTTATATTACAAGAAAAACAAAAAATAAGTGGGCCAGCCGTTTAGCCCAAGGGTTAAGCGCCAACCCGCTAAGCTTGGAGAGCTGGTGCGGCCCAACTCATTTTACCAACTCTAGATTGATCCATGTTTTTCGTTTTTTATTGCTGCTAGAGGCAACCATGGTCAAAGTATTTTCGGGCCCTAAAGGTAGACGCTTCTTAAAACGAACATTCAAACATTGATTCATCACGTTATGAGAGATAGCTATTCAACTCTATGGTGATTAAACCCTGACCAGACCGGCTGATCTGAACCCAAAACTGGTTGGGAGACTGGTCTGGCTTGGGATTTTTTATTTTTTAAAAATCAATTTTTTTTCTTTAGAATTTCATATTAATAACTATAAAATCTTCAATTTCTCACCGGTTTGGTTTCGATTTAGCTCCGGTTTGACTCTGATCTGATTCACTTACCCTTGACCTAGTACCCCGTCCTGTTTAGTGACCGATTCGGAACTAACTACCTTGCTCAACTCCGTTGCTTGAACTTCTTTGGCTTTTCAATGTTTTTCATTTCTATGAATTAAATTAAATTAAATTATGTATGCCTCTCAAATCAATTCAGACCATTTCAGCTTCAATATTTTTCTTCTCTCGCGGTGTATCAAATCATTGAACATGATAAAAAGCTGAAGAAAAAAGCCTCCACTTCAGACAAACCCCAAAAAAAGCCAGCTTCTAACCAATCCCAAGATACAATCTTTACTACACAAGCCTATAAAGCAACCTCGAGCTCCGCTCCCCTATCTGTAAGACATACAGCTACTATTCTCCCGCACCCCAATCAGAACCCCAAAGCCCACACCAACCAAAGCCATATCCTAGCCCAAAAGCACATCCCAAAATAGACCAAATGTAACCCCCTTCCTTAAAATCCGTAATTATAATTCAAAAATGCTTAATTTAAACGAATCAATGACCAGCGAATAATTAAATATCATTTCTAATCCCTTCCTTTCGGTAGGATTTTTACAAATTCTTTCAAAACTTCATCCCTTCCCTAGTCTCAATTTTCAAGTTTCGAATATAATTACCTGTGCAGTTAGTCGCACTCAAATATATCAGAGTGTATAATAAAGTCCCGGCAAATCCCGGGATTCATTCATTCACTAAGGGTTTAAAGTTTCCCATATAGGGGATTACAATACCGTTCCAAAATATTATTTACATCCCAAAAATAATATACAGTAATCCTAGATCCAAATGGATAACCAACAACCCAGATGCAATTATCCCTACAAGGTTCTAGCCGCTCCTAGTCGTTTGCTTCTCCTTTGAATCACTTGCCCTATCTTAAGATTAGTCAATGGAA
The DNA here is from genome assembly GCA_963855925.1 of Inga laurina. NCBI lineage: Eukaryota > Viridiplantae > Streptophyta > Magnoliopsida > Fabales > Fabaceae > Inga > Inga laurina. The sequence continues at coordinate 13,992,575 of OY979704.1, read as the reverse complement.
AGAATGAGATACAAGAGAATCCCAGTAGTAACAAGTCACTCATACAATGTATAAACACATAGCATATACGATCATGTTTAGCAGCGTCACAATGATATATGGCTCACGTCACATACGATAGCACTCATGGCTGTAAACACTATGCGTCAGCTTTCGTTGCGATCTCAATGCAATAGCTTGCGTTGCAATCACTATGATAGCTTTCGTCGTAATCTCAAAGCATCACAATGCATGACAAATATACATACGATGCTTTATACATAGTATAAGAGAAAAAGTCACTACCTTGTTCTTTCATGACTTGCTCCTGCATAGTTTATTCACGACCAGAGCAAATGTCGAACCCTATAACCAAAATTAAGGACAACGGATCAGTCTCTTTTCCCAGTTCTTGTTTTCATAATTCTTAAAATTGGTTATCATTTAAACTCTTTAGGTGGTCACTAGATGCCTACCTATATACCGAAAAGGGTTGGAAAAACTACCCCAAAGATCCCTCTTTCAGAAGAAAAATACTGATTTTTGGCTGACTCACTTGAGTGATGGATGACTGGCACTCGAGCGAAGATAGCTCACACTCACGAGTGCCTGACAGAGAGCAACAACAGAAACAGAAAGTGCTCGTTTTACTCGAGCACATGACACAACACTCGAGTGATAGCCAAATGCTCACTCGAGTCCCACAAAGTGAGGAGCAGAAAGTGTCTACCCGAGAGCAAAGAAATCTTTAGAGCGGGAAGCTCACTCGGGCTCTACCCTAAACACTAGAGTGATAACACAACACTTGCGAGTGTCAAGTCGCACTCTTAGATAATGGCCTGCGAGTGTTAACCCGAGTCACGGCCTTATACCCTAAAAAACCTTTGTACTCGAGTGAGACATGGGTCACTCGAGTGATGACATATATCTCCCGCAAGTGCAAAAGTACACTCTTGAGGTTTTTCCTGAGAACTTAACCAAAATGCTAAAGAAAAGGAAAAATATCATGCTGCACTCAAGTAAGACCCTTCTTCACTCGAGTGAGGCTTATCAAAAGTCAAATCGCAGCAACTGACAGAATTTCCTAAATTGAACCAATTTGCTTCCAATGGTTCCAAAACTTATACCAGAGTTCATTCCCATACAAAATCTCACAAGGAATCTATTGGTAACCTCAAAACACCCAAAATCACCTCCTAACAACAATTTTTGTCTTAGATCAATACATTATACACAACCACCAACGACCAATCTTTTCCCTTTCAAATTCCAATAAAAACCAATGACACAATAACACATCCTAATACCATTTTCCTCACATTGCCACATCTAATTCATCCATTTCCAATTCTCATGAAATCAGGGCAAAATTCTACAAATATAAAAAATTAACCAAGAATCACAACTTATGTATCAAAATGTCACAAATGCTCACCTCTTCAATTTGCTAAGACCAAATCCTTAATTTTCCAACTTCCAGATTTGTTAAAACTCCAAAACACCACCTTTTAAAATTCTGAAACCATGGAAATGAAGCCCTCAACACTATGAACAATATTAAAGAAGAGCACTTGAGCATTAGAAGGCATCTAGCAAGTCAAAATCTTACCTTTACTCTTCTCTTTCTTTCTCCTTTTATGCGAAAATGGAGAATGATGAGAGAGAGAATGAGATGTTGATAAAGAAGCATATTTTTGGGCTTCCCTCACTCATTTAGCCGACTTAGAGGGAGAGAGAATAAAGTAAAAGAGTTTGAACATTTGACCAAATCCAATGGTCCACAATTCTCCAAGTGTCAAAGCCTTATGCTTTCCCCTATGATCTCACATACACACATATGCATAGAATTCCACCCCATGAATTACTTGTCAATAATTCAAAACCCTTGATCTTTAAGTTATCAATAAGTTTTCTCTTCGGTAACTGACCAATTGGTCGGTAATTTTACCATTTTGCCCCTGATTATGACAATTCCACTTGAATCACTTCCAATAACATCACTATGCGCCCTCCCTTATATTTCAATCCACTTAGACTTTAATCCATATTTAGGAATAAAAATAGGGCTTAGGCATTGATTAAAACACATTCACATTGAATTCAACAATAATTACATCACTGCTAACATAATTAGCCCTTAATCCCAAATTGGGTCATTACACCAAACCCACTAACAGCAATAAAGAAAATATTTCCCCAAAGCCAAAACCGCAACCCATCCCCAACAGGTATTAAGATCTCCTCCCATGTATCCATTAAACAAGCTAGACCCAAACCAAAAGAAAACCCTCCCTCCCTTGATGGAACGGCGCTAAAGGCCATAGCAAAGGCCCTGTTTGAACACCTTATTTTGTTCGGGCCCCATTTAAAAAAATAAAAAAATGAAAAAATGAAAATTCTTTCATTGATAATGATTGATGTCTAAATTGGCAATCATCATTAAAGGGATAAATAAAAAAAGAGAAAATAAGAAAATCCTCTCATTGATGATTATTAGTGTTTAAATTGACAATCATCATTAAAGGAAAATTAAAAAACGAAAATTAAAAAAAAAAGAAAGAAAAAATCCTCTTATTGATGATGATTGGGAAAATTAAAAAAATATACAAAAAATATCTCTCATTCATAGGTTTAAATTAGAAAATTGCTTGTAGGGAAAGTATAAGAAAATAAATAAAAAATATAAAAATCCCTCTTTGATGTTGATAGGTTTAAATTAGGAAATTACTTGTGGAAAAAATAAAAATAAATAAAAACAAAAATTTAAAAAAAATCTCCCATTGATGGTGACTAGGTCAAGCTAGAAAGTTTTATTAATAGAAAATACAAAAAATAAAAAATAAAAAATTAAAAAAAAATCTCCATTGATGGTGATTGGGTTAAATTAGAAAGAGCATTTATGAAGAAAACCCTACCTTAAGACTATAAATAGGAGAGCAAGGGTTAAAGCAAGACATAAAAATGTTGGGAGCAAAAGGGAGACAAGGCAGAAAGTTAATTTTATTTTCTCATTTCATTGCTCATACATAATTCTAATGGGGAAGAGTAGTTGACATAAGAGACCATCTTATTTTACTTTGTCCAAATAATGTCTTAATATTCCTGCCTAGGCCAATGAAAATTTCTAATTAGAGATAGGGCATACCCATTTGAATACTGGGAAAATCCTTATATGTAAGGCTTGCAAGAGTTTTATTGGTTTTTCATTTACTTGCTTTATACTCACTGCTCTGCACAAATGAATATACCTATATAGATATGCTTTTGTTTTTATTTTCGATAATGCTCAGCCACTTGTGCAGATGATATATTTGACTAACTCTCCGTCCACTATGACTTTGTTCTTGTATTTATGCTTATCCCAATATATGTTAACATTGCTAGACATTGAATCTAGGATCAAGAACTAAGTGAACTTGCTTTTCATTGTCCCATTGAATTATCTTATATATAGTTGCTGGATGCGTTGCATTTAGGATCAAGAGGTATGTGCTGCCTTGTCTTCTAATGGTGCTAGGTGTCATGCTTATTAGATATAGGTAATGTGATTGTAATTGCCTCTTGTTTATTATGTGATTCTATCACCCTATCTCTTGTGTAGTGGGATTCAAATCATAAAAGGTACACACTCTCACCATGTCTTTATTGATTTTCTTGCCTTCTTGGACTTTCTACAATGAATGATATGATAAGAACGCAATTCTTTTTTTTAAAAATTTTGAAATTCCTTTAGCAAAAAAAAGTTTCAAAATAAAAAAAATGGAGGTTCTTTGCCCAACTATAGCCCACACTTTGTCGACTTGCCCAAAATGTCCAAGAACCTTGGGCTTTATCCAGTAATTTCAACGATGTGCTTTCAACTACAGAGAGGCATCAAGTACAAGTAGAACCGATAGTGGGTGCCCCCTCTTCCAGCAATTTGTAGATAACTCATCTCTCATTGACTTGGGCTTTTATGGACCCCGCTTCACATAGAGGAGAGGCTTGTCCTTTGCCTGCCTAGACTGCGTACTAGTTAATGGCATCTAGACTCAATCTTTTCCAAACTCCTTAGTTAATATCTTCCAAAGGTGCAATCTAACCACGGACCTCTAAAAATTTCATTAGTCCCTCGCTTGGGGTTAAATAGGCCAAGGAAATTCTGCTTTCTTGCATCCTGGCTCACACACCCACAGTTTGCTAATCGAGTTAAAGACACATGGGACCAAAATCTTACACTATGGGAAAACATCCAATCCTTCACAGAAGTAGTATCTACATGGAACCGAGAAACTTTTGGCATGATTGGAGTAAGAAAGCGTAAACTTGAAGCTTGCCTCAATGGTGCCCAAAAGGCACTTGAAGACCAACATCAATCTATCTCACTGTACCAATTAATCAGCGAACTTCATCAGGAGTATGTTACTACTTGCTTTCAAGAGGAATTGTTTTGGCTCCAGAAATCCGACACTCAATGGATAAATCTTGGGGATCGTAACACTCACTATTACCATACCAAGGCCAGAATCAGAAAAGCCAGGACTCTACATTAAAAAACGAAAATGGCCAATAGGTTACCAGTGAATCAATTCTCCAACAAATGGTCAAAGATTATTTCATAGACCTATACTCCTCTCCTGTACCAGCTCCGAGCCACACACTGCCAAAAGGTAAATTTCCACTTATACCCACTCATTCTTGGGATTGTTTGAACACTGATTTTGCCCTTGATGAAGTGAAGCAAGCTCTATTCAGAATGAAACCATTACAAGCACCAGGTCCAGACGGAATGCATGCCTTATTCTATCAATCCCAATGGGACACAGTTAGTACAGGTCTACATGACATGGCCAATAGGCTACTTAATGAAAGCCGCTTGGAAGAAGGACCGAATGACACGTTAATTTCTTTAGTGCCTAAGGTAGAGAGGCCTATTGTAGTAAAGGAGTTTCAATTAATAAGCTTATGCTCGGTGGTCTACAAAATCATCACAAAGCTAATAGCAACATGACTCCAACATCTCATGCCACACCTTATCCTTCCATTCCAATCAAGTTTAATTAAAGGGAGAAATATCATAGACACTATTCTCATTGCACAAAAGGTGATCCACTCTATGAGCAATAAGAAAGGTGCAAAAGGGTGGTTAGCTATAAAAGTGGACTTGAAAAAAGCTTTAACAAGTTGAATTGGTCCTTCATTGAACACACGCTAGAGGATGTTGGATTTCCTCCCTGGATAATACGTCTCATCATGCACTGCATCACCACGCCTAAAATGCAAATTCTTTAAAATGGTGTCCCCTCCCAACCATTCTCACTGTCTCGAGGCATTAGGCAAGGTGACCCCTTATCCCCATACATCTTTGTTCTATGTATGGAGAGATTGTCACAAGCCATATCAAAAGAGGTCAACAAAGGAAATTAGGAAACAATCAAACTCATACGTAGGGGTCTTCCTCTTTCTTATCTTTTCTTCGCATATGATTTTGTTCTGTTCAGTACCACATCTCCCAAGCAACAAGAAATGATTCAAAAAGTCCTGCATGAATTTTGCTCTGCTTCGGGACAAGTTGTAAGCTAAAGTAAGACCCTAATTCACTTTTCAAGAAACATGTCAAGAAGAGAAGAAAGGCAAATTTGTGAAAAATTGAACTTCCAACGTACTGATCACCTAGACAAATACCTTGGTGTACCTCTGCTCCACTCTAGAGTTTCTAAGGACACCTACCACTATATAATGAGAGAGTGCAACAAAAATTGTCAATGTGGAAGGCAAACAAACTCTCCCTAGCAAGATGAATAACTTTGGCGAAATTGGTTCTATGTGCAATCCCTTCATATGCCATGCAAACAACTAAACTGCTGGCATCTTGCACCAATGCCATTGAAAAGATCATAAGATGCTTTGTTTGGGGATCTGGGGATAACACAACCAAACCAAGCTTAGTCAGCTAAAGTGAAATGTACCAACCAATGCAAAGAGGGGGAAGTGGCTTAAGGAATATGGTTCAAAAATTTGTTTGCCGTTTAGCTTCCGCAAGCGTACAGGTCGCAAGTAATATTTTAGTGCGAGAAAGAGTATCGTTCCTCAAGGACTATGATGAAAACGAGCTAACTAATGGAACTATATGTTTAATTATGTTGAATGAAATCATTTAAAATTGATCAAGGTGAACCAAAACATGTGAGTTGAGGTGAAAGAGAAATTTACAACTATCTTTAGACTAAAAATTTATAAAAGCAAATGATTCTTTAAATTCAAGTATTAGATTAAACTTAGGATTGTTTATCCCCCTTGTAATTCAAAAAGCACTTACTCAAGTCCCCCCCAAATATATGTCACTTAATGAGAGATTATACTAGCCAAGGATACTAAATTACCTATAAGTGTTCTCTCAAGTCTCCAAATTGGTGCATAGTTTAATTAATTCATTAATCTCTTAATTAACTAATTAAACCTTGATTTCATTGCAAATCCTATTTGGCTATGTGAGGTCAATGAGTGTATCTCTACCTCATTAACAAAGTTATCTATTCAATTCACAAATTTCAAGCTCTCACACGATTTAACTCAAGTTCTACACTCAATTTAGCCCTCTCAAGCATTAATCAAGTGAATCCAACAATCTTATTGGTGGCCAATCAACAAGAAGCTTCAAGTAAAGCGTAAAATCAGCATAACACTACTACAAAAAAATTCAAAACGTAGCACTTATTTTTTGTGTTTTGTAGCACTTTTGAAGAGCTACAAAATCCAATGCTACAATAGGTTTTTGTAGCGCTTGTAGAGTGCTACAATAGGTGACCTATTTTGTAGCTCTTTTTTCAAGAAAGCGTTACAAAATATAATTTTTTTAAAAAAAATTCATCTTCTGAAGCACTTCCTTATAAAACGCAAAAGAAGATGATTTTTTGCAAAAAAAATTAGGAGCTTTTTTTTTGGATTAAATAGCAATCCAATCTTAAAAATATTAAATTAAATCGATTAATGAAAAGAAATCAGCCAATGTCAACTACAATATAAGAAAAAACAACTAATCAATATAATACTCTTGTTCAACACAAATACAATGCATTGGCATAAATAATAAGCATTTAAAATTAAAATGTCACTAAAGGGAATTGAGATCAAGAAAACCATAAATATAAAGGAGCTTAATTCCAAAAGCAAGAAAGCCCGGTCGTAGCAGCCGCTAAAAGGAGTCCCTTCAGATTTTGTTCCAAAGATTTACTTAGGCATCTCTGCAGTCTATAGCCAAATCAACATGATCTGAAACAACAATATCATCCAAAATTTTCATAGCACCTTATTATATTATAGAAGTGTACTCTGAAATACCTATAGTTAATAAACTCTTCTCACAGGCTTTAAATTATCTTATTTCAAAATGGAGCAGACATAGATGCATGTTCTTTGTTATTATCTTGACATTCTTACACAAAAATTACCATGTGTGCTAAAACTACATATCAAACAAATACCCAAACAAAAGGATTGGGTTGAAAATGATAGAAACAATTTAAATAAATCAATGTAGCTCAACTTACTGGTTTATATATTGGCTTTTGTTGTGCAAGAATTTCTACCAAATACGAAGCAATTGGAAATATTGCAAGTGTAAGACTACAAAGGAAGCACAACTTTAATAACATAATGGCAAATAAAATTTTAAGAAATGTCCTTCAACAAATTGTCCAATGAATAAGTATTATTTAGTAAATCCATTTAAATCATTACCTATATACGAGAAGAGTGGCCAATCTCTAAATGATTTTGAGCTAAACCAAAGGCCATACTTAATCACCAATCATACTGCCAAAAAATATTGAAAAAAATACTGCATTGAGCTCTAAAGGAAAAGCTATATAGATAAATACACAAATATATATACATCAGTATGAATATCAAGAACAACAATAAGCAGAAGAGTTTCAAGCCTTCACTAAATTATCAATTATAAGTTTGTTGTTTACAAGAACAAGCACTATTATACAAAGATTTAAAAGGCTACATGACCTTGCAATCAATTAATTAAGGCATTATACATTCAAGGCTCCACTAGATCACTATACTTGTAAGAGGAAAAACATCAAATATTCTGCAGTCACTTAAAGCAATTAAGCATGGTTCAGCTTGGGGTACAACTTAAAGCTTTTCGACATCCAAAACATTAATGTAAACAATAAAATCTATAATATTGGAAGCATAGAAGGGTGAGAAAATCATAATCACAAGGGAGATCAATTACCTCTAGCTTCAATTTTAATTTTGGAGCTTGCAAAATCAATTCCCTTACAATTAGCATCTATATTCAAATGTGCATCTTGGATTTTTTCCATGTCGAGTGTGATAACTATTGATGCTAATATTGACGTCATCACAATTTGTATGCCCTTTGCCTACAAGTTGTTATTGAGTTGTTGGCTTCATTCCTTTGGGTCTTGAAAGAGTTACGTAGCCTTAGCTTTTGATATATTTTAGGGCTCGAGTCTTGATAATATGGGTCTATTGATAAAGCTTTACTTACTAAAATAAAGTGTAAAAATAAATAAATAAATAAAGTACATGCCCACACAATACTCCAAGCTAAGTTCATCTGCATAGCTAATAAGCAGACTAATATATTAGCTAGCATACTCAATCAAAATGGACTTATTAAATACCTATTGTAATTCAAGAAGTTTACTCTCAGCGTCTCTAACTGCTTTATGCTGTTCTTGAATTTCTGCCAGGGTGTCTATTATCTACAATGATAACTAAAATGTAAGAAATAAGGGAAAAATGCTTAAATCTCAGTGTTAGCTATTGCATTCCAAGGAATATCAGCAACATATTTCACCTAGCCCCTAGATACTAATATGGGGACTGGGGGAAGTGTAGAATGGAATGATAACACTCAAACTTATAAGATTTAAAGATCATGAATAAGGATTTGATGAGGGAGTAAAGGAAAAGGCCACGCATAGTAGAATTGACAAACCTGGCATCTTGTTCCTAAATAGCCATTTGGAAATTTGCTCACTCTGTCCTGCCTCAATTAATCTATAAATCGTATGCACAATGTTAAACAATTATAAGAATAACTTCAAAAAAACATTTTCTTCAAGTAAAGCAAAAACTTAGAATATATAAAGCACCTCCTCATCAGCCCTCGTGCCAGTTACATGACCAAACAGAAAAAACTATATCAAGGAAACTTGTGACTCAAATTGCAGATAGTTAAAATCAACAAGGAACAAGTAAAAATTCAAACTTGTATAGACCTGTCTCTCAACAACCTCACGATGGATGGCTTCTGCAAGACCTGCAAAGATTTTTGAAACACGTTAGATTAAAGAACATAATTTTTTATTTAACAAATCTCACAAAACTATTAAGATCAATCTACCTGAAATTCAGCTATCTTGTTCTTCAGCTTCTTTGCTTTCATTAGCCACAAAGGTAGATGTTGGTGTTAGGCACGATTCAGAATCTCACTTGGACCAGATCCACTGACTTCGCTAGAAGTTGAATCAACCACCCTAATTCCAAGCCTAGAACAGTCCGATCCAATAGTGCCTTACCAATTAAAGTACAAAAAACTCTTTTTATCAATTCATTCATTGTTTATTCATAAAAACCCCATTTTTGGAGACACTTAAGTAAGAAACTATGGGTTTACATGAACAGAGGTACCTTGAAGAGGGCGAAACGTGGTTTGATGGAGACCACGATATGAGATGACTAAATCCCAGTCGGCGACCTTCAATAATTGAACCCCAAGCCAGTGACCTGTGTTTGCCGAAAAGAGGAAAAGAGGAAAATGGGGTGCATGGAGGGAAAAGGGAGAGTAGGCGATGACTGTGAATAGGGAAGGTGTAGAGTGTGACCGCGAAAAGGGAAAAGCAAAGGGGTGAGGTGGCCCATGGAAAAAGGAGGGGGAAGGGGAAAACAAAACTGGTGAAGGCCGGCATCGATAAACACAGCAGTGAAATGGCGCTAGAAGAGAAATTTTGAGAGGGAACTTGCGCGATTCACAAAAAATAGCGTGTTGCTGATTGTGGCTGAAGATAAAAAAGTCTAGGGTTGTTTAATTTTTCTTCCATTAATTAAGAACCTAATGGAGCGCTAACCAAATTGAGTGTTACAATAGGTGAAAATTTTATTTTATAAATAAATAATAATATGTTTATGTAGGAAAGCGCTACAGTATATGTTTATTTTTTTTAATAAATCAACCTATTGTAACACTTTCTTAACAAAGCGATACAAAATGTTTTTCCACTTAAAGATGTAGCAGTTTTTAAATTAAGCGCTACAAATTGAGTGCTACAAAAGCCTCTTTTTGTAGTAATGTAATCTCTTCATTAATTATAAATATAAAGGGAAAAATGAGTACTTAATCCATACAAGGGTTCAAAACAGCCCTAAAATGAGGTGTCTGGCTCCACGTAGTCATGAAAGAGCTACAACTATGCAGAATAATTACAGCCATATCAAAAACTAAGCAAAGAGAGAGAAGAAGAATGAGAAAAACCAAGGATTGGAGCCCAAAATCTCTTATAGACTTCAACCCAAGCTCAATACTCTTCAAGGAGGCAAAACCCTAGCACACCCAACTCCAAGGAACACTTGAAAAATGAAGAATGACCTAATGTTGGCCTATCCCTTGCTTAAATACCCTCCTTATGTGTTTTAGCAAGTAAAACGCGTGGTTGCATTTTCTGTCATGTGCTTCAACACATACCAGTGTGTTGAAGCATATAGCACAGTGAGTTCTGGTCCTTGTTGGCTTCGGCACAGGGTCGAGTGCTGAAGTATGTTACATAGTGAGTTTTGACCCCGTCTGCTTCAGCACATATGCTTTTGGTTGAAGCATATGACACAGTGAATGTAATTCTCCATTAGCTTCAGCACATGCATTATTGGCTAAAGCCAACAACACAACAACTTCCCTCCTAGTTCATTGAGCTTTTCCTTGATCTTTTAGAGATTTTTGACTTGTCATCTTTCACCTACAAGGAGGATGATATCATGAGCTCTTTAATTTTAAAAGATAATCCTACTTGTATGTATTTAACTCATGATTTGAACTTTTCTTTTGTTCTATCACATTTTCTTCTATATATGCACAATTTGTACTCAAAAGTAAGTGAAAAAAGAAGAAAATGTGTTAGAATGTTATCAATTTCTATGAGTTAACACATACCAAAACCATGCTTTTCTATCCAAGCTAGTAGCTTCACTCCTGTGCAACCCTGACAAACTATGGGTGAGAATCCTAAGATCCAAATACAACTGGTCAACACAAGCAATTACACGTTTCATGTGAGCACAACATACCATACATGGCGCAATATAGCCAAAATATGGGATACTGCTAAACTTAACCTTGCATGGAAGTTGAAGAGTGGGAATACTATCCGATTTTGGAGTGATAACTGGATAGGTGAAATGGGATCGCTAAAATACCTCACCTATGTAGATTTTCCCAAAAGTAAGTGGGCCAAGCTAGTCTGCAACTTTCTAGATGAAAACAATCAATGGAACTGACCTTGATTCAGTCACCTGATCCCACCGAATATCCTGGATAAAATTGCAACGACTACTCCTCCTATAGCTAGTGAAGAGCCTGACATCTATTTATGGAATGTGACCTCTAATGACATCTTCATTGTAGCTTCAACTTATAAAGAGCTCTCCGACCCCTCATGGAATGACACAGACAATATATGGAAGTGGGTTTGGCACTGGCCGGGAATGCAGCGAGTCTGGACCTTCCTCTGGCTTGCCTTGAAGAATAGGCTACTTACAAATGCAGTAAAGGTGAGGAGAGGTATGGTAGATTAGTTAGAATGTGCTTTATGCCACGATGCAGTAGAAGACCTTGATCATATTCTCAAGCACTCTCCTACAGCTACCATTCGCTGGTTAAAGATCGTTCCTGCCCACCAATTGGGAACTTTCTTAGCATCCTTCTAGATCAATGGTTTCAATGGAATTTGAACTCACGCATCATGCTGGAGATTATTCTTTGGCATCCCTACATGGAAGCTTTAGGATAACAAAAATAAGAACATATTCCTGAATGAGAGATAATAGCCGGATTTGTTAACTAGCTCACTTGTTTCCCACGTTAGTAAAGCTAGGGAACTACTATGTTCTATAGAACCAAATTATTAGCTGACTGTATTGAGTAAACCCTGTATATATTGTTAATATAATTCTCTTTTCACTCAAAAAAAAAATCATTAAACATGATATAACTGTTTTTTTTGTTGGGTCGATAACACGTGACATAAGAGGTTTCATTAGAAATTGTTGTAACTTTATTATGTGTTTGTTATTTTTATTTTTGTAAAATATTTTCAGAATATATGGTTCATTTATTCCCGAGTCCAGATAGAATTTGGCTTTTTTCCTTTTCTTAAAAGAAAAGGAAGGTTATTTTCTTGATCTAGACCGTTGGATTAAGATCTCAACGATCCAAATTTAATATATTATAAAAATATTATCATTATATTCTTGATCTAGACCGTTGGAGATCAAGTATATAATAGTAATATTTTTATAATATATTAAATCTAGACCATTGAGATCTTAATCCAACGGTTCAGATCAAGAAAATAACCCTTATTTTCTTTTAAGAAAAGGAACAAAGCCAAGTCCATTTTGATAAGGGCACCACCTTTATATGTGTGTGCTAAAAAAAAGGGAAAATCCCTTAAAAATACCACCAAAATAGGAAAGTTTCGATTCAATGCTGTGAAATTTTAAAATCCCAATTCAGCGCTGTGTCAGTATGGATGAACAGTGCACATGTGCGAAAAGACGATTTTGCCCTTCAACCCTCCATCTCGCCACTTCAAAATAACAACACAAGACTCTTAATTAACAACTCCGGCTTTTTGATTAACAACTCCAATTTCTTCTTTTTACTTTCACAATAACAACACCGGTCTTGTTATTAAAAACACCATATTCTACATTAACAACTCTCATTTCTTGTTTCACAACTTCGTAATTTAAATTTCAGGGCCAATAACAACACATCTTTCTTTATTAATAACATCATATTTTACATTAACAACACTATATTTTTTAGATACGAATATATGCAAGAATAAAGCGAAATTGTTAAATCAAGAAGCCGGAGTTGTTAATTAAGAGTTTCGTGTTGTTATTCTGAAGTGGTGAGATGGAGGGCTAAAGGGAAAAATCGTCTTTTCGCACATGCGAGCTGTTCATCCGTACTAACACAATATTGAATCGGGATTTTGAAATTTCATAGCACTGAATCAGAATTTTCCTAATTTTGTGGTATTTTTAAGGGATTTTCCCAAAAAAAAAATCTTATTTTGTGAAAGCTTTACTACGTGCCAACGGAAAAACAGTACACGTGACTCGGAACCTCGAAGCAAAGCAAAAGATTCTGTTCAGACTTAGTTTCTTCAATGATTGCTTGGATCAACCATTTTGGGCTTGTTGGGTCTGAAGGAGGGAGAGGGAAAGGGAACTGAAGGAAAAAAATTTTAGTTGAATTTAAAAATATTAGAGAAATGGGGTTAAAAATTTTTAATTAATTTTTATTATTCTTTTATCTTATATATTCTCTTTATTAAAATTTTATTACCCCACTTCTTCAATTTTTTAAAATTTAACTCATAAAAATTTTCCCTCCCCTCCAAATCCCTCGCACCAAACAGACCCTTTATATCAAAATAGGCTAGTTATTCTCATTCATGTCCATCACCAGATAAGCATAGAGTAGAATTTTATGGAAAATAACTATAGTCCTATGTTTGTGTCGGCAATATTTTTTTAAAAAAAAAAGAACAAAAAAATAATTAACCCAGCCTGTCCCACAAGTTGGGTGCAGAAAATGTGCCATTATTTATGACCCTTTCAAATATTTTCGAAAGGTCTGAGAGAAAAAAAGTTCCACTTCCTAACTCTCGTTCATGCATTGAATACTCTCCTCTCGTGAGAGTCCCTTTCCTCTCCTTTCGTGAGAGTTTGTACGGCACCTTGTGCGTCAGTTCGGCCGGTGTTATTTGAACGCCGATCGGGTTTCTAGCTCTTCATCTTTCCTTTTTCTTTTGAGTTTTCAAAGTGGGTGTGTGTGTGTTCTAATAGAGTGTTTGGAGGTATGGAGGTGGGGCAAAGTAGTGGTTCTAAGAAGCCAAAGGAGGTAGTTTTGAAACTGGATCAGAAGGTCGAAAAGCAAGGGGGTACCTTAGTTGGGAAGATATTAACTAGTAAAAATATGAATATTCCCACAGTTGTTTCTATGATCAAGAAGGGGTGGCAGTTGGATGAAGAGGTGGAGGTTCACGATCTGGATCGGAGACAACTAATTTTTCTTTTCAGGTTTGATAATACTGAAGACTATGCTCGTATCCTCAAAGGCAGGCCATGGTCTATACAAGGTCAGCTTTTAAATCTTCAGATCTGGGAAGAATATATGGTTCTTAAAGAGGTAAACTTTAGTACTGCGCCTTTTTGGATACAATTTCATGGTCTCCCATTGGAGGCATTTGAGAATGCAAATGCGAAGACCCTAGGAGATGCAGTAGGGGAGACTGTGTTGTATGAAAGGCCGTTGGTGGATGGAAAATTAGTTCGAAGTTTTATTCGAGTTAGGTCTCTTATTTCTCTGGATGAACCCCTGACTACAGGCTTTTGGGTTCCGCGCAAGGAGAAGGATCCTGCCTGGGTCACAGTTAGATATGAGAGGTTGCAGGATTTTTGCTACAAATGTGGACGTATTGGTCATGAAAGACGGGGTTGTAAAGATCTCAATATTTCAAGAGGAGATGATGAGACAGAGTGTGAATTTGGTAGCTGGCTTAGTGCAACCCCGATGCGTACCTTTGAGGATGTGTTAGAGGTTTGCAAGAAGGATTGGATTGAAGCTAAGTTCGTAGACATGAAAGCTGCGTCACATAGGCCTCACCGGAATAGATCGCCGAGCTGCAAGGTTGATAACAATGGAGTTGCAAATTCTTGGAGTGATTCTAGTCAAACTAGCGGAGATTGCGGGAGTAACGTAAAGTTTAATAATGGGGGGAATATGATTCAAAATTGTGCTCATCAATGCTTGGGTCCCATGCCATTGACAATTAATTGTCCAGATGCGAAGTGTAAGCCACGTGATGTGCAACTTTCAATTTCTAAAAGTCAAGACAATCAAAAGGTGAGTGGGTCCCAACTAAAAGGTATGGACACTAATTTTTCATTGCAACAAGCCAAGACTAAGTGCCCATTATTGTATGAAGGAAGATTAATTAACCGAATTGAGCAGGGGGAATATAATGTAGAATTCCCAAGTGAGGATGAGCCAAATGAAAAAGCAATTGTTCCACACAATGGGTTATCACCGGTTTCAGCTATATCTAGTAGGCTTAATGGGGTCCACATCAAGAGACTACATGAAGAGGATATTGACCCAGATAAGATTAAGAGGAGACGCAAACTCTTCATTGATGATAGTGAAGCTTCAGTCAAGCAAAAAGAAAAAGTTGTTCAATCCCAGAAGGGGCGACGAAGAAATCTGCGGACAGTTAAAAAGTATATTCGATGTTCTACCACTGCAGATAGGCTCAGTACATCAGGTGGTTCTTTGGCTCCGGGTGAAATTGATTTTCCAGAGAGCTGGTTCGTTGTAAGCGGTAGTAGTCATGAGATTCAATCAAAGTCTTCTTCCCAAAATGCCGGTGGTTGGATGGAACCAACCACCGGTTCGCCATGAATATCTTAAGTTGGAACTGCCAAGGCCTTGGGGTTGCCTTGACAGTCAAGAATTTAAAGGAAGAATGCTTCCGGAAAAAACCCCATATAGTCTTCTTGATGGAGACTAAACAGAAGGCAAGAGTAGTGAGGAAAGTAAGAAGGAGGTGTGGTTTTACTGAAGACTGGCTTGTTGACCCGGTAGGTAGAAGTGGGGGCCTTGCACTATGGTGGTCCGATGTGGTTATGGTAAACATCTTGTTTTCATCTGCCAATATTATCCATACTAGTGTTGAATCTGCTGAATTGACTACTCCGGCATATATTACTTTTATTTATGGCCCACCTGATGAAGATATAAGACTTTTGTGCTGGCAAGAAGTACGCAGGATCGGTAGAAGTATTAAGTCTTCTTGGCTTTGTCTTGGGGATTTTAATGATATCTTATCCCAAGATGAGAAGTGTGGGGGTAGACTGAGAGCTTGGAGAAAGATACTTAATTTTAAGTGCTTTGTGGCAGATTGTGAATTATCAGATCTGGGTTTCAATGGGCATCGCTTCACTTGGTGTAATAATAGGGAAGGCCCGGATACTATTCGAGAAAGGATTGATAGGGCACTGGGCAATTTACAGTTAAGAGAGCAGTTCCCGAATCTTCAAGTTTTTAACATAGAGCTAGTTGGATCCGACCATCATCTGCTTTTTATTCAGTGCCAGCCTGATTCTCACCGAAGGAATCGGGTTTTTAGATTTGAGTCAGCCTGGGCTTCACATGGTAATTTTCTACAAGTTGTGCGAGACAGTTGGCGGGCAATACTAGTAAGTGACCAATCTTCCATTGAATCTTTTGTCTGTAAATTAATGAGATGCAGGAATGATCTGTCAAAGTGGAGCAAGCAGGAATTCCCAAACAACACCAAGCTGATTGAGCAATTAAAATCTCAACTTGCTATTCTTACTCAGGGTGATCTGAACCCCGTGAGTATGCAAGAAATGTCGGATGTCAAAATAGCACTTGAGAGACTTCTCGATTTGGAAGAGCAATTCTAGTGGCAACGTTCACGTATTAATTGGCTACAAGCTGGTGACAAAAACTCCCGATTCTTTCATCTTTCTACTATTAAGCGGAGACAGAGGAATAGTATCTTATGCATTAAAGATGATTATGGCAATTGGATAATGGAGAAACATGCAATTACTCATAACATTACTTGTTTTTTCCAAAATCTTTTTGCTACTTCTGGTTCACGAGCAACGGATGCAGTCTTGGGTTTCATTGATTCTAAAATCTCAGCTGATATGAACCAGGGTCTTATGATGCCTATTTCAAAGGAGGAAATTAAAGCTGCTGCTTTTAGCCTTGGGAGCTCAAAGGCACCAGGGCCTGACGGTTTCTCAGGTAAATTTTACCATTCGGCCTGGTCTGAAATTGGCGATTCTATCTGTACTATGGTACAAGATTTTTTTTCAGGAAAATCTATGCTGAATGGGATTAATGAGACCAACATTACACTTATCCCCAAAATTGAGAAACCTGAACATGTGTCTCACTTCCGACCTATTGGGTTGTGTAATTTCTCATATAAGATCATTTCAAAGCTCATGGCCAACAGAATGCGCCCATTGCTTGATGCTTGCATATCTCAGAATCAAAGTGCATTTATACCTGGTCGTTGTATCCATGATAATATTATTATTGCTCATGAGGTCTATCATTATCTTCGACGTAAGAAATCTGGGGGTAAGTATGAATTTGCCCTTAAAATGGACATGAGCAAGGCATATGATCGGGTCGAGTGGGATTTCCTAGAACGTGTTCTTTTGCAATATGGGTTTTGCAATGAGTGGGTATCTCTTATTATGAAGTGTGTGAGCTCAGTTAGATTGAACGTCTGCATTTCTGGAGAAAAGGTGAGCTCTTTCTCCCCTGGCAGGGGCCTACGTCAGGGGGACCCTCTCTCCCCGTATCTGTTTATTTTGGTTGCTGAGGTACTTTCCATCATGATTAGTAAGAGCCAACATGATAGACAGATTAAGGGAATCAAATTGAGTCTTGCATGTCCTATGCTTACTCATAGCTTCTTTGCTGATGATGCCTTATTATATATGCATGCTAGTCAGAGAAACTGTACTTATCTTGCAAATATCCTCAATATGTACTGTATTGCTTCTGGTCAGGTGGCTAACCTTGATAAATCCAGTATTTTCTTCTCTGCCAATACTCCAGAAGAAGTTAGAACTATGGTTGGTAACACTCTAGGCATTCCTGCAACTGAGGATCCAGGAAAATATCTTGGCATTCCGAGTGTCTGGGGAAAGACAAAACATCAGGCAGTAGCATACATTAAGGCACGAGTAGCAAGTAAAATTCAGGGATGGGGGCATTCTCTTTTATCCTATGCTGGAAGAGAGGTTATGATTAAAGCAGTTCTCCAGGCAATCCCAATTTATCCTATGAATTGTTTTAAGTTCCCTCTGAAAACATGCAGGGAGATAAATAGCCTTATTGGTAATTTTTGGTGGGAAGGTAAGGCCTTTGGAGGCAAAACCCACTGGAAAGCTTGGGAGGTTCTTACTACTGGAAAGAGTAATGGTGGCATGGGTTTTCGTGATCTTACTATTATGAATGATGCACTTTTGGCTAAAACAGCGTGGAGATTAATGGTAAGACCTAATGATTTATGGGCTAGGGTGTTGAAAAGTGTGTATTTTCCCAAGGCTGAGTTCATTGATGCTCACAAAGGGTATAAGGCCTCATGGTGCTGGTCTAGTATTATTGATGGCAGAGATTATCTTAAAAAAAAACCTTCGGTGGGATGTTGGTGATGGTTCTTCAATCAGAATATGGGGGGACAACTGGATACCAAGTATAGATTTCCCAGAGAAACCGACCAACAATGATGATCTTTATGTCTCACATGGTAGAGTTTGCGACTTAATTGTTAATGGGGAATGGGATCTTACTCCCATAAACCAATATCTGACAGAAGAAGTCAAGTGTGCAATACATGAAATCCCTATCCCATCCAATGGATTGAAAGACAAACTGGTGTGGACTAAAGCTCGGAATGGAGAGTACCAGGTGAAGTTGGGGTACCACCAGGGGAAGGAAATGACCTCTGCCCATACCACTAAAGCTAGCTCCTCTACAGTCATTCCCACAACCTGATGGAAAGCGATTTGGAAAATTAAAGTTATCCCAAGAGTACAACAGTTTATTTGGCGGGTTCTTAGTAATGCTATTGCTACTAATGCAGCTCTCTTTAGAAGGAAAAAATCCCTGGTTAGTCATTGCCCTATTTGTGAATTGACAGAGGAAACTATTGAGCACTTATTTTTTCATTGCCCATGGACCAGGTGTATTTGGTTTGGCTGCACGTTATCTGCTAGAATTGATGTATCTAATGTGTCCAATTTTAATGCCTGGTGGATACATATGATTGGCACGGAGTTGTTGAAGAAGCAGGATATTTCTTTAATCTGTTGGATCTTGTGGTTCATATGGAAGCAACGAAATGAGAAGGTCTTTAACCATAAAGAACCCAACCCCTCTGTTGTTATTGAAATGGCTATGAAGAGCAATTTTGAATACTGGATTACCTGTGATAAATTGAACTTGGGAACGGAGTCACTGAGGTGTACTACTCATCCTCCCATTACTTGGATCCCTCCCTCTACAGGTAACTTGAAAGTCAATTGTGATGGAGCATTCAAACTTGGTAATGAAGATGCTGCTATTGGGGTGATATGCCGAGATAACCTTGGACAGTTCAAATGGGGTTATGTGGATAAATTGAAATATATCTCTGCATTCATGACTGAAGCTTTGGCATTAAAAAGAGCATTGTTGTTAGCTATGGACTTGGGACATAATAAAGCTGTTTTTGAAACGGATTGCCTTTCCTTGCTCACTTGTGTTGTTTCTAAAGCACCAGATTTGTTTGACTGGAGGAGCAGAAGTATTGTTCAGGATATCATATGCCTTCTTTCTTCTG
Source organism: Inga laurina (assembly GCA_963855925.1). NCBI lineage: Eukaryota > Viridiplantae > Streptophyta > Magnoliopsida > Fabales > Fabaceae > Inga > Inga laurina. The sequence goes on along the minus strand of OY979704.1, from coordinate 13,972,911 downwards.
AGGTTGGGTTCTCTCTGTCATTTACCCCAAGACGAGGTAATCGTGTAGCTGATCTACTCGCAGCTAATGCTTATAAGGGGGTGTGCCCTATAGGGTGGGTTTTTGAACCAACACCTTCTTTGATGTCACTTCTAACCTTGGATGCCCAGGAGGCCTGTGAAGATGCTGATGGTACTTCTATTCCCACCTCTTGAATAGGTGGTGACTAGTTTTAATTTGCTTTTAGACTTGATTTGTTTGGTTTGTCATGTTAATTTTCTGCTGTTATTCCGGGATTGACTTCCTTTATTGTATTAGATATGCTTTTACAATATTAATAGAAGTACCTTTTGAGCAAAAAAGAAAAAAGAAAGGTCTGAGAGAGGGTTGGGGTTTTTTTTAATTAGATAAAGGGCTATTCCTTTGGCGCTTCGTTTTTTTAAAAGGAGGTGTCATTCTGTTAAAAAGAAAGGGATATGTTATTAAGAAAATATTTATATATTTAGCTTTGACATGCTTAAAATATGTATTTCCAATGGAATGAAATATATAAGTTCTTATTTAAGGAAAAAAATAAAAAAAAATACCACTTAAACTTCAAAATCTAAAATCATTCTTCTTGCGGTATAGGTATTAACTAAATTTGTGTGGCAATTCACATCCCAATTTTAATAGAAAATCACAAATTTAAGATTTTAAAGGCCAAATAGTTTTTTTTTTTGTCTTTTTTTCCTTTTACTTATTATAAAATGAAATAAAATCTTTTAAAGTATTATTTCAATGTTTTAATTTAAATAAAATAAAGAAATAAAAAGGGTTACGAGTTTTATTTATGCCTCCTCAAAGATGATGCTCACACACAATTCATTTCTAAGCAAAGGAAAATGAAGAGCAGAAAATTGTATCAAAAAAAAAAATGAAGAGCAGAAAAGATAAATTCAAAAAAGTAGAGGCAACAGTGTACAAAGGGATTGGCTACAGTCCTCCCATCCTCTTTTCATCCACTACCTATCTTAGTTTTTAGATTGAAATCTAAGAGGTTCAGATTTAATGTTTCATAAAAACATTATTTTAAAATATTTTATTACATGTTTAAATTATTATAATTAAAATTTAGCATTTTTTAAATTATTTAATTATTTTTTAATATTTTGATATTTTTTAAAAAATTTTTATAAACATTAAATCTAAATCGTTCAGATTTTAATCTAAAGGCTAAGATGAATAGAGAGGGAAAAGGATGAGAAGAGAACCGTAAAAGCAGAAGACCGTAACTAATCCTATACAAAGTAGGAGACTTGAGGAGGGAAATTCCCAGAAAAATGCATTGAAATTGACAAAAGGACAAATCAGTATTTCCAATATATCAAATCCCATGTCAGTACATCAATATGAATTTGGGATTATGAAATCTTTGGAAAAGACGTCCGTGCCCTTGATTTGCTTCAATCACCCGTCAGGTTCTTCACTTCATCTTCTCCTCTCTCTCACCTCAAAATCGTGTTTATGCTTTTCTCAAAAAAATGTGTTTCTGCATCATACCCATAAGATTACTTATTTCAATTTTTTCGAAGTGCTTAAAATTCCCCTTCTCCCTTTCCAAAAATCAGACCCGCTGATTGTTGAAATTCCCAAGACCTGCAAACATACGATTGGTACTACTCTAACCAGAGAGAACTGGTAGAGTGAACCAATGAGGACGATAAGAAAGAAGGTTTCACTTGGGTAAGCAATGCAAGCTGATCGACACCGAAAGATCTAGCGGTGGCGAGATTGTCGAGAGCAAGGTCAACGACGGAGGTGGATTGCCGATCGAAGCCTCTTCTTCAGGAAACTCTTATGTGCACCAGAGCCTCGGTCGGGGCTGGACCTACAAAGTGCTCATGATGTGAAAAATGAAGATGAAGTCGTTAATTTAAATTTTCATGTTGTTAATTTATATACTGATATTGTTATTGTCTCTTGAAACTTGTGACATGAAAATTATACATGAAAAAGGATGATGAAGTCGTTAATTTAAATTTTCATATTGTTATTCTATATATTGATGTTGTTATTGTCCCCTGAAAATCATACCTAAAAAAGAACAAGTTGTGAAAAATGATGATGAAGTTGTTAATTTAAATTCTTATATTGTTAATCTATATACTGATGTTGTTATTGACCCATGAAATTTATTACCGAAAAATTATACTAGGAAAAGAATAAGTTGTGAAAAAGGATGATAAGTCATTAATTTAAATTATCATGTTGTTAATTTATATACTGATGTTATTATTGACCCATGAAACTTGTGACATGAAAAATAAACCTGGAAAAGAAGAAGTTGTGAAAAAGGATGATGAAGTTGTTAATTTAAATTTTCATGTTGTTAATCTATATATGATGTTGTTATTATCCCCTGAAAATCATACTTGGAAAAGAATAAGTTGTGAAAAATAATGATGAAGTCGTTAATTTAAATTCTCATGTTGTTGATCTATACACTGATGTTGTTATTTACCCCTGAAACTTGTGACCGGAAAATTATACTTGGAAAAGTTGTGAAAAAGGATGATGAAGTCTTTAATTTAAATTGTCATGTTGTTAATATATATTGATATTGTTATTGACTCCTAAAACTTGTGACATGAAAATTATACCTGAATAAGAAGTTATGAAAGAACTAGTCAGATTTGGTTAAAGTGCCAATCACTTCTTATTGGTAGTTCTTCTCATTAGTCGGAACTTAGTGGGTGGGCTTTTGGTCTAGTTGTTTGCCATGTTATATTTATCCCGTTTTGTTGGCATATCTAAAGTTGAGGAATTTGCTACCATATTGAGAAATTTACATGCATTGATTGTTTGAATCATTAGAATCGAATAGAGAATGTAAAATGGGACAACTTTAGTATGACAGCAAATTCCTCAACCTTAGTCATTCAAACAATCAATACATGCAAATTTCTAAATATGGCGGCAAATTCCTCAACCCTAGTATGCCAGCAAAGGGGACAAATATAACCTAGCAAATAGCTAAACTAAAAACGCACCCACCAAGTTCCAATTAATGAGAATAACTCCCAACAAGAAGTGACTGACACTTTAACCAAGTCTGGCAGCCTGTTTCACAACTTTTTAATCAAGTATAATTTTCAGATAATAAATTTTAGAGGTCAATAATAACATCAGTATATAATTTAACAATATGAAAATTTAAATTAACAACTATATCATCATTTTTCATAATTTCTTTATTTTTAAATATAATTTTTAGGTCACAAATTTTAAGGGACAATAACAATATTAATATATAAATTAACAATATGAGAATTTCAATCGACTTTATCACTATTTTTAACAGCATGAACACTTTGTAGGTCCAAGCCCGACGGAGGCTTCGGTCCACAGAAGAATTTCCTGAAGAAGAGGCTTCGAGAGGCAATCCACCTCCGCCGTTTGATCTTGCTCTCGACAATCTCGCCGCCGCTAGATCTTTTGGTGTTGATCAGTTTGCATTGCTCACCCAGGTGAAACCTTCTGTCTCATCATCCTCACTGGTTCACTTTGCCAGTTCTCTGTGGTTAGAATAGTGCCAATCGTATGTTTGTGGGTTTGGGAATTTCAACAATTAGCGGGTCCGATTTTTGAAAAGGGAGAAGGGGAACTTTAAGCACTCAGAAAAAATTGAAATAATCAATCTTATGAGTATGGAGCAGAAACACCATTTTTTTTGAGAAAAATCATAAACACGATTCTGAGGTGAGAGAAAGGAGAAGAAGGTGACCGGTGATTGACGCAAATTAAGGATAAGGGTGTCCTTTCCAAAGATTTCATAGTCCCATATTTATAGTGCAATACTGATATGGGATTTGTATATTGAAAATACTGATTTGTCATTTTTAATGCATTTTTCTGGACTTTTTCCAATTGAGGATAAGATCAAATAATATGAAAACAAATGGAGGGATTTTTTACCTGAAACGGATCTGGATCTTTTGAATCGAGGTGGCCTCGAATTTTTTGACACAGAAGATTTCTAGTCTTTTATTGAGTTGACTTTGGATGCTGTGTCCATTTATAAAAAAGGTATGTAGAGTATTGATTTTAAAAAATGCTTCAATTAATTACTTATATTAGAAACTATTCATGGACGAAAGATTCATTTTTAAAATTTATAATCTTTTTTTCTGCCCACATAAAATGTATAATCAATATAGCTAGTTTAAGAATAAATTGTACTTTTGAAAGATAAAATATACTGAAGCCTTACTTTTGGGATATAAATCATCAATTTCTTAGCTAAATCATAGACTACGAGCAAATGAAGTATATAGTGTAATATATATATTATAAAAAATAAAAAAAAAAAGTAGGGGAGGGAGCAAACTGTCGGTAAAGAAAGAAAAAGAAAAGAAAAGAAAAACATATGGGGCCTGCTGGAAAAAAAAAAGTCAGGGAGGGTATTATTAATACCCTTTCCCTTCATCACTTTCGTTATGCTTCACGAGCAGGCGAGCGGAGCGAACATAATTTTAACAAGTAAGGTTCTGAATTTATCAGATAATTTTGATACTTAAAATCATTTTTTCTTATTAAACTTCTTTCATAAAAGTTGTTCTACGTATTTTTATCTTTCTATTGGTGGCAATATTATACTGATTTGTGAGAATTTTGGGATTAGGATTTTGGAAGAATTTTGAGTTTTTATAAAAGATGGTTATAGATATGTAGAGAATAAATAATAGTTGATTTTAATCGGTTTAGATTTACCATTTGGTTGTTTTATGATTTTATAATTAATTTCTTCTTAAATAAATAATAAATTATGCTTTAGAAACGTTTTTTACAGATTAAATTTGAATTAAACAATTTATTTGAGTTATTGGAAGTATTATTGAAATTTTAATCGGTTTAGTTTTACAGATTTTGAGTTATGTGAAATTATAAATTATGATTTGATATTATAGTTAGAGAATTATGGTTATTAAATATTTTATTGTGAAATAGAGTTAAGAAATTTTAGAAATTTTGATTTAAAAGGAATTTCAGGAATAGATAAATTGTTGTTATTTTTAAGAAAATTGAGCTAATTATGGGGATTATTATTTGCTATTTTGTAATAGTTAGCAATTATTATAAATTATATTAACATGTAAATATATATATTTATTGTAGAGTGAATTTGAATTTGGCTTGTTGGAGTTAAATTCTCAAGTTTAGGAGTCAAGAACTTGAGGTAACCACTTTCCAATTTATCATGTATGCTTGTTGAAATGATTATATGCGTATACTGGTATTTTTAATTGCTATACATATGTTATAGTAATTTATATATAAAAAATATACAATGACAATATTAATCATGTTTTTAGTAATTTTTTTAGTTAAGTGGGCCTGAATGATTTATTTGAATGATTGATGATGCATAGCGTTAAATATGAAATATATGAATAAATTATTGATATTGAAGATTGTGATGTCGAGATGTTGGATGTGGTGAGTTGTGATTGATGAGAGGTTTGATTCTTTTATACCACGTGATATAGCCGCCACCATGTGCACAGTATATGGCTTTGGCATTCTCAGGGCCCTTGGTATCACCCTTTCCTTTGGCCGGGTTAAAGGTCAGCTCAAGGGCATGTGACACCTTTCCATTTTCGACGGAAAGGGAATCCATGATCCGATATGAGTTCTGTAGCCTTTGGCCGGGTTACACCTCATTATTAGAGAGCTTGGTGTAGTCTTGTCAGAGAGACTAATCCTATTATATATTAGAGCTCATGGGTTCTGTCAGCGGTAAAGGAGGTTATAAGGATGGTTGAGGGAGTTTTATGCATATTGAATTATTTTGAAATAATAATATTTTGGGAAGATTAAACTTTATGTTTTATGAATATATATATATATTGCCCGCTTAATTATCTTATAATCATTCATTGTATACTTGTTAAAATGGAATTGTGGTTACTGAGTCCATGTGACTCACCCTATCGATATTTAAAATTTTTCAGGTGAGAATTCAGGTGGTGCTACCAAGGGGAAGGCAAACGAGACTTGATTTGATCCATCGTATGTTTCATTTGGTTACATGAGTATAATGTATATTGCTAAACTTAAGGGCCTTTTTGATTTTACGTTGCATATGTTAAATACTACACTGCATACTGGGGTTTATACTGTAGACAGAACCCCATAATATGTTGTATTATGTAATATTTAATGTTTTACTTAGTTTGTAAATTAATTATATGGTAATTAAGAGGGGTCGTTACATATAGCTTTTTTTTTTTTTTTTACTAAAATAAAGAGTATAATGGAACCAAATACCACTTGTCCCGACGTTAACATATCCCAAATGTTACTGGGCTTTGCTCAAATGATAAAGATAAGATACGATCAGATGCAGGCAGAAGTTGAGGTTTCAAATATTTCTATTATTAAAATAATATACATGTACTGAAAACTGAATTATGATAATTAGAATCTCGCACGATAAAATATTTTTCCGGTGATTCTTAATTAAATTTTTGTTCATCCACCATCTTAAAATATTTATCCACTAACTCATTGTGCGCCAAAGTCATTTTTGGAACATGCAACACCTTAAATACCTTTTTCATGATCATAAATTCAAGGTGTTCATCGTTGTTAAGAAAAATACTTCAAAAATAAAAGTGTGTTAAAAATTATTTTAAAATACTGGATGTCACTTAATAAATATTCTATGAAGTTAAGTATGCCCAAAATTAGTTTAGAATATTAAGTATTGCTAAAAAGTATTTTAGGGTGCCAATGGCCTTGTAGCCCAGAAACACCCTTTAAGTGGGATGTCGTGGTTTCGATCCCGTTTGTAACCTCATGTGATAGTACTAATCTTTAATTAGGACCTCATTTTGAGAAGTTGATATTGACTCTAATGTATCATACTTATTTCTCATATTTGCTTTCTCAACAATAATAAAATAAAAGAGGGGTAGAATAATTAAAGAAGATAGTGTTTTAGATAAAGCATTTTATATTAAATAATTTAACGAACTTTCTTGTTTTTTTTAAATTAGGTAAATATATTTTATATTAAGTACATGAAGAGTATAATTTACTTCCTCCGGTCCTTAAAACACTTTAATCATCTTTTTTAATTCCTCTATTCCCTCTTTATCTTGATTATTATTGAACAAGCATTAATAAAGATAAATTGAAAAAGATTAATAAATATGAAAATTATGTTTTATACTTAAAATTAAAATTAATTCTCTAAATATATCTTATATTAAGGAGTGATATTTAAGAACTTAATTATGTTGTGGTTTTAATCAATAAGTTGAATGATGAAAAGTTTTAGCGCATAATTGATAATTAAAGCCGAAAAAGGCGGGTGTGGGAAAGAGAGGCGGCTTTACAATTTTAAAAAGGCTCCACCAAGAAAGAAAGGGACCAGGATTCGCCAAAAAAGCCGCATTGCGCGCACACAGAAAGAAAGAGGGCAAGGGAGAGCGGACCCGCGTTTGTAAGCGCCAAAAACGTCCTAATTCAGAGGACATGGTGGTCGTTGTGTTGAGTGTCGAGAAGCGACATGATTTCACCGCAAGCGGGTCCTTTACGCTTCCGGCCCTCCACCACCACGTGCCCGCCATGACCACCATCATCATGGTAGGACCCATCAACCACCCACAAATGGATTCCAGACGGTAAGAAATTGGAATTGCTTTGTAACAGACACAATTTTTTCCTTCTTAATCCTAATTGGTTTGGAAGCTTTTAGAATTCCTTCGCCTACATTTTACCTTCCAAAACCAGACCATGTAGCTAAACCATTCCATGGGATTCCGTTCCAAGTCCGTTCGTCTTCTTCCTCCACTACGCCTCCCTCGTCTCTTCCCTTTCCTTCTCGTCATCTCACTCTTCCCTCTGACTGCACTCATCCTGTACAAGGTTTCTCACTTCTCTGCTGATCAATTTCCTTCATTTGGATCTCTCTGTGTTTTTGTTTGTTTTCTTTGCTGTTATAATTACTTGTTGATGAACTGGTTTTTCAATTGGAAATTCCGTCCGACAGGTCGATGGCGTCGTCTCGCAGACTAAAACAGTGGTGGGGCACAACTTGAAACCAACGCCATGGCACATATTTCCTCTCAGGACCTTCGACGAAGAAACGAGGCAAGCTCGGACGTACAAAATCTTTCAATGCTCTTACCTTACTTGCCGTTACAAGTCCGATTCCACTTACCGACGACGTCGTTTTGTAAAGGCGTCCTCTGGACCGGCCGAGAAGTGCCCGGTATTCTTTTCGGCGATATACCGAGATCTTCAGCCTTGGGCTGAATCGAGGATTTCGAAGGCTCATTTGGAGGCGGCGCAGAAGTACGCGGCGTTTAGGGTCGTTATTGTTGGGGGAAAGCTTTTTGTTGATTTGTACTATGCTTGTGTGCAGAGCAGAGCCATGTTCACTATCTGGGCTATCTTGCAGCTGCTTAGGAGGTACCCTGGGATGATGCCTGATGTTGATATGATGTTTGATTGTATGGACAAACCAACAATTAGCCGCACACAACACCGGTCGATGCCTTTGCCCCTGTTTCGGTATTGTACCACCAAGAACCATTTTGACATCCCATTTCCTGACTGGTCTTTTTGGGGCTGGTAAGACTTTCTCTCTGCTTTCTTGTCCTGTCTTGCTTTGCCTTTTCTATTTTTTAGTGTTAATTGATACTATCTAATAAGTTTATATTTAAGAATTGATACTATCTAATAAGTTTATCTTTATCTTAAATATAAAATCTAATTTTTTTATTTATTAATTTTTTTAATATATTCCTATTGATATTTCATCAACAATCTCAATAATAATCAAGGACTAAAGAAAATTAAAGAAAATAGTTAGAGTGTTTTAGAAAATCTAATATTAATTAATTTCTTTAATCTAATTAAATTAAATAAATATATCATAAAAATCTGAGAAGAAGTATAGTACAGATTCATTACTCGGCCTCTTAAATGCGATGCTTCTTGTATTTTCCTGATTCATCAAACTGTGCTATGATGTCATGCTACTGTTGTGGTTTAATTCCAAACCCAAAAGAATCAATGCTGATTCCTTTATATCTTAGGTCCTCCAAGGTACAATTAAAAAGGCATCTTAGTTGCTGACTTATTACGTCTTGTTGCTTCATATATTTTATTAGTATATGACTTGGTTGTTCTGTCAAATATTTATTGTATAGGCCAGAGATAAATATTAGGCCGTGGCATGATGAATTTCTGGACATCAAAGAAGGCTCTCAAACCTTGAGTTGGAGAAAGAAAGTGCCACGGGCTTACTGGAAAGGAAACCCAGATGTTTCATCATCTATTCGAACTAAGTTACTCAAATGTAATCACTCTAGGATTTGGGGAGCACAGATTTTTCGTCAGGTTGTGATAAAACTTGCCTTACATTATATTATACTGATAATTGAGATATGCGTCCATACTTCTTTACCAAAAGAAAAAAGTACTTTGTCTTACATTTCAGTGTTATTGTGGTCTGATGTTGGAAATTAGATACTTATTACAGGATTGGGGTGAAGCTGCTAGAAGTGGTTTTAAGCAGTCAAAACTTTCAAGTCAATGTAATCACCGGTGAGTATCATTCTTCTTGTTATGTTAGAGCATAGAAGGGAAGCCAGGATAAGCAACTGCAGAATTAGATTTGATGGCCGAAAACACAAACAAAATACAGCAGATACTTCTGAGCAACGAACTCTCAATAGAACAGATTATCATAGATTTGCTCATGTTTCTTATTACACGACAAAAATAAATGCACACTCAACATTGCTGTTCCCTTTTCAAAATTCACATTTTCTCCAGTCCAAAACCCTTTTCTCACATTGCTATTCGTCTCCCATTCTCTCATCCTTTTCTTCATCTTGTTGCCTCCTCTTTCAATTGATTGTCTTCGTTTCTCAAGGTACAAGATCTATGCTGAAGGTTACGCATGGTCTGTGAGTCTGAAATATATCCTCTCATGTGGTTCGGTTGCACTAATAATATCACCGCGATATGAAGACTTCTTCAGTCGAGGGCTTATTCCGCAGGAAAACTTCTTGCACATTGATCCTCTACATCTCTGTCCAGCTATAAAGCAGGCTGTTGACTGGGGTAATGAACACGGGAATGAGGTACGGCTTTACGCGTTCTTGCACATGTCAGACAAATTCTAAGGGAGACTCAATCGGACTGTAATAGACTGAGAAATTCATAAACACGTTTTTATCATATGCCGATTTTTGGCCTAAGCATTTGGGCTAAATTGTGTATATTTGTCCTGAAAGTTTTCACTAAAGAACAATATTACAATATTAGTCGAAAAGTTTTTTTAGATTTAATGTTACCCCTTATCATTAAAAGTTAACGGTTAACGACAATTTTTTTAATGGTTAATTTTAGTTTTTTTACGGTATAGGATAACTTTACTATGTTTTAAAATTTCTGAGATAACATTGAATAAGGAAAAATTTCCAGAGACAATATTGCTTCTTAACAAAAACTTTTGAAGTAAATTTGCTAACTAAAGAAGACAGAAAGTTGTGTGTGTGTGTTTGGGGGGAGTAATTAATTGCCTTACTGGATTGCATGACACAAGTAGCACGAGAGAGAGAGAGAAGGGATGGTATAATTATAAGCGCAACTATACAATGATATGTTCTTCTCTTAGGTCCCACGACTCATAAATAGTTATAATCTTAAATCATAATTAGTGTGACTGATACAAGTTTTATATATTATATTGATATTATTCATTGGATGTTGGTATAGGCAGAGGCTATAGGTAGAAGAGGGCAGGAATTAATGGAGAGCTTAAGCATGGATCGGGTTTATGATTACATGTTTCACCTGATTTCTGAGTACTCAAAGCTCCAAGACTTCAAGCCAATCCCACCGTCGACCGCCATGGAAGTTTGTGCAGAGTCGTTGCTATGCTTTGCAGATGAAAAGCAGAGGAATTATCTTAACAGATCAATGGCCTTCCCTTCACAGACTCATCCCTGCACCCTCCACTAGTGTACAGAATAATTAAAAGACAAGTAAATCAGAAGAGATGTGGTGTGGAGTTGTGGACCACACAAGAATGGAGAAATACACAGAGAGAGCAGACCCATATAATTGCTCTGCATTTATTGACGGTATACGAGGTTGAGTGAAAGTAAGTCATGAACTGCTTACTACTGTAAATTATTGTAATTCTACCGTCTGGTCATTTGGAAGATTTTGTTTTTCAGTTTAGAATCAATAATTTCTTTTTTCCTTCTCCGCATACCAACAAATAAACTTCAGCTTTTAGAGTGTGTAAGAGATGTTATTGTCACTTCTCATGCATAGATTGAGCCATGTAATTGCGGTAACGTGGATTCTTACTTGTATTTCCTTTTTGTCTGGTTGTTTCACATGTTTTCTACTTTTTTGTCTCGCATGCATATTTATTAAAATAAATAGGAGACCACTATAAAATATAAAATATCGATTCTTTTTCAACGAAAGACTGAAGATTATGATTTATGGGCAGCACTTGTAAATAAAAGTGAAGTGTAAAAATTCAAAACTATCGATTCTTTTTTATATGCATACTATCATGTTTTTGGTAGTTTATGTTTTTGTTAAAATAAGTAAACAAGAAGTCAACACCACCACTATAGCCGGCCGGGTCTGCTAGATTCATCATAGAGCGGAGCGAACAAGATATTTTCCGTCAAATACGCCGTTGGCCAGCCAGGCCTATAATTCATGGCCAGCTGAATTTCAATGTGTTCGTTTGAATTAATAATTGGAATACTTAAAAGTAATTTTTTAACTGTGATTTACGGTATACGAGATAAGTATGTGAGAGGAATTATGTCTTGATTTACGTGAAAAACAACTTATAAACAATCTGATAGCTAAAATAAATAAATTATTGTGTCTCAATTTACATAAAAAATACTTATAAACAAATTATTGTTATGAACGCAAAGGTTCTATAAATGGATTGTTGGATTATATCTATGAATAATGGAAACTAATTCCTAATACCGACACTACAATCTAGGTCTTAACATTTAGGACTGTTTATGACTGGAGGAATAAATATATTCAATTATTCATTGATTAAAGTTGGCTTTTATAAAGTTTTCGAATCTGTGATGTATTTAAGAATTTAAAACGTGCAAATTAAACTGCTCAGTTTCAGCTCGTTCACGGTGTCATAAATAAGCACAGAGAGTTTTACAGATAGCGAGCAGCTGAGTCTTTGCACGTTTCTTTGCGCCAGGCTTACAGTCCTTGAGTCAGTCACGGTGCTGCGGCCGTAGTATTGAGAAGCGACCTCTTCTAGTGCGGTGCCAGATTGTAAAGTCATGGATCGGGTTAGTAGTATTATCCTTAGATTGTGGGTGAGTCCAACTCCATTTTTAAAATCAATATATAATAAATTTGTCTTCCTTTTTGTAGAGACGCAATAGTACTGTTCATAAGCCGCGAAGCCGATGAACAGTGCTGGCTCGACGTTGGGCTTGCCTTCGTTAGTTTCGTTTCCGCGTTTTTTTCCCACCTTCTCAGCTTTCCTCTGTAAGTCTGCGTTATCCTTTCTCTCTCCAAATTTTCACCCCATTTATTTTTAGCTTGCACTTCTCTCCCATTTGGCCGCTTTTCCCTTTCCTGAGCCATGCGTCTCCTCTAATATTTCATCGTCTTTCCTATTCCCTTCTTCATTTCATAGTAAACCGCAGGATTGTACTCCTTCGTTTCAACCCTCTATGCCTCCCTCAGCCGTCACTGACCAGCGTTCTCTTTTTCCTCTCCCTTTTCGGGTTCTGCCATGGGGTTTCAAATATGGAACCCTAGGGTTTTCAAGCATTTTTTTGCATAAGCTTCTTCTTCGTCGTCGACACGATAGATAGGGAGATGGATCTGTGTTTTTTCACCGAAGTCAGGCCCTTTGTCGTTGTGGCCGTGGCTCATCTCTCTTTGCCCATGTCTAAGTAAGGTGATTTCAGCTATTAGGTTACTTGATTTTTTGTATGCGAATGAGTTTTCTACTTTTCATTGTGACTTTATCATTTTTGCTTCAAGTACATAGGAAGTGGATGGAGAAGAACATAGGTGGAAGGAAGAAATGTTCTGGTACGGAGATCCAGCGACCACAACGGTGGAGAAGCAAGAATCCTGGAGAAGCAACGATGAGGGAGGTGCGCAGTTTTCGACTCTGCTATCTTCTCATCTTGAACATGCTAAAAAGGGGTTTGTAGTGTTCTTCCATTCTGTCATTTGGTTCTGTTCTCTCCCCTTCTGCCTTTACCTTATGTGCTCTGTTTCAGACGGTCTTGGCAATAAAATGTGCCATCGGAGACTTGTGATTTCATTTATTTAGATACCTTACAGTTTTTTTTACTTCTCTAACAGTGTTTTATGTCTTATGGTTGATAACGTACCAGTTGAACAATAATTTACAGATCGAGTTGGTCTTTGTCATTTACTATCCATGTTAGGATTATGCGGCCAGAAGGTACATCTATACGGTAGTTTAAGTTAAGGTATATATTCTTGAAGTAAATTTATTATATCATGCATTGTGACTGCATAGTGGGACACATACAGAGGATTGCCTGCTGGAATTAGCTGGAGAAATTGTGATTAACAAACTTGTGGTTTCTCCTCAAGCATTTATTTCTCTCATCTTTCTTTGTAAAAATTTATACGAATTTAATCCTTATTAATGAGCCTTCCTTTTTCTTGATGCCCCAGCAAAAATATTGTGACTTTATAGAGTAGAATTCGGAAGTTGTTCCTGACTTCAATCAAGGACCTATTTGACTATTTTTGTTCTTTCTTAATACTTATGAAACAAATATAGATGCTGATGCCTTTATTTTATTCGTTAGTTTTGAATTTTGATCCTGAGGTGGAGCTTTGTTCTGGTGCTTTTGTGTTGGAATAAATTTCAATTCTAAAGGTGGTTGGTTATTTGGATTCAACCTTTCTTTTTGCTATGTTAATAGTCTTTGTATGTGAGTGGGTAAATTAAAATAAAGCTGCTGACATGCAAAATCCTTTTTCCACGGTGACTCAAATTCTTAAACAATTTACTGTTAACTTTGGTTTCTTTTCGTTTTTTGAAATAGATGTAGAGTGTTACTATGTATATCCATTTAATTGAATCACACTTCGTGGTACCATGATTGCCATTTTCTTGCTGGTGTAAATAGCCATGATTATCATGCTTGCGTAAATTTTTAACACAGAAAAGAAATTGCAAATTAATATGCGGTTTGTCAATAATCTGCATGCTCTGATAAGTCCAGCTTCCCACGGAACTCCCCTTCCCTTAATTTTGTTGGGAAAGGTACAAGCTTTATAAGAGTTATTCAACCTTTTTATCACCCTCTTATTTTGTTCCTTATTCTTATCTTTCACATGCTGTTTAATGCTATTTTCAGTCCAAAAATGCATTGCTGTCAACTTTATTCATACAAAAGTCCCTTAATTTTAAGACATGCTGTCAACTTTATTCAACTTTATGCATTGACTTATTCATACGAAATTTTCACCGAGTATTCGTCAAGGCAGCAATGGCTATAGTTGTAGCAGTTGGATTGCTTCAATTGGCACCCAAGAAAGTTAGGGACTGCATGACTGGAGCCTTTGGATTTGTCACTTCCCTAATATCTTGCTATCAGGTGCCTGCTATTATCCCTATCATTAAATTTCTGCTTCTCTTATATTTGAGCTCCTTAATTTCATTGTGAGTTAGTGTCTCTATCTCATTTTCCAGCTTCTTTTATATATACCTACACTAACAAATAAGGCGAGCTCCTGATAATTTTTCTTGGGTTTAATACTACTATTGATCCTTATAGTTTCATTGAATTTTTGGTTTTAATCCCTGTATTTTCAAATTATTGATTTTGGTCCATATTGTTTCATAAGGATTTGTTCTCAATTTAACGATTGGTCCCTATACTTTTGTCGAGTTTTGATATTCGTTCCTTTACTTAAACTTAGACCAAATCCTTATGAATTGTAAGAACCAAAACCAAATTTTGATCAAACTGTAAGTGCCAACAATGATATTAACCCTTTTTTCTTGAAAGATGTATGGAAATTTATGTTAACATTATTTTGGAACCGAATGGAGTTTAGGAGTTATATAGGATTTGATTCCCAAGAAGATGCATGTTCCATCAGTTTAATCTATAGAAATTAAGTATCATTCTCTGACTACAAGAATTTTTTAAGAAATATCTGGGTTTTACACCATTCAAGTGCATTATGATGCTCACTTTATTGATTTGCTTAAATTTAAGCTGAAATATTTTGGTTTGTGCAATACAGTTGCTTCCTGCTAAAAGCAAGCCCAAGACATTGTGAAGATGAAGGGACAAACTCAATCTCATGATGCTTTATAGTTGTATAGTAATTATACAAGTTTCTACTGAACCACATTATATAAGTTTGAGTTAAATGTTTTTGGATTTGTGCAATGAAGCATTGTGCTGACTGCTGACTAATGCAGAACTAGCTTTAATATTTTAACTGGGCAGCTCTTTAATGCCTGCCATTCTATTTGTACTAATCAATATTTTTTCCTTGATTTGTGTCCAATGTAGCACAAGCTATAATATCTATCATTTTGGTGTACCTTT
Organism: Inga laurina; assembly: GCA_963855925.1. Classification (NCBI taxonomy): domain Eukaryota; kingdom Viridiplantae; phylum Streptophyta; class Magnoliopsida; order Fabales; family Fabaceae; genus Inga; species Inga laurina. Next base: position 13,957,294 of record OY979704.1, on the reverse strand, counting down.
TCACCATTATGGCTATGAAAGTCGGTGGTGCAGTAACTAAAATCTATCACTTTGGCGTACCTTCTCAGATTATGGCTATAGAAGTAGGTGGTACAGTAGCTCCATGTTGTAGTAGGTATGCATAGTTACTGTATACCTTTTTTACATCAGTAGCCATTTATTTATTTCACCAATACCAATTGGCAAGGATACAGTGGATTGACCAAATGGCAGTTATTTTTACTGAAAGTTCAGGGGAGTAGGTAATTCTTCATGGTTCTTTATGGTTCAACTTAGCAGAAGTTACTGGTGTTTCTGACACTGCTCAAGGGTAATTTGTGTACTTTATAATTCTTTATTTTAATTTTATCCCCCTTTGCTAGGAATTCTAACAAAGTGTTGTTCCCCTTTTCAAAGTAAAGATATCGACCCATTGTGGATGCTGTTCATGCTAAATGTGGTATATTCTTTTCTCAGATTTGGCACGTTGGAAGGATTTCTAATTCAGGTAATTTATTCTATTCTAGACATCATCGGTGAAGGAACATGCTTTTATAAATTGTTTCAAAGTCTCTATCCTATGTAGCTCTGAACCCTTAGTGCTCACAATTATAATATATAAACTGGATATGTAAGCATTCAGAAAGATTTTATTTTAAACAGAACTGATTGCCCGCTGTATATGATGTTACTGTTCGGCAGACATCACTTTCTAGGTTTTTTTGGGGGGGGTGGTGGAACTAAACCTTTTAAAACTTCAGCCTCGGTATATGACCAGTGTGTTAATAATTCTCAAACAAATTTAATTAAATTGGGGCATGGAAGGTATTTGACGAGGTTTACATAGAAAGGAGGATTTCTGCCCCTACTTGATACTTTATTCAAAGAAGATAGCAGAATGTCAATTATTATTATTATTATTATTACTACTACTACTATAAAATATATAACCATACGCACTGTTCTTAAGCTATAAACTGTCTATCACCTCATGCATGCAACCTGTTTCTTAGCAGTTGGGATTATATACTGCATATTGTACAATTTTGCTCTCTTGGCAATGACTAATGATGCAGGGTCTCTTAAATTGACAAACACAAATTCTAACTATTAACTTAGCTTGCTTCAATCGACGTGTGTCAAAAATCAGGTATCTGCTCTAAATGAGGCAGCTCCAGGAAGTGTTCAGTCAGTTTTGAAGCTTGGGAACATTGTTTAGATTCTTCTAGGGTAATTCTTTACATCCACTTAGATTGGTTTTAATCAGTCAACTAACTTGATTCCCGTTTTCCACTGCTTAATTTCTTTTTGTATATGATACGTCTAATCCCATTTTCCTCACAATAAGAAGAGTGTGGCCAGAAGCCATGCGCTGATCTTCAAGTCCTCATTTTTTATCTTTGCTTTTGAATTATTGTGGGACAATTTCACTTTGATTAATCTCACATAGCACCAGTTGTGATACTCTCAATTTTAGAGATCTTTTGAATTCACTTACTTTGTAACAATCTGAATAAGTGATGATTGTGTTGCTCTCTCAGTCATTTTAAACTGCAGAGAGGATAAGACGCTGGTGCTATGTGAGAATCGACAGATGCTGCATTCATAATTAGGGAGTGTTCTTATTGTTTTTATAGTCTATTGTTAACTTAATCAGTGTGATTCCTCTTTTGGCTAGAAGCTTAGATTAGAAATCCTTCACCTGTGGTTATAATGTTGTTTCTTCTGCTATTTTTATCCAAGAATGGCTGAAGTTCAGTTCGTAGTTGGCAGAAGGCGTATCTACTATGATCAAAATTCAACTGAAGCGTTAATATGCAGTGACCGTGAGGAAGAGCTAACAGAACGTATATACTGCGTTTTATGGTAAGTTAAAAAGGATATTTGATATTTGAATGCGCAAGATTTTTTGAGGGACCTGTTTGAGGTTCATATGGGTTTGCAATATGCACCATTTATTTCCATTTTCGTATGGGTTTGCAATATGCACCCTTCATTGTGATTTTGGGTTTAAATGCACTTGTGAGGTAGCTCAAAATTGGGAGGTTAAACCTTCTAGACAAGCAAAGTTGTTTCGGCCAGCAATGTCTTTGTATGTACTTATATCACTTCATCTTATTACAACAGTACTCATTAACGTGCCCTGCAATTTATCTTATAGTGTGATAGTATTGTCCTGATATAATGTGTGTTTTTGTGTTTGACAGCAATATCTAATATAATCTGCATGACAGCAACATAATTTAATGCTCTTAAATTTAGAGTATCTGATTGTATATTTTGTTCACTCACTTTTTTTGGGACAAGCTTCCCATTACATTAGTCGGCCAACACTATCATGTCACATCACAAATCTTGTATTTAATTTATATATGTTCAAGGAGTTTCGACATACCGAATATGCAGTATACATTGTCAATCAATCAAGACTTGACTTTCAACATACTTTTTAAAACTATTTTCTCTTTCGGTCCATGACATTTATGGCAGTCATGTTCTCCCAATTTGTCCATATATTACCATCACATGACATTTGCTATGACTTGGAGTGCTTTTTATCTGACAATACACTTTCCTTCTCTTACCAACCATTGAAATATTAGGTCACCTAACCCGCAGTTATTGATTAGGAATAAACAATAATTTCTTATTCCTTGTATTGTCATGTCAATGAGATATAATTCAAAGTCCTTTTGTTTTTTTTCCTTCAAATTTTTCATAATCAAACCCGCCATTTAGTCAAGGATCCATCCCGCCATTTCTAGGGAGCCTGATTCTTATTTCTTCGTTTCCAATTGTACTGGAATTAGTGCAGATAAGCATATGGTTTGCTGACTTTGCTCACTTTTGCCTTTATTTTTTTTCGTCTATTTTCTATATCTGTGCATGGAGAGAATTATATTTAGGAATGTGCTTTTACATGGAGAGAATCATGTTCTCCCAATTTGTCCCCATCATATGTGCTTTTGAGGTTATTCATTTTGTTTTTACAGTATGCTTTAAGGCTTTTCTATGCTGGGATTGGAGTTGGACTCTCAGCTTTTGTTGGTAATCTAATTTTCTATTGAAACATAAGCTTATCAGATTAAGTAGCTTAATTTATGTTAATTAGCAAAAAAAAGCTAACAGCATTCATTGCTTCTTTCCATTTGCAGAAGGAATGTGTTGGGCAAGAACTGCAGTTTTTATATGTAAATTAGAAGATTAAGGATTTAGTCATTTTCGTTTTGATAGAGAAGCTGCAGGATTTAGTCATTTAGTCATTTAAGGATTAAATGACTATACTCATTTTTCGTTTTTAGGATTTAGTCCCTTGTAGCCTAAATATAAGTTCCTAATCACAACATAACAACCATTATTGCGTTTAGTATTAGCAGAGGCCTACTAAGGATTTGACAGAAAAAGTCACATTACACAAGTGATATAAGTCTACAAATAAGTCTTCGTCACTGCCATTTTCAATAATGTTGGAATATACAACAATTTATGAATGCATAGTTCTTTGTTCCATTCACTGTGTTCTACACATTTCCAACCTACCCTCCCAACTATTTCCTGCCTCATCGCATACATTAGTTAAGGTCTTTGACTTTCTACCTACTTACTGTTTTGTGCCTTGCAACCTATAATGTATCATTACATCTTCACAGAATGCTATAATCTAGTCGCAATCCTTTCCAAAAAAATGCTATCATTATCACAACCAATTAATAACCAACATTCCATGCGAAAACGGTGTGCAGGTTTGAATCTCAATCTTAAATCAACTTACATGCCATGATCGTTGAGCTAGCCACTTCACACAAGCTTATCTCAGTCTTAAATAGAGATGATAAAAGCACATGATGTACTCAATGTTATTGGATGTTCTTTCACTGACTCATACATTCCTAGCCATAAAATACTATCATTCTACTCTTAAAATTGACATGCCATCAGTTTAAATATTTGGGATTTAAACAAATAGCAAAAGAGCCACATGTGCTTTTATATATAAATAATGGATGATAAGCATACCAGCATTGATGCGACATTTCAATTTATTCATGTCTTTATTAATCTAACTGAGTTTTTCATCAATAGTATAGGGACACCATTAGCACTGATGCAATTTGAAACATTTTTACTTTTACTTACATTTTTCCATTAACCTACTTGGTTATCCATCAGTAAAAAATATCACCATCAGACTACAAACTGCTATCATTAAAAAATATTGCATAGGCCACTAGCTAAGTAATTTGTGGATTATCTGATCATTTCCATTTGTTATAGGAAAAGTAAAAGAAAGTAAATGAGAAAATTAGAGATTAGCAAAAACAATTTGGAGAACATAGTTACCAAATGGAGGACTACGGACGGAAGTTCTTGAGAAAATCAGAGCTGAGCAATAACAATTTGGAAAACAAGATTCTTTATTGATTGTATATCCTTCTTTTCAGTGCAAATGAGATTGAATGCGTCCTATTTGATCAATGTGCTTCATATGCCTATATGGATCAGCTTCAAAACACTGATATATCAGTTGTGGTCCTCTTAAATCTTGCCAAGCTCAATTGGACAAAAGATAGTAATTATATCATTAATTCCATACTTCTCCTTACATGTGTAATGTACTAAGTTATGTCTACATCATTTTCATTTGTATACCATTAATTGTTTATATTATAATCCGTCTCCAGAAAAACGTTAGTTGTCAAGCTCTTTCACTGCCACCAGAGTTAACTTCAATCCTAAAATCAAAGAAGGTAAGGATCTAATTCAAAGGTTGTATTATTTCTAAATCTACTCATTTGCAAACTGCATATCATGCAGGTATGGCGTTGCAAATGCTGTTGACTTATTTGAAGTTTACATTATGTTTCAGTGCTAAAGATCAAGGTTCCCCACTGTTAGAAGCCCTCCCTCAATATATGCCTACACAACTTAGTCGTTCATAAATTAACTATTGTAATAAGTAATATTTTTGTAACCGATGTAATTGTTATTATTTATACACAAAATAAATTAGTGTAATTGTTAAAGTATAAAAGGGGAAAACAATTTATCATTATGTAAAATCTCTCCGTGCAACGCACGGGTATCTCCTGCTCGTTTTATTATATAAAAAAAAAACCACACCGTGGGTGTTAGAATGAAAAGGTGGGGTCTTTTTGTTATTATTAAAAATAAGATTGAACATCTTAAAATATTTTTTTTAGTGACACCTAATATACTGAAATAATTTGTTTTTGCATCCAGCAATATAAAATATTTTTTTTAATTGTAACGAGCAATCTAAACCTCATAGAGTGTTGATAAAAAAATATTTCAAGGGATTAAATGTAAAAACAATTATTTTATGATACTACATGTTATTAAAAAAATTATTTAAGGTACTGAGTGAGCTAAAAATTAATTTATGATAATAGATATCATTAAAAAAATATTTCAGAGTGTAATTTGCTATACAATAGTTACTACTAAAAAATATGAATGAGCTAAAAATTAAATTATGATACTGTATGTTACTAAAAAAATATTTTAAAGTACAGTATGCTAGATCGTGGTTACAACTGAAAAAATATTTGAAAATGATTATTGCATCAAAAATTATTTTAGAATACTGGGTACCACTCAAAAAATATTTTAAGGTGTTAAATGTTATTTTTTTTAGGGTTAAGGGGCAAAACTATCCTTAAACTTTTCTCAAAAGTGCACATGCCACCATAAACTTTTTTTTTTTTTGGTACAAAAGTAACCATGAACTTTTAAAAATTGTGCAAAAGTAACCATAAATTTTTAAAAAAGGGGCAAAAGTAACACTACCATTAATGACCGTTTAATCAAAAGTTTTTAAAAGGCAAAAATACCTATAAATTTTTCTCAAGAGTGCACTCACCACCATAAACTTTTTTTTTTGGTACAAAAATAGCCATAAACTTTCAAAAATGGGGCAAAAGTGACGGTTATCTTATTGGGTTCAAATGTAATCTTTTGATTACTCTAAGTCTAGGAAAAAACACATCGACTTGTTCACCATGATTCTTCCAAACCAAAAATTGAAAAACTCATATTCAACGAAGATGACATCGCTATCCTGCTCTCACCAACGTGCAGTAAATGGAATTATTGAGATCCTTCCCCATCAACAATTTTGGCAACTGTGTTTATGACATCATTGATATCAACAATTCCATTTACGACATGTCGGTGAGAGCAGAATGACGACGTCATCTTCATTGAAGATCAGTTTTTCAATTTTTGGTTTGGAAAAATCATAAAGGACAAGTCGAAGTACTGTTTTTCTAGATTTAGAACAATTAAAAGATGACATTTAAACACAGTAAGAAAACCGTCACTTTTGCCTCATTTTTTAAAGTTTATGGTTACTTTTACACCCAAAAAAAGTTTACGGTGGTGAGTGCACTCTTGAGAAAAGTTTATGAGTATTTTTTCCTTTTAAAAACTTTTGAGTAAACTGCCGTTAACGGAAGTGTCACTTTTGCCCTTTTTTTTAAAGTCCATGGTTACTTTTACATCATTTTTAAAAGTTCATAGTTATTTTTATATAAAAAAAATTTATGGTGATAGGAGTACTTTTAAGATAAGGTTAACATTAATTTTACCCCTTAACTCTTTTTTTTTTTTTAAAAAATAGGCCAGTCTCCTTTTTCAACACCCAATACGGTGTAATTTTAGGAAAGGGAGAGGAAATAGATGGGAAAGCAAGGGAGACGAGTCGGCCGCTCTTTCTTTTTAATCTTTAGATAAAACTAGTGTTGGACCCACCTACGAGGCGTTAGATCCCGCGTACCCTTATACTATGTCGAACTAAGATTCAAATTTTTTGCTCCAGAAAGTGCCTATTGTTTAGTGGCTGAGAGTATTTGGCTAGCATATTTGTGCAGACGAGAAAAACCAGTGCAATGCCCGAGGGAATTCATTATTTAATGAATTCTTGCATATGGCTATACTCCTATGATGGTAGGTATATCCATTAAATATCCAAAAAAATCAGGAATAGTGTTCAAGTTATAATAGCGAATAAATAAAGGCGCGCCGAGCAAACTTTTCGTTAATGCAGAGAGAGACAGAGTGAAGGAGGACACCAAGACAGAGCATTTAAGGCCATCGCCAACATCTCTCTGATGATAATGGAGTAGTATTTTATATACAGTGGAAAAGCAAGCCAAGAGGCTCTTTAACTTAACCCGCTATCACAACCCTTTCCACTTGGATTCACCTTTCTGTCTCTTCGTATCATCATTGCCTCTTCGCTTTGATCTTGATTCATAGAGAAGTGTGCTTGTGTTTGTTGTTTGTCTGTCTATTGATCTCATGGGGAGCTACAGAATCTGCATGTGCTTCCACCGGCAATTCAAGGCGGAGGAGGCGGTGCCGCCGGATGAAGTGAGGGAGCTATTTAACAAATACGCCGAAGGTGAGGCCCACATGACCCCCGAGCAGCTCCACCGCTTCCTTGTGGAGGTTCAGGGCGAGAGTGGGGGTGATATCTACGCGCGGCAGATTGTGGAACAGGTGTTGCAGAAGCGGCACCACGTTACCAAATTCGTGAGGCACAATCTCACCCTCGATGACTTCCACAACTATCTCTTCTCTTCCGAGCTCAATCCCCCAATCGGATCTCAGGTCCCTCCCTACTTCTCTATCTCTTGCGATTCTTTATTCACTGCTGTGTCTGTGGATGAATTGAAGGGACTTTTGAACTGTTTGTTCCCCAAAATTATGGAAAACTATGGATCTAAATTTTCTTGTCGTCTTTCTGAGTTAGTGTACTGGCCGATTTGCTGTCGTCGAATTGCCCCCTCAATTTCCTTTTTTAGTGTCTGTTCTTGTGATAGATATGCATAACACCAGCACGGAAGCATATCTGTCCTTTTTTGTTCCCTTTTCATGTGTTTTTTCAATTGTATCGCATTCTCACTTTCTGTAAGTATCTCCTAGGTGAAGTTGTTGATTTATGATACCTCTTTTCTTCCTTGCATTCTGTTACATTTTTGGTAACTTAGAACTAGATCTGACTCATAGAATATGTGCCTTAGAACTTAATTGTTAAATAAGTAAATATTCGATGAACGAGATATGCTGCCTAAAACGCGCAAAAATTAATCTGATGAACATGGTTACTTGAAGGGACAAAAAAGAAACATGGTGTTTGAAGACCTCAAAGTTACTATTTCAGAAGCGTGAAACATTTATTACCTTATGCGAGGAGATTTATTGTATCAGTGTTGTTAATCCCTTTGATTGGTATCATCCAGGTTCATCAGGACATGACAGCATCCATGTCCCAGTATTTTATATTTACAGGTCATAACTCCTATCTCACCGGCAATCAACTCAGCAGCGATTGTAGTGATGTGCCGATTATAAAGGCATTAAATAGAGGTGTGAGAGTGGTGGAGCTTGATATTTGGCCCAATTCCACGAAAGATGATGTTCTTGTTTTACATGGAAGGTATTTTGATTTATTAACAATCAAGGTGCCACTACATGTTCACTTTCAGTTGGTCAGTTTCATTGAGAAGTCACTACCCACTGATGATTTTAACCTGATACATCTCTTAGTCAATGAGATGGACAGAATTTTGTATTTTGTTTCTTCTTGAGAAATGTACTCATTGTCACAAGTGCAATTGCAGAAATTTAGAAATCTATGGCAATACTCTCCTTCAAAGAGGATTCGTGATTATATATATAGATATCATTTATACCTCTTATTTCTGATACTGTGTACATAGATTCTATGTTAGTTGTTAAAACTAGCTGCTCATGTTCATAATAATATTTTCTTTGTAGACTTAGTAGCAATCTCCATGCTTCATTTCATATTTTCTTTTGTAGTTTTTGGAAGCTTAAAATATACCCTGATGCTTTACCCATAATTTGTGTTTATCTGATCTCATAGGACATTGACAGCTCCTGTTGAGCTCATTACATGTTTAAAATCTATTAAAGAGCATGCTTTTGCTGCATCTCCTTACCCTGTCATCATAACTTTGGAAGACCATCTCACACCAGATCTTCAAGCCAAAGTAGCTCAGGTAATCTGTTGCATCCAAGAGGAATCAATCAATAGAGCTGGCCAAAATTATAATTAATTTATGGTGGTGCTACTTCTTAGATGATTACAGCAACATTTGGGGATATGCTGTTTGTCCCGCCGTGTGAAAATTATAAAGCATTTCCTTCACCTGAAGAATTGAAGTATCAGATTCTAATCTCAACGAAGCCCCCAAAAGAGTACCTCCAAGCTGGCAGTGCTGATGTGAGTATGAAGAGGCCACAGAATTCAAAGGATTCTGATGGAGATGAAAGTAAAAGGGAACCCTCTGATGTTACAAAGGATCAGAATGAAGATGACATTGTAAGCCAAAATTTGCATATTAAAAGTCGCTATTTCCCTAGCGTACTATATCTTTTCAGTCTTTTAGGAATCATTTTTATAATGTTTCAGGATGATCCTGATGTGACAGAAAGTGAAGATGATGAGTCCCCCGAGTCGTGCTCTTCAGTTTCAGGTTATAAGCGTCTAATTGCTATTCATGCTGGAAAACCCAAAGGCGGTCTAAAGGAAGCATTAAAAATTGAAGTTGATACTGTTAGACGTCTCAGTTTAAGTGAACAAGCCCTTGAAAAGGCTCCCGTGTCTCATGGAACCGATGTTGTAAGGTACTATCCAGTTTCTGCACAAAACTTAGATTTGTTATTTTATCTTAAATGCACAAATGATCTGCTTTGCTCAAATTCCTCGACGGTCGGATTATAATGCTTTCAATTTCATTTAATAGATTCACGCAGAAGAACTTCTTGAGAATTTACCCTAAGGGTACACGGTTTAATTCCTCCAACTACAAGCCGATGATTGGTTGGATGCACGGTGCCCAAATGGTTGCCTTTAACATGCAGGTTTTTAATTGATGTTTCATCTTTTGCCTATCTTCCAAACCCCTGCAACTGTGGTGCCATTTTGAGTTGATTTTTTTTTAATGCAACAAGCAGCATAAAGAAGACACAGATACACATAATTGCAATGTCAGTGTTATAAAACTTCTTCATATTTTGAATATTATTACGTCTGAAGTCTGATTACGCTCTGATTTTGCTGCAACATTTTTTATGGCGCATATGTTGGGATTCAACTTGCATTATTGGTTGAACAATGAATACTTTCCTTCTAGTGATTGTAACGCGAGAAGTTATTTGCTTTGGTGATAGGGATATGGCAAATATCTTTGGTTGATGCAAGGAATGTTTAGATCCAATGGAGGATGTGGTTATGTCAAAAAGCCAGATCTTCTTATGAAGGAGGGCGAAGATAGTGAGATATTTAATCCTAAAACTGAGTTGCCAGTGAAGAAGACTCTAAAGGTTAGGAACTAATGATATTCAAAATATGAACCATCACAATACCTCCCTTGACATTGTACTAAATTTAATCTATTACTTGACAGGTGAAAGTATATATGGGAGACGGATGGCGTATGGACTTCAAACAAACTCACTTTGACTCGTATTCCCCGCCTGATTTCTATGTCAGGGTGAGTTTTTTCCCCCATTATCATCTCTGAATTCTCTACATCTCCAACTATTGACTTCTTAACTTTCTAACCCCTGGTTGTTGCCATCATTTATATTCTGGCAAATATGGCTGTGTTAAATAAATGTAATCTTGTTCCACTTGAAGCATAGACAGCTTCAATGGGGAAGTTCCAGCAAAACTTGTTCTCTGAAAAGCCATTGGCACAGATCAAAATCTGTAATAAAGATAATTCCCTGGTGTTTTTGGCATAAACTTACTAGTCAATCTGTGAGGCTGTAGGTTGGTATAGCTGGAGTGCCAGCTGATGAAATAATGGAGAAAACAAAGATAAAAGAGGATATATGGATACCTGCTTGGGACGAAGAGTTCACCTTCCCGTTAAGGGTTCCTGAACTTGCTTTGCTCAGGGTGGAAGTTAATGAATATGACATGTCAGAGAAGGATGATTTTGCAGGCCAAACATGTTTACCAGTATCTGAACTGAAGCAAGAATCCGCGCAGTTCCCCTCTGTAACCGCAAAGGCGAAAAGTATAACTCAGTTAGGCTTCTTGTGCGATTTGAGTTTCATATAAGCCCCTTTTTTTGGCCTACGTGCAATTATTTTCACTGTCATAAAAGAAAGATGGATTATTGCAAAATACAAGTTCTGGTACATAGCAAGCTGCTATTCTTTGTTTTTGGTAAGTCAACTTAATTTCGTCAAAGCGTCTTAGTAGAGGTAATAAGTTGTTCTATAACCATGTCCTTCGATAAATTTTGCTTCACAGTTCACACAGCATAATAGGCGAGCATGCC